>JARHVA010003892.1:637500-1237500 GCA_037957365.1 Torreya grandis | reverse complement strand
TCATTTAGACTCCGTGGAGTTTTGGCAGGATAGAAGGTCATCACCCTTCTTGATACAGGAGCCACACATAATTTTATAGATGCTAGATTTGTGGAGAAGCGTGGGCTCACTACTGAAGATTTTGAGGGCATTAGAGTTAAGGTAGCCGATGGTCACACTCTTAGGTGTGAGCGTATGATTAGAGACCTCCCATTGCACTTGAACAACTATGAGTTCAAGGCTGATTATTATGTGGTGAACATGAGGGATATAGACTTAGTCTTGGGTATGAAGTGGCTTCATTCATTTGAGGAAGTTACTCTTTGTCTCAAGGACATAGAGGTTTGCTTTGATGTTGATGGGAAGACACATATTCTTAAGGCAATATGGGGCAATAGCTTTAGATATATGTTTTTTCATCGAATGGAGAGGCTCATATGAGATGACATGATAGAGTGCACTACTGAGTGCACATTAGCACCAACATAGGAGAGACAGGTGGATGAGCTTTGTCTTGAGGTGAGTTCAGTTTTGGAGTTAGCACATGTGATAGGGACTCATCTTTCTGCTATAGTCGGGTCACAGGTTGATGATGATATGAGTATGTCTAGCATTCATATTCCAGATTCAGCTATTATTCAAGTAAGGAGTTTACTTGAGTTGCCGGTTGATTTTCATTTATGGATTGGATGTTGGGGTGCTTATCTTAGTACTAGAGATGATGTGACACCATTAAATGAGAGTTGTGATGGACATGGCATGGAGTTCATGTTGATTGACAACGGTGGAGATCATGACTACATTTGGGATCTAGGGGGAGTGATTGGTTTATCATTCAATAATTGCTTGAGGGAAAGCAATTTTAGGAGGGGCAGATTGTCATGTCCCCTTTTTAGTTGACATCTTCAGAATGGATGGTTAGCCTATTATGCGATCTTCATAGGCTAATAGGATGGATAGAAGGTCTTGATGGAGATTGGCTTGGCTTTGTTTAGCAGAATTTTTCCAGTTGGCTTTCATTTGGGCTCGATCAGACATATATTGAGGGAGATATTAATATTTGATTGATTTAATCAAATATTAATTATTTGGTCTATTTTTAATTAGAAACCCTAATTCTAATTTAAGAAAACCCCAATTAGGGCAAGCACATCTTTTTGAGGGTATAAGGGTTTCTCATGGAGGCCATTATTGATTATGCATTGATTATTGATTTTTGATATTGAAGAATTCTTCTGTGAAGACTGAGCTAAGGGTTCCAGGATTCCATTACAGTGGAGAACGTCAACTCTTCATTGTGTGCGATTCAAAGGCTGTGAGATATCAGTTGATTTATTGCCAAATTGAGAGATAGCTTCATACAGAAGTTATCACAGAGGTTTAAAAATTTGAGAGGTAACTTCATACAGAAGTTGTCACAAAGCTTTCTAGGTATTTCTTTATTTAGTTTTTATTCAATAAATTATACAGATAAAGATCTTTTGTATTAGAGCCATATATTTTTAGAACAGGGGTTGAAAATAGATAGGTTGTGCTTAATTAGCGGCCGTATGAAGTCCATACAAGTCCGTATAGATCCACACAGACATAGACCTCGGTAAACAGAGATCCCCAGTGACCGACATCGGCTGACTGAAGACTGACGTCGATAGAGAAGGACCGACAGTGACCAACATTGGCAGTATATCGACCGATGCTGGTGACTGTGTGTTCGACACAATAGGCCGAGACATCCAGATTCAAGCTCAATTTCTAGATTTGCAAAAGCATAGGGTTTTAAGGTAGAATATTCCATATTATTTTATTTTTATGATAGAGATTCAATTGTGTAATCGTCTAGAAGAACAAGTGATAAGATCTGTGATTTGCTATTGAGAGACTATATTATTGTTTATCTTCTGAATTTATTCAACAAAAATTGTATCTTTGTTCAGAGCTTTTGTGTTTCTATATTCCCTGTTTGAAGGGGATATTACATAGGATCAGAGTGCATAATAATGATTGTCTAAATGCCAATTTATCTTATGCAAATTATAATATGTATTATTTTGTACCTTATGAAAATGGTGTGATGGATGATTATTAGTAGGAGGAAGTGTGATCATATCTTTATCTAATAATGTAAGTAAGGTGTCATGAGGTTTATCCCTATCTAAAATTATATAATCCCTCTATGTGTGTCCTATGCTATACTCATTGTAGGAGGTTCTTTGTGAAGTGGATCTTTGCCCTTGTTGAGTATCTTTATTGGTTATTTTTATTCCACTAGTTTCTTAATCAGAAGTGGAGTAGGTTATTAAACCATGTTATATGACTGGGGCTCTGATAAACCTACATCTAAATTTGCCTCTAAATGTGTAACCACTAGTTCCAATTTTGACTCTAACATTATAACTACATTATATATATGTTAGAATGATTTTGATGTCTGATATATTAATTTTTCCTTAAGATAAAAAATAAGGCCTCTAGAAAAGATGTATTTTACTTATGAATCTATTGGATGGTAAATCAACTGATGCAAACATGATTTAAATCTTAGAATATATATTCAATTATTGGTTATGTGTCACCCTGATGTAATGAAGGTAATATATCATGTGTGACTTGAGGTCTCTTATTCTATATGTTGTGCATGAGAAAGACTGCTTCTAACTCCTCATATGTATGTACCAACCACTAGGGATTGTATGCTAGAACCTATTTCATGCTTCCCCATCTAGGGAAATTGGAAATAATTTTAGTCAAGTCAACTTATTGGTGATATGTGCCATGACTTTCTCATAAGCATGAAGGTGAAAGTATGGGTCTCCATGCCCATAAAATATAGGTAACACTAGTATTTAAAAGTTGGGTGGCAACTTTGTAGTGGATATTATGCATGGAATACTGTTGCCATGGATAACATTGACATTGGATCAAGCTTGGTATGCTTTGTTCTCTAATGTGAGATAGTGTACTTATTACAAAGCACCCATGATATGCATTAGGGAAATTAACATTTGTGAAGGTATATTATCATCATCAAGGGGTTCATTTAATGCTTGAATTTTGTTATTTATCTTAACCATTGGTATATTACATTGGTAATGTTGTTTAGGGAGGGTTGGTTTACTCTCTGTAACCTTTGGAGGTGTGATAGCTAGGACCTAGTTAGAGGGAAATGAGCTATCACCCTCTTTTAGGTTAGGTTGATAAACATGTTCTACTAAAGTAAGGGGGTTGAGGGATATTCATTGGTATCTCTTATCTTGTTAATTTGTAAGGAAGTATCACATGCTAATTAATTAAAAGGTACAATATTATCATGTGAATGTAGTTATGTAAACTATCACATATTAATAAGTGTGTGTGTATGTTTTTTAACATGTGACTTATCATTTGTTTAAATAAGATAAATAGGTGAAGTAGGATGAAAACTAGAAGGTGTATACTCCATGTCCTCTTCATCATAATCATAGTAATCATAATTATCCCAAGGTTAATCAAAATCAAAGTTTAATTCACTTGTAGAAGTAAGAGTAGAATAAGTATCATTCATATGCTCACTAAGAGAGAGAGTAGGATAAGATTTTAACATTTTACTACTATGCAATGTGTCATCATGTGTAGGTGTAATGCAATACATTTTTTCAATAGCTATATGTGGAATGCATGAATGATTATTACTTTCAATCTTGGAATCAAGGGTAGAAGAAGTAGCAATCATGTTTTCATTTTGAATATTATGACATGTAGGAGAAGATTTAGAGACATTTGAATTATCAATATGTTCTAAAGAATTATTACATTGAGCTTGAAATGTAAAGGTGATAAAATAATTTTGTCTACCTTATTTTGTGCATTGGTAAAAGGTGTAATAGCATTGGTATATGCTTTTTCAAATTTAATGGAGAAGGGTAAAGAAGATGCATTTCTCTAATCTACTTTACTTGAATCATGCAAAAGTGGATTTTGTGTATTACACTTATATTGATCAAATTTGAATAAGGAGGTAGAAAAAGTAGTTGAAAAGATAGGATCACATTGGAAAAAAGCACTACCAACAAGAGGTTCTTTGGGAAATATATTTTTAGTTTGATTTTGAGGTGCAGGAGAATATGGAGAGGAGAGAGAAGAAGATGTATCTAACATGTCCTCATCTACATTTTCATTGTCATATTCATAGTAATCCTCATATCCATCATTATAAAAATTATCATCTTCATCATCATCATTATAAATGAATTCATTATCATGTTCTAATGTAAAATCTTGAAAATTTATCCATTTATTATTATAATTATGAGAAAAATTCAAAAAATCATCAATTGGGTGAGGGGTAGAAGAATTCTTAGATGCCATTTTAAACTTGCCAAAGAAGATAATGTAAACAATGAATAATAAACACACAAGAGGTAGAATGTAATCTAACATAATTATATGTGCAATTGTGAGAAAATTTTAACCCAATGTGTAAAATAAATTAGGATTGTAAGTAAAACCCTAATTACTAGTGTTTGGGTACATAAGGATCTAGTATTTGTATCTAGGGTTTGAATGAGGGTTGTTTTATAAAAACATAAATTAAATTAAATTAATGAAACCCTAATATAGGATTAATTTTAATGAGCTAGGTTATGCCAAAAATTAGTAAAAATCAAAAGTTTGTAACCCTAATTTAATGCACAAAAATTGGAAAAAAGTAAACCCTAGGTAAAACTAAGGTTTTAAGCAATATTCAAAGTAAGTCAGGATCACCAAATGTTTTAATCTTTTATCACTTAGGGTATGCAAATCCTATTTTTTTAAAGGGATGAGTATAAAAATAATCTAGAATGAAAATTGGAAATAACTGATTTGACAAACCCTTCCCATCATAGCAAAAATAGAGAGAAAGAGCACTTATTTAGAATAAAAAGGTATTTATATGGATTAGGAGACTAAAATAGGTTGGATAAATAGGAAAACACCTTATATTATGTGATTATGGATGAAATATGGTCTCAGATAATAGTGTCAATATCAAGATAGTTGTACCATATGGCACTAGTTTCTAATTATGGTGTTAGTGTCCCTCTTGGAGGAGTTGTCTAGAACTTTCAGGGAAGCTACAAGAGGTTTTGGGGGTCATGTAGGTGGTTCTATGTCTTCTATGAGCTCACCTATGTCACTATTTTAATTAATCTACCAAAACCCTAATGAGTACCTGCACACATGAAATAACAACCAGATCAAATGTAAAAGAAAGAGAAAAATTAAGTTATGGGATGTTACAATTACATGGAGTAAAACCCCTATTTTCTTGGTTAGTGCATGTATTAAACCTAATGCTAAAGGTCTCAGATCACATGTATTTATCCCTTAGGGAACATGCATAATTAACTTTCATGATATGCGAGAATGACTTTTGCTTAGGCCCTTCTTTGATCAAGCATGCAATGTCTAGATGTGATAGCTGAGTAGTATGCAAAGTATTGAGCTATATTATTAATTTATTTTATGTAATTATGTCCCAAAATAATAAGTGCTAGATGTAAAATGCCTTGTGAGACTTTTTATATAGAAATAACTTTGATTTGAATATAAGACCTTATTTTTTGGTTGACAAATTGTTAAAGGGGGATAAAAAACATAAGGGAAGGCTCAAGGTAGGGTTAGGACCCAAACATGAGAGAAAATGACTGTCAGACACTAGAGCCATAATTGGACACTAGCACCACATGGCACTATTATCCTAAAAATGGTGCTAGTGTCCTAAGACCTAAAAACAAAGCTAAGATAAAGTAGTTTAGTCTAGGGGGTCTTATGATTGGGAGAAGGTGACTTCGGACCACTAGGGGTGCAAATAATAAGGAATATAAGACATAATAAAGATAAAAATAATCAATAACCATGTGAATAAGGGATTTATTCATCAATAAGACTTTCGTGTGAAAGAGTGACAAAATACATAATACTTGTGGTTGTTTAACCAAATTAGGGTGTATGCACATAACACATGCACCTTAGATATGTCTCATGATAAAAATATGTACAAAAATGGTTCTAATGTAAATAATTATAGTATAAATGTGTATATGAATCATATAACTATGAATCTAGCCAATCAAAAACTAAGTGTGGAGAACATGTTTATAAACCATGCCCCCACCATAATCTAAAACTAAGAACTAATATAAGTGCTAATTTGGAGGACATGTTTCCAAAAAATGTCCCCAATATAGTTTGGAGATGTTGAATATTGAGTAATTGAGTAGAACATGTTTCTAAAATATGCCCCAACTAAATTTGAGACTGTGAACATGTGGAATCCATGCCTATATGACATGCCCCCACTGAATTTGAAACTATGAAAGTGTGGAATCCATGCCTCTATGACATGCCCCCACTGATATGCCACCTTTTGAGGTGAGTTAAGATATAAATTAGTAGTTACCTCACCTCAAAAGGATAAGCTATTCATATAATTGTGAATGAACCATGCAACATATAGGAGAACATGTATAGGTAAATGTATCATTGAAGCATATATAATATGATCACATCAAGACCTAAAATGTAGGATAAAGATCATGAAAACATCTAAATAATAACAATACAAGCTCAAAAATCAATCAAGAACACACACAAGGGCACTCAAAAGTAAATCAAAATATAATGGTTGAAGAAAACTGCAAACAAGGGGCATGTTCAAATGTCGCACAATCAAAGGTACATGACTTAGTAAAATGTCCATAAGTCAAGAAATGACATATTCAATTGCTCATACAATAAGCAATGACACATTCAAATGTAAAAAAGTTAAATAAAGGACTAGGGGCCACAAATAATGGGGCATGTTCAAATGATCAAAAAACAAAATAATAGAAAGGCAAGACACTGAAGGAAATGCATAAATGAAAACATAAGTAACCAACATAAATGTATCATAGTAACCCATGGATCAAATGTATTAGCAAAAAATATCAAGTACATAGCATATCAAGTACACTATGAAATATGTAAGCATGGATAGAGGCATGTGTAAGTATATAACCTCAAATATGATATTGTAAAGTGAACATATAATGATATAACCTAGAAGTATCATGATCATATACGTGGATGCCACCCATGTCCTAGTGATGTGAGTAGATGGAAATGACAACATCCTAAAAGTGCATAGATCATGTATCTATGTATGCATGTATCACACTCAAATATAAACATGAAACACATATGTATGTAGAAGTAACTAATATTATATCCATCAACATGGAACTAACACATAGATTCCAAAGAGCCAATAAAATATGTAGATGCCAAAAATATTGTTGGATTTTGGATTTTTTTGGTTTTTTTATATTTTTGAAATTTGTTAGATATCAAAACCTTATGTTGGATATCTTACATTGATTAGATCATGATTGGATAAGTGAAAAATGTACACAACGTGTTCCTTACATTTTACATGTGTAGTATAAGAACCGGTGCTATCATTTGGAATATGAATCAATTTTCCTCCATGAAAAAAATAAATACCTTGCTGATTTGGATATATTTTAGCTTCCATTTAGTATAAGCAAAATTTACCCAATGTAAAGGAGTGTAGCAGAGTATGGGGTTAAACTCATACTTTTATAAGGATAACACAAGGACCACAAGCAATAGGAATGACAAAGAAACCTAAGGAATATTTCTATTACCCTTATCATATAGATCTTCAACATGGTACCCAAGTTATGATAAACATATTTAAATACAATAGTTTTTGATTTTGTAGTATCAATGTGGTTATTTTAAATGTAAGCACCACCCATGAATAAAGTAATTGTTAAATCTTGGTGATGTGTGAACTATTTGGTTTTTTGAACTTGAGGATTTTGCATAGGATGTGGGACTTGAATTAGCCCCATGATAAGTAAAATTTGTAAACCAATCATATCAAGATTATGAACACCATATTTTTATTCATAATTATCCTTATGTAATTTATCTCCCTCCTTTGTGTGAGGGATAAAACTTTGGTATTTGGAGGGAGATATGTTAAGCTCCTTTGGATGACTAAGTATGAATGAAGTGTATCCATGCACATAATTATATAAATGGGTAAATGACTCACATTATTTATGAAATGTTATTTACTTTAATATGTAAATAATCGCTCTACTAAAAATGAATTACAAATACAAATTTAAAGGTCTAAATGTTAGCTATGATTTAATTTTGAATAAAATGGTATAATCTTGAAGGGATTCATCATCATATTATTTGAAATTGTGCAAATATTTTAAAATAAGTTTTGACACCTTATGGATATTGAAGGCCATGAAGAACACATATTTTAATAGGTAAATAATTTCTCTACTAAAAATGAATTACAAATACAAATTTAAAGGTTTAAATGCTAGCTATGATTTACTTTTGAATCAAATGGTATAATCTTGAAGGGATTCATCATCATATTATTTGAAATTGTTCAAATATTTTAAAGTAAGTTTTGACACCTTATGGATATTTAAGGCCATGAAGAACACATATTTTAATTATGTAAAAATGGTTAAGGAACCTCTTGGTAGGCTATAAAACCAATTATGATCCTCATCAGAAATGCTCATATGGAATAATTTTAACAATAGTTTGTCATCTTTTACCCAGTGACCAAAATAATGTACATAGTTAATCATGTGGTTGAATGGGTCCTTATGACTAAAAAATAGAGGTAAATATGGTAGTATAAAAACTTGTGGATAAGGATATATATGTATACATTATGAAAGAGGTTTATCATTGAATGAGGTAACATTTGCATTAGTATTATAGAAAGCCATTTGCATTTAAAGTATACAAACCTTTTTTTTAAGATCCCTAATAGTTATCTTCATAGAAATAAGATATTCCATGGGAGTGGTGGTGTTTTTAATAGGTGTTATCATTGGTTCTAATTCACCACCTTTTTTGAATCTAGGCATATGAGTATCATCATCCTCATGGATAATAAGTGCAAGTTCGTGATCACTAAATTTAGGATACTTTGGTAGTGGTAATGGTCTCTAAATTTTGGTATATCATTTGAATATCTTGGACCATTAGAAGAAATTGGTTCATTCACCTTTGGTAAGGATATAACAATTTGATCTTGAGGAATCTTTGGCAAAGGCACTTCTTTTAGTATTATAGAAAATTTTGGTGTAAATGCATATTTTTGAAGATAAATATATTTTAATTTAGATACCTTAGTTGATATTAGTAATAGTTTCATATTTGGAACATTAGGATCCTTTTTTACTTTAGGTTTGTAATGCTTTCCTTTTCTTGATGGATTAATGTTACTTGGAAAAGAGGCCATTATGTCTTGGTTAACCTTCAAAAAAATTCAATGTAAAATGAAGGTTGGAAAAATTCCACCCTTGAAAAGGGGGATATTGTTTGTAAATGTTGGAATAATATGGGTTTTGATCAATGAACTTGAAGGAACATTCCATTTATAACTAGTCTGAAAATCCTCCATAATATCCTTATAGATTTGGTGAAAGCTATCACGATAAAATGAAGTAACACTTTTTCCATGTGAAACCAATTTTGGTGTAGAAGGTAAAGGCAAAGGATTTATATCTTCCTTAAGATGGATCAAATCATTTCTTGAATTTATGGGATCATGGACCTGACTAGAGGGATAGAAGCTGTCACCATTCAAAGCTGATATTATATGCTTTAACACTTAGAGGAATGCAAGAGTAATCAATTTTGATTCCTTCCTTGAGAGAGAGTTAGAGAGTTTCATAATCATAATCATAAAATCCATAAATATCATCCATGATGAGAGAGATAAAAAATAAAATTATTAGGACAAAGTGGACAATAAGCATTTAAAAAAGACTACTTATGTGATTTAACTATTTTGCGAATATTAGAGTCATATTCATTATTTAGTTAAGGGTATAATTTAATTAAATCAATAAATAACATTGAAATAATTAAGCTAATAATTTGTATAATTCAATTGTAATTTAAACCTTTTTTAAAAATAGTAATAAATATGGAGAAAATAAGACTAGCTAGAAATAAACTAAGACAACTGAGATAGGGTCTAAAATTTGTTGTGTAGGACTGGGACAATGTCACAAATTAGGATCTAGATTTCATTTTATAAAAGGATAGGAGTGCCAAAATAGAACACCCTAGGGTTTGACACTATAGTCCTCTTTTACCACTATTATCCAAGAGATCTGAGCTTTTTGGGTTTTATTCGCTGCCCTTGTGTGAGCCTGCTTGTGAAATTTTAGATGTTTAATGTCTGTGGAAATCTCTATAAAGATGATTTAGTCTTAAAACCCTAGACTCCATTGTGATTTGAAAAAATTTGAGATAGAGGTGGGGGTTAGTTTGAGTAATATGCACTGAACATGTATCCACACCCCTTATGTGGGCACGCTGCCTACATACCAATACTTTGAAGAGGGATCAAGCCATACGTAGTTCTCCCACTTGATGTGCTTTGTGAAATAGTGTGTATGAAGATGAAAAATGCTAAAACTAGGTATGCTTGAGGTGGATAGGGACTGGTGTAAGGATTTGAATAAGCTTATGGCTGTATTAGATGGCTATATGTAGAGAGTAGGGAAATATGCTTGAGTAGTCTTGCTTGCTTTGTGATATTTGCCAACCCCTTCTAAATGAACTTTGAATGGGATTTTATAGAGATATATTAGTCATGGGTCAAATGTATTCATGCTAGGATGACATAACGAGGAAGAGGAATCAAGAGAAAATGGTCATTTGGGCTTAGAATGTGATCAGATAGGAGCATCAAACTCAGACACCCTAGGGTCTAATGCTATAGTCCAAGTTGGGTGCTATTGTCCTAAGGGTATAGGACCTAGGGGGATGGAATTGTCATAAGAAAATTAGCCTGGAGGAGGTGGAATCACTATCTAGAAGGCTATGAATGATTGGGAATCAATGAAAAGGTGCCAAGAAAGGTCATGAGAGCAAGCAAGAGGGACTTACGGGTTAGGTGTCATAAGCCACACTCAAGTTACCAATTTTCATATTTTATATGACTTCATTTGCCCCCCTTTATTCTAGTGATGCAACAAAGTGAGATACTAAGATAAAGGAAAAATAGAAAGCATACCTGAACTTACCTGCAAGGGTGAAGATCATAAAGCTATGTGATGCTGGGTGTTCATACAGAGAACACACTATGAAGTGTAAATCTACAAGAGAAAATAAAGAGTAGATCACTTCTTACTAGATATGCTATATCTAAAATGAGATCGTATAAAATTGGGTAAGAGAGAGAGGAAGAGAAAGGAACAAATAAAACTCACTAGGTATGCAAACCAATACAAAACCTATTGTGATGCTGAGTGATGTTGGAGTAATGCTGGGTATGTGCTGTACCAAGAGTAATATCATGAATGGAGTTGAGTGCTCAATTCCTTAAAAGTGGCTCAAGAATGAAAAGGCTAGCCCTTTGGCTCCATCATCACCCACTAAGTGAAGCTAGGTGATCATGTATGTGTAAATAAATGTTTGTAATATGTGTCTAATCCCTCTAAGTAGGTGGTTCAAGAATACAAAGGCTAGCTAGACCTTTGGCTCCATCATTTCTCTATGAGGTAAAGCTATAAACTAATACCAATATGAAATGTGTGCTATATGAGATGGATCCTAAAGCCCATAAATATTATATAATCTAAAAATGTGGCAGGGATAGCTAAATGTGTGATATAAACTAGGCCAATCTTGGCCAACTTGGAAAAGGTGGATATTAGGCTTGTATGAAAGCTACTTCGAAACTAGGAAATATGCTTATGTGGAAGCCACTCATAAATGTGGAGGCTAGACTTGTATAAAATCCACTCTAAAATGATGCCAACCACTTATAGATGGAGTAGAGCATGCAACTATTGAGAATGCTTGGGTAACATGCTAAACTTGGAAATAAAAGAAGTCAAATGTGTTGTACACATTGCCTCCAATCACTAGTGTTTAAAACATGGATTTTGGTCTGGAAGTTATACTGACTACTTAATCTAAAAATAGAAGCATGGGCCATCATTCCATGCATGATGCCCCTTATATCTATATTATCTAAGAAAAAATATACTAAAATTGATAAATCTAAACTAGTTTGTATGTGCAAAATTATAGCTGAGCTTACCTTTCTATCTATTTCTAGAAAATCTAGTTTTTTTTCTATTTGGATAGGAGCACTAGAATTGGACACCTTGTTTTCTGGTGCTATTGTCCTAAGCTTATTTTTATGACTATTCTATAATTCTCACTATCTATCTGGTCTATTCTGGTTGGTTTGAAGTCTGGATACTATTCTAGGTGTTCTAAAAGCTAATTTTTTGATTGGTAAGAGCTATGATCTCTATGAAAAAACCCTTATTTGTTTCCCCCTCTTCTGAGGGTGGAGTGAATAACCTAAAATGATTATCCTTAGAATAAAGATCCTTGAAAGTGTGTTATTCTATGAAATACATGATATAGCAATGATAATCGACAAGATATCTCACGATATAACATGGTTTGTATTGGAGATTATTAGATCAATGGGGGTATGCCTAAATAGACATAATAATGTAATAACATGTGAAATGTACTAAATTGAAACTATGAATGTTAGTTTTTAGTTATCAAAGAGGGATGGAACATGACGTCCATTATGGTATCTAAGAAAGCAAGGTAATGCATGATGTGGATTATTGCATTACAAATAATTGAAAAGAAAACAAGCAACAAACACGTAAGGTAAGAATCAAGAAGCATATAAGAGTGGCCAAAGGGTGAAGCAAACAAAGGACATGGGCACATGTCACTCAAACTAGAAAGCAAGCAAACAAGGCATGTTTAAATGCCATGTACACATACAATTGGAAACAAGCAAGGTTGGTGTGAAAGCCACAATCACATAGAAGAGTATAGGCAAAGGACATTGGTAAATTTCCTAAGGAACACACAAGAATAGATGTAAAGGACATTGACAAATGTCCTAAAGTACATGTAGGAGAAAAAAAATAACTGAGAAACACAATCATATCTTTATACATAAAGCACAAAAGAAAATAATGCAAATACTAGAAATACAATTGAATCTAACTAATCAAAGCAAGAAGTTAAAGTATGCAAGACATGTAGTACAAGACTAGTTATATGCTAAGAAATACACAAGTGCTATATACTGGTGAAATGTTGATTGAGTAATCTATGTAAGCTACTAAGTAATGTATATCAACATGATAACTAGAATGTGTGGTGTAGGAATGACATAACTTAGATGGTGTAGTCATGTAGAATATGCCCCTAGTGTGTAGATATATTGATATATGTCTTGAAGGTAGAAGTAGGATGCCCCCTCAATGGGTAAAGTGAAGCAATCAAGGATCTGGATGTCACTGCACACACTCAAAGAAGATCAAGTGAAGCATGGTAATGTAGATAAATCAAAAAACAATATCATGGAATAGAAAATGTAAGTCTAGCATGGTATTAGAAATGTAAAGCATGGAGGATGCATACAATTGAAATATTTTTGTGTTTTTGAATTATTTAAATGTTTTTGTATTTTGAAATGTTATATTGTTTTTAGTATTTTGACATATTTGAATGTTTTTGTATTTTGAAATTTTTGTATTGTTTTATGATTTTTTTGATATATAAGCTATGTATAATCAATCATGAAAAGACTATGTATAATAAATCTAGGAAACTATGTACAAGTAAGCAAAAAGAAACTATGTACAAGTAATTGAAAGGAAGCTATATACATGTAATTTTGAAAAAATATGTACAATACAATATGTGAAATGAAATGATAGTCATGGAATCTATGTAGATGCATAATATTCATTAGATATTTGAGTTTATTTCCTTCAAGTGAGGCTAGATGATACACTTTAGTGCTAAGATTTTTGGTAATAATGTATAGACCTAGCCAATTTGGTTTGAATTTCCTTTGATTTCTTCTTTGGCATTGACATTGTGAGTATTTTATTTAAGAATGAGATCATTAATTTTGAATTCTCTAGTGTGAACTCATTTGTTGTACGATCCTTGTATACATTACTGGTAGATTCTAAGATGTTTTGCTACTTGAATGTGTGTATGGTCTAATTGCTCGAGCTGGTGTACATGCTTTTCATGATACTAGTCATCGATGAGAATACCTTTAAGGGAAACATGAAGTGATGGGATTTATGATTCTAATGATAAAACTAATTTTGTGCCATAAATGAGTAAATAAGGAGTGAATCATGTGGGCCTATATATATTTGTGTGATAGGCCCATAATGCAAAGACTAGTTGATTGTGCCAATCATCTCTAAATTTGGACATTGTTTTACTCAAAATACTATTGATGGTTTTATTGGTAGTCTTTTTTGATTGTTTCCTTATGGGTAATATGGAGTGAAGAATGTGTGTTTAATCTTATATTTTGTGCAAAATTTCTTGATAGTTTTATTCTTGAATGATGTTTCATTATTGGAAATGATGGCTACAGGTAGGCCAAAGCATGAAATAATATCAGTTATGAGGAAGCTACAAATGTCCTTCCCTATGGTAGATTGGAGTGAAATGGCTTCCACCCACTTAGTAAAATATTTTGTAGTTGTGATGATGAACTTATGTCTTTTGGTAGATTTGAGTTTAATTTTTATAATAAGATCAAATCCCCATAACATAAATGGCCATGGAGAGACAATAGGTTTTAATTGTTGTGACGGTGCATGCTACTATGTTATTGACATTTATCAAATAGCTTTGCATATTGTGAACATTCATATTTTATGGTGGGCCAATAGTACCTTTGTCAAAGCAATTTATGTGACATGGCCTTTCCAATGAAGTGACCACCATAATCACTATCATGTATCTATGTAAGATCAATTTTGGCTTCTATTGAAGTCAAACATCAAAGTAATTATCTATCGAAGGATCATTTAAAAATGTCTCTACCAATGATTACATAATAGAGTGCTTGTTTTTATAACTTGCATTTGTCATTTTAGAAAAAAGTGTCTGGTGTAATAGATTTGCTTAAAAAGTTATAGATATTAGAGAACCATTCTGGAGCTATGGAACTGTGTGTAGTGGCTAAGATAGATAGTGCAATCAAATCTATGTTGGATATTGATGGTGATTGTAATAATTTAATTATAAAAATAGCTTGATCATTATTGATGTTGATAGGAATCAAAGATGCAACACTTACCATTGCATCTGCATGTCAATTGTCTTTTCTTGGTATACTTTCTATAGAAAAGCATTTGAACAGTGATGATAGACATTGTACCATGTTTTGATATAGAATAAGATGTTCTTCATTTGTCTGATAGACATCATTGACTTGGTTGAACAAAGTTGAAAACCATCAAAGACTTGAATATATCTAATTTGGAGGGATTGGGTGGTAAATAAACCTAAGATAAGTTCTTCATATTCTATAGTGTTGTTGGTGTAGGAGAAAATTAATTGATATGGAATAGGAATTGTGTGACTAGAAGGGTCGATAAAGACAATGCTTACCCCAGCACCAAATTCACGTCAAGAACCATCGAATAACATGGTCCAAGTATCAAAACGAGTAGAATAGGTAGTGAAATCATCTCTAAATGTGTCACTAATAGGATTGGTGTCCAAGAGTGGTGTGGCTTCCAAATGGTCTATAATGATTTGGCCCTTTATTGATTCTTGGAGAACTATATTTATGTCAAACTTTGTTAATAACATGACCCATTTTGTGATGTGACCAGAGAGATTTGGTTTTTCCATTAGAAATTTCAAGGGATCTACTTTTGTAATACCCTGAGTCTCATTATTGACCATGTAATATTGAAGTTTTTGTGTGGTAAAAACTAATGCTAAACACAATTTTTCTATCATGAAGTAATTTTTTTGTAATCAACTAATGTGTGACTGATGTAATAAACTTCTCACTTGATATGTTGATCATCATGTTGTGCTAAGAGTGCTCCTAATACATGATCTATTGCTAAGATATATAGTAAAAAAGGCTTGTCAAGCATATTTAGTACTAAAACAAGTAGATTAAGAAGATATTGCTTGATTGTATCAAAGATATCTTGAAAGGATTGGTCCCAGATAAAATTTGTATCTTTATTTGATAATCAAGTGAATGACTGAGTTTTATTAGCAAGTTGAGCTATAGAATGGAATATTTCTTGGATCTTGCCTTATAAGGATTAAAGTTATTTTAAGTTTGTGGGAGGTGGCATGTTGATAATTGATTTAAATTTCTTAGGGTCAATCTTTATGCCACATTGAGAAATAATTAAACCTAAGAGTTTTCCTGATGTAACTCTAAACACACATTTCTTTGGGGTTTAATGAGAGATTATATTGCTTGAGTCTTTGAAATATATTTCATAAATCAATAGCGTGATGTTGTTATTGTTTGGATTTAGCTAATATATCATTGACATAATCCTTAATAGTATGATGAATTAAGTCATGAAAAATGTGTCATGGTACGTTGATATGTGGCTCCTATGTTTTTTAAACCAAAAGGCATGACAATGTAACAAAATGTGCCCCAAGGTGTTGTAAAATATGTTTTGTCTTGATCTTATTTGATGATTTTAATTTGGTTGTATCTTAAAAATCCATCCATAAATGATAAAATTTCATACCCATCTATGGAATTTATGATAATGTCAATGTCAGGTTAAGGAAAATCATCTTTTGGGCATGCTTTATTTAAATCTCAAGAATTAGAACAACACCAAATTTGGCTATTGGGTTTGACCACAAGGACTATACTGGAAACCCAGTTAGGGTGTGATACTGGTCAAATGAATCCAACATCTAAGAGGCATTGGATCTCCTCTTTAACTAAGAGAGCCACCTTAAGATGTATTTTGATAATTTTTTATTTAACTAGTTTAGCATCTAGGTATAAGAGAATATGATGAAATGCTATAGATGTATCAATTCTTGGCATATCTGAGTAAGACCAAGCAAAGAGTTCTAGAAAATCTATTAAATTTTGATGAATATCTATATCCTCTTCCTTTCGTAGGGTAGTGGCTAACAAGACAATGCAGGGATCTTGATTAGTTCTAAAATTAAAATTAACTGTTTCCTCATTAAGCAATATGGAACGATCTAGTGTATATGGGGTTGTAGGAATATTATCATCTAAATTAAATGGTATGTCTTAGAGAGAATATATATTTTATTCAAAGTATATGTGGGCATTTATGTGATGAGGAAATATATTTTTATGATAGCAAGATGGGAGGTCCTCATATGCTCTGAGAAATTGTAAGAGGGATTCATCATTAGAGAATTCATTTAATGTGTACATATCTCATGAAATCATATTATCAATGAGATTAGGATAGATAAATGATAATGTTGAAGTATAATTAATAGTGTGGTCTATCAGTGTAATGGGTGGATAAAACTTTATATTCTTTGAAGTGGTAGAAGAAGGTTTATCATGAAGGGTAAGCTGATATCCCAACCCTTGCTTACCATGTTGTGTGGATGCCTTGACATGATTGATGATTATTTGTTTGTGCTTTCCAAGACATTTTCTATGATATATCATCTTATTAATACATTTAAGTGCAAAAAGGGGAGTAAAATATTGATTTGATGTCAGTGTTATTACAGAATTTAGAATTATCTGATGTGTTGCATGGTCCTAGGGTGCACTATGAATAATGGGTTGTGTAGGTATATTATCAAGATTAAAGTGATGAATATAATTTTATGGAGATTTGATAACATGGTAGTATTTAAAATGTTCATTATCTATTGGGCATGTGTAAATGTAGCCTTTGTGACTAAATTTTAGACAAGCATGAAGTGTCGAAGGGACTACATGCATATCATGAATCCAAGGCCAACCATGTAATAAATTATAATTGAGATAATTTGGCATGACTTGGAAAGTAGTTGGTAGTGTCTTAGGTCCCAAAGTAAAATTTAGTGTTATTTGACCCATTAATTTCTATGGGATGTTGTCAAAACCTCTAATGTTCATGTTAGAATGGTCTAAATCTTGAGGTTGTATATTAAGACGTTTAAGAAAAGAAATGTTGCAAATGTTAAGTCCTAAATAATTATCAACTAACACTCTTTTTCCCCCCACATAATTGATTCTTAATTGAATATATATAGGTATATGTTGTTCAATGATGTGTCATGGGGGTAAATCCTCTTTTTCAAAGGAAATATGCTCTTCAGTCCATTGCATTATGTTGAGTATAGAGGAAATATATGCTAGTTTGATGGAAATATGAATTCTAATATTATGAAGGGCTACATAAAATACATCTATGTAAATATTTGATCACTGAAGGAGCTCAAGAACAAAAACTCTATTGGAAGGGGTGCTAACTTGGGTTATAAAGTTATAGCCATGGGTGTAATCAACCTACCTATCTCCATAAACTTGGGTGATAACATGTACTACATGATCTACTATAGGCATAGAGCTGGTAGTAGGTGTGGGATAAGAGCTAGATGTACCAAGTTTTGAGGGAGGAGGGATATATAAACTCGCTAGTGTTTACTTGTGTTTAGTAATGATAGGGAAATGTTCAAAACTATCTTATGAGTTATATGCATCTAGGTAGAAATTATGAATGTGAAATGAAATGCATGAAATTGGAGTTATGAGTTGTATAAAAATATATTTATAAAGAGCATTCCATATGAGAGATAGCAAACAAGGGAGAGAGAGAGCACGAATTTGTTCAATAATGCATAAAGAACTTTGACATGTGTTATGATATTTCTAATATGTTTAACAAGATAAACTTGAATTTTTTTAAATATGAGAGATAAAAAGCAAGGGGTAGAGAGCATGAAATTGTGCATGAATGCATAAAAGACTTTGCCATGTGATATGATATTTATAATGTGTTTATTAAGATAATCTTGAATTTTTTTCCATATGAGAGATACAAAGCAAGGGGTAGAGAGCATGAAATTGTGCATGAATGCATAAAAGACTTTTCCATGTGCTATGATATTTCTAATGTGTTTAGCAAGATAAACTTGAAAATTTTTCCTTATGAGAGATACAAGGCAAGTAATGAAATCTTGTATTAAATTCAAGTAAACATTGATTTGAAGGAGAGGGATTTTATTATGTTTAACAATAACTTTCTTTATATCATCCCATATTATGAAAAGTAATCATGAAATGAAAAGAATGAAGATTTGTACTAGCATATGGTAAAATTCATCATTCATGTACATGATAGGACCGAGTATGGTCTCCTTATTATTTTCAATAAATTCAAGAAATATGTGTAAATAAGTGAGATCCATTTTTGTTATTATTTGAAATTTGATTTTAGATGTAAGGTGATACCTCAAGCAAATAAAGGGACCTAGTATATGAAACTAGGGTTTAGAAGAAATATATATATATATATATATATATATATATATATATATATATATATATATATATATATATATATATATATATATATATATTAAAAATTACTATAGAATTTTAAAAATTAAATTAAATTTCTATTTTAA
The DNA here is from genome assembly GCA_037957365.1 of Torreya grandis. Classification (NCBI taxonomy): domain Eukaryota; kingdom Viridiplantae; phylum Streptophyta; class Pinopsida; order Cupressales; family Taxaceae; genus Torreya; species Torreya grandis. The sequence goes on along the minus strand of JARHVA010003892.1, from coordinate 1,218,021 downwards.
ATATGCAAGTAAAAAATTAGAAAATTATTGATTTGAAAGGACTTAGTGTATGAAACTAGGGTTTAAAGGAAAATATTTGTTTTAAATTTTTTATAAAAATTTAAAAATTAATGCTAATATTTTATTTAAATATGCATATAAAAATTCAAAAAAATATTTTAAAAATCAGCAAGGAATTTGCCCTAAGGTTTCTAGGGGTTTTATGTGTAAATGAAGTAAGTCGGATTCACCAAATGATTTAACTATTTTGGGAATATTGGAGTCTTATTCATAATATAGTTAAGGGTCTGAGTTAATTAAATTAGTAAATAATATTATAATAATTAATCTACTATTTTTTATAATTTAATTTTAATTTTGAACTTTTTAAAAATAGTAATAAATGTATAGAAAATAAGACTTAGCTAGAAACAAGCTGATATGACTGAGACATGGTCTAAAATTTGTTGTGTAGGACTGGGATAGTGTCACAAATTAGGATTTAGATTTTATTTTATGAAAGGATAGGATCATTGAAATATGACACCTTGGGGTTTGATGATATAGTCCTCTTATACCGCTATTATCTAAGAGACCTGAGTTTTTTGGGTTTTATTTTCTGCCCCTGTGTGAGCTTGCCTGTGAAATTTTAGATGCTAGATGACTGGGAAATTAGTGAAAATGTTCCTAGAAAGGTCATGAGAGAAATCAAGAGGGACATATGGGTTGGGTGTCATAATCCACACTCAATTTACCAATTTTCAAATTTTATATGATTACATTATGCAACAAAGATGCTCAAAATTAGGTTCACCAAAATGTTTAACACTAATTTAGATGTGGGTCCTTCTGGGATAGATAAATAGGGTTAAGAATATATAAATGAATAAGCACAAGGGCTATAAATATATATATAGTAGGCCAATTAGTTACAAAACTTAGAATATATAATGGATTTATTATGTTGAGATATTGTAAAAATAGAAAGTACAAATATGCTAGATATTTAAATAATAAAAGAAAGATACTTAACTAGTTTTGATGCTAATACAGATCTAGATTTGGAACATGTAAGAAGTGGACTAAATTTGGATTCTATAACAATCACCTAATTTTGAAAACTGTGCCTCTATATCCTCAAACACTTGCATTAACTTAAGATAGTTACATTGATGCTAGTATTTAGATCAGATGCGGGTGTCCAATATGGAATAGTTTATAAAACATGATGTAATCACCTAGATGATTTTTATTTTTTCATCACCTTCACTTTAGTACATTCAAATTTGGGTCATAGACTGTTACTCCTCATCAAATGATCAAAACCCTAGTTCTTCATCTTCATAGTGGCTATGGAAAAAATGGATTAGTGGACACATAGTGTCAAGTTACCCCAAATACCCCTCTATTAATGAGAACTTAATACAGAGCCAATAATCTTAATATGGCCTCATAATTATGTAGTTATCCCTATATGTTGGCTTATATGTGAATTATATAATATGTGATAAGTAAGTATAATAATGACCTAGCTATAACTTGGCAAATATAGCTCTTGGATTGCTCCTTCAATAATTCAGACTTGTAGATGTGATATTCTTATGTCTGATATAGAAATAAGTGAAAATGGGGAATTTTGCTCACTTCAAATTTTTATAGAATGATTTTGAAGAGCTTCCTTGGTCTGTGCTAGGTGATGAGTGAATGAGGGTTGATTTTATATTCATATTAATCCATTTGGAGAATATCTCACATAATATTTCTTAGGTTAATCATTAGGATATGTTTCATTTATAAATTAAATAAGTTTAGGGCACTAGACACTTGCATCATATAAGGACACTTGCATTGACGTAAGCGTCTAACTAAGATGCAAGTGTTTGGGCAGGTGGAAAATAGGTGCATGTGCAAAACTTGTAGATATGGAAGATAAGTATATTTTAAGCATTTTAGGAAAAATATAAGGCCTAGGTCATCAATGTAAGACTAGTCAAAATAAGATATAGGCCAAGGGGCACAAGAGAGAGCAGATGCAAGACTTGTAGAAGTAGAAAAGGTATAAAACTAAGAGGAACAACCAAGGTTTGAGTTTTTCAAGTGTACAAGATTGAGGTGCTATGTAATTCATAAATATTATCGATATTTTTTTAGATTTATGTCACATATACTCCAATGCAGATATATTAGATGTGCATGTAGATACTAAAATATGATTTATGTAATAATTTAGACTCATACACTTGGAAAATATCCATCATGGATGTACCTTTCAATTATATACCTATCCGCTACTGAAAGGATTGCATCCACTATCTCTTTATGCCAAAATTGCATATCTCTTAATCTAACCATTATTATTCTAATGATCAATTATTCTATATTATTCAAAAATATCTAACCCTGATTATAATCTTTCACTGCTAGTTATGGACCTATACATGTTCTTTGGTTTTCTAACCACTTATGTCCTAAATAAATACTTATGTTTATGCAAGTGTCCACATTTATTACACAGTGTCTAATGCCCAAAAGTGATATAGTTTGTAAATTAAATGTATCTTAAAGGTTAGCCTAAGTGCTTTGGTGTGAGATATTTATAAAATAGATTGTTATATATACAAGATGAACTCTCATTTATTCCTCACCTAAAAAATAAATGGAATACACAAGGCTACATACCAATAAGCACTCAATCAAGCATTCAAGTAAGAAAACCTACCAGATTCATCCTTATTTTTATATTAGTCATAGGAGTATTAATTCTACTAGTCTGAAGCATTAAAAGAGTAGCATATGAGACATATTTTCTAAATTATAATATAGGTCACTACATGCCATTATTTATCACATGTTGCATCTTGTTAAACACATAAATCAACATGTAGGGATAAATACATAAGTTTGAGGTCATCTTCAGAGTATTGTTTATTTATGCAATATAAATTAATAGAGGGATCCTTGGGGTAGCTTGACACTATGAGCCCATTAACCCATTTTTTCCATAGTCACTCCAAAGGTGAATAAGATAGGGTTTGATCATTTGAAAAAGAGTGATAACCTATGCATGTAATCTACATACATTAGAAGAAAGGAGATAGAAAACCCAAAAGGTTCTAATTGGTCACATCTATATCTAGTCAATATTTTATACAAGATACCTATGGCAAAGTTAGATACTTGCATCAATGCAACCGTCTAGATTTGATGCAAGCATTTTAGGCCACATAAAGAATATTCCTAGTTTGAAGATTATTCTAGGATCAATTTCAAATCTACTTCCATCCTATTCTATGTCAAACCTACATGAACACGATAAACCAACTAAGTATCAATTATTCACTTTTATTATAATATCTATCAATAATTATACTTTATTATTTTTAATAATATCAGTTGTATAACTTTAAAATATTATTTATTTGAGTTTGTATTAATTGACCTACTCATTAGATTAGTTCACCATCCTTGTGTAAATATAATATGATAACTCTTAACCCTAAATAACCCTTTATCTATATTTAAGGTTAAACACTACATATACCATTTTATTGTACCAAAAATTACAAAGCTTACCAATTATACTACTCACCAAGACACACTGATTACATCAAGATGTATTGTTATCAAGTCTTTTCTATTGTAGTAGTTGGTTAATTTTATAGGTTTAAGTGATTAAATAATTAAACCTCACCAAATTTATAAATCAAAGTGATCAAACCATCCAATCTTACTAGATTTATAAGATGAGTTGATTAAATAACTCATCCTCAACACATTATACATATTCACACTTTAGTTATGTGATTGAGATATAATGATCTTAATGGTGGTGCCAAAACTCATCCTTATGGGAATAATACCTTCTAATCTCCCTCCTCAAATCTCCAAGGTTTATGTATCGACCTCTTCCAACTCCAATGCTTCATAAATAAGCATATTTACCAAGTCAAAGCATCAAGAAGTAATATGGTTGCATCAATACACATGTTTATTACTTCATGGATCTCTTTATTTTCAATCATTTCAATTATTTCAAATTTTAGATTATATGCACTGATTTATACTATAACTTGCTCTTGTTTATAGATACCGTACCTACAAAACACTCAAAGTGGGATCAAGTAAAGACAAGATGTCTTATAATATTTAGGTATAAATTTATTTATTTTAACCTAGTAATTACATCCTTATACATTATTATATAAAATAGGGTGAAATTTAGATACTAAAAGTAAATATTTATAGCATCTCAATCTTGTACTTTCAACAAATATCAATGAGAGCTCTACCCTTCAGTTCTAAACCTTCATGCTACCAAAAGGCTTGCATTTTCCATCTCATTGTGCCGCAATTTTTATCTCTTAGTATGATCCACATTATTTTGATGACCTAGGTATCTTGTACTACACAATTTTTTAAAACCTGATAAACATTCTTCACTATCAATTATAAATCCATACTTATTTTTAGCCTTCTAGATACTATTGGTCACAAAAGGACACTACCACTGATGGTGGTGTTCAGATCCTTATCTAGTGTCTAGTTGGCAAAAGTCATAAAAATTGTAAATAATTAAAAACATATGGGTTAGCCTATTTGTCTTATTTATCCCTACTATGAGATATTTTTAAAAGGTGTGGTATAAATATAAGTTTAAGCCTTCTTATTCCTCATCTAGAAAATACCAAGAAAACACCCACTAAAACTAAATCATCAATTAAAAAACCAAGCTATTTTTCCATATTCATATCAAACATAGGATCAATAATATTATAGGTTTGAATCATTAAAAGAGTAACCCATGAGTGATATTTATCAAATTACAAGCTAGATTACTACATGCATCTTTATATACAATATGACACCCTTGTGCACATACTTTAACACATATAGAGGATAATTACATAAATCTTAGGCCCTCCTTGGAGTATTGTCTATGTAGGCATCACTAATTGATAAAGGGGTCTTTGGGGTAGCTCAACACTGTGAACACACTAACCCATTTTTTAGCAAACTCATTCCAAGGGTAAAGAAGGGAAAAGTGCTAATGTTTGATCAATAAAAAAAGTGACACCCTACATCCTAGATATAAATACACCAACATAAAGGCAACATAAAACCCAAAATAACAATGTTAGTTGCACTAAGATCAAGTCATTATTTTTGAAGTCAACATCATCATACTAAACACTTGCATCACATTTAGACACTAGTGTCTATGGTGATGTCCAGATCCAATGGTAGTGTCTATGCACACATAAGTCAATTCCAAAAATCTAACGACTGATTTAGAATACTGATCCTACATATTTTTAACCTATTTTCCAATCTAGATCTATCTATGCATAATAAACCAACTAAGTATAATTATTTATTATTTATTGCAATATATTTTAATAGGTATACTTTAATATTTTTAGTAATATCAATTGTATAAATTTATAATACTATTTATATGAGTTTATATTTTATTGGCATGTTATAGTTTTAGTTTACCACCCTTGTACTTGAACTACTATATTCTTAACCATATCCCCCACACCATAAAAGTTTAGAGTTAAACAATACATATTAATATTATGATTAGATATTTAGATTCCATGATTACATATTTAGATATATACTAATATATTATTTACTAAGATATATATATATATATATATATATATATATATGGAGAGAGAGAGAGACCATCTTACCAGTATATTAATTAGATAATAAGATTTAAATTAAAATATATATCAACTTTATAATATCCCTTTAACTAATAACTTAAGTAAAATATCACCATTTTACTAATACGTGTTTTAATCACATATTATTACTAGTATACATATTTTATATAAATCTATGTAAAATACATCAATAAATATCATTCTCAATGCACATATATCATATTGAATTGTGACATTAGTGAAACAGGGCTTCGATAAAGATATCTACAGTGTATTTTATAAAAATTTATCTAAGATATGTATGCTAGTTATAAATAAATAATATATTATGTAATTAATAATATATCTATGTATATTATTAATTATATATTATATTATAATTTTTTTTTAGATATTCACTTTTTAACTGGAGATCTAAACTATATCTGGGGTACAATCAGGGGGCCTAGTCCCTGAGAACCATTAAAACAACACAAAAGACCACCACCAATCATTAAAAATACTAAATCAACTGAAACGACCACATCCAACCTACAAATGCCATATGAGATTTAAACCTGGGTGGAGTTGGGCATAACCAACCCACTTTACTAACCCTTCTACATCTCATTGGCTATATATTATATTAATAATTATATATATATATATATATATATATATACATATTTTTTTTTATAAAATATATATTATGTATAATACATAATATTATATTATAATATATAATAAGGTATTGATAAAAATATTTATTTTTAATATATCTAGTAATGGTATATATTATTATTTCTATTATAGATATTATAATATATATATATATATATATACATATTTTTTTTTTATAAAATATATATTATGTATAATACATAATATTATATTATAATATATAATAAGGTATTGATAAAAATATTTATTATTAATATATCTAGTAATGGTATATATTATTATTTCTATTATAGATATTATAATATATATATATATATATATATATATATATATATATATATATATATATATATATATATATATATATATATAAGTAGTTTATATATATATATATAATATGCTATTATATTGTATATTGTATATAATATAATAGCATATTATATATATATATATATATATATATAAAATATGCTATTATATTATATACAATATTAATATATTATATTATACTATATATATAAAATTCATATAAATTATATTTATATATTTTTATTATATATATATATATATATATATATATATATATATATGTATTTATATATAGAATGTCTTATAATTAGTATTAATAATATATTAAACATAGCCACATGTGTAAGTGTAAATTATATGGGATAAGTGTTATCCATATGTCATCGTAGAGAAATGTGCTTGTCTTTCAAATGGTAACATGTTCGTCTAAGTTAATATTATATTATATTATTGGAATGAACGTCTGATCTAGATATGAAGATATCTGTTAGGGTTTGATGGGAGTTTCTCTAAAGTTTTGAATTTTCATCCTTCATTTATTTAAATCTTTTACAAAATCAAGATCAAGAGGTAAATTCACCAATGAATAACTAGAGGGGGATTCACCCCCAAAAAAACCCTCATTTAAGTAAATGTTGGTTGACATGAGCAAAAAGGAAATCAATGCAATAATGGTTGCAATAGGAAAGAAACAAGTTTTATAATAATAATCTAGGTTCAAAAGATCATTTATGCAAGCTTTTGAGGAGAATTTGGTAGCCATGCTTGATCTAGGAGAAATGAAAAATAATATAGCAGGCTTGCTTGGAAGGAGCCTGATATAAAAAATTCTTAGAATTGAAACTCTCCCTAGAAGAATTATATGAATGGACAAGAAAAGTTCAAAAAATAAATGGAGAGTTCAAATTGAGTACATGTGCAAGGGGATATTTCATAGGGGTATTTTAAAATGATTTGGATCTTGATAGAGTCTTTGGGGGATGTTTGTATTTTGATAGAATTGTGGGGATTTTCATGAAATATTGGCACACTACATTCAAGCCAATGGAGGAGTTGTCAAAAATAACACCGGTTTGGATCCACATATATTCCCTACCACAAGAATTCTGGTCAAGGTATGTCTTCAAAAAAATAATTAATATTTTAGGTAAATTTGTGGAAACCTCAAGGCCGTATAATGAAAAAGGGCTCTTTAGTTATGCTTGAATTTATGTTTAATTAGATTTATCCAATCTTCTACCAAAAATCATAATGCTGAGAGTAGGAGAAATGGAATGGATCTAAGGTTTTGATTATGAAAACATCCCATTTAGATATAGATACTACCACGAATATGGGAAACTCATTAGGGATTGTCCCACTCTACATAAAGTATGAGATCAATGAAACACATTAGAAATTGATGAAAAATATGTTGATGGTTTTAATAAACCAAAAAATATGTATATAGATATAAACAAGATCATCAATACGACCCAAGGTAGCCTTGGAAAAATCTAGGAAGGGCATGAACTAACCAAAACTATTTTAGGGGAATCAAAAAGTCTTCGAGAAACATAATGTCAAATAGAAAATAATGTCATGGAAAAAGATGTAATGGAAGATTATGGGTTCAAGGAAGAATTGGAAAATCTCATTTAGGACCCTATTAATGAAATCTCAAAACATCAGGATAAAGATGAAGGTAAGGAATGTCATAACAAAAAGAATAACAACATAAATTACAACAGAATGTAGACACTAAATCTAAAATATATAGAACCTCTATTTTGTATACTTGGAAATTACTTCTCATGGATGTACCCTTTAATTATAAGACCTTCCTATTGTCAGAAGGATCACATCTAATATCTCTTATGCCTATTACTTATCTCTTAGCCATACGTCTATGTTGATGCTAGTGTCATGTGCCAATCTAAGTGTCTAGTGCCCTAAATTCATCAAATTTTAAAATTAAATGTATCCTTATGGTTTTAATAAGTGTTTTTACATGATATATTTTTGAAATGGATTGCTATATATACAATATCAACCCTCATTCATTACCTCACCTAAAAAAACTTAATAACTCACAAGACAACTTACCAAAAACACTCAATTAAGCATTCAAGTGACTAAAGCTTCCCTATTCTTTCCTATTTCAATGTTAGTCATAGGGATAACCCACTTTTCTAAATATATTTATGGGGTACTCATGACCATATTCATTCTTTTACAACAAGACAATAACAATAGTATTATATGAATCAAAAGAGAATATCTAAAATTCTTTAGTGTAGTCAGGATTGGCCAAGACAAGAGTAGATTTGAAGGATCCTTTGATGTCACTAAATTATTTCATGGACTTTTCCTACCAATTGATGGTTTGGTCTTTATTCAACATAAAAATTATAGGCAAAATAATCTCTACAAAATTAGACACAAACCTGTTGAATGTGGAGCCCTTTCAACACCCCTAAGGTAAAAATAAAATTATCAAGGAAATTTTAACATGTAATTTTAAATTTAAAAAATGGGGCGGAGGGGGGTGTATTTTTTAGTATTAAAACCACTTCCCACATTTGTGGCATGTTTTATGGAGAAGTGGGTAAGGTGTTGAGAGAATCGAGGGATTATGTTTATCCTGAGTGGTTGTAACCTCCCTTATTTGGTGGGGATATGGTTATCCCCATGGTATGGTGTATTTTTCAAGGGTTTTTGCCTTGGTTCCTCCCATCTGATTGACATTTTTGTTGTTGCTATTGATATTATTGTTGTTATTGTGGTAGTTATTGATATTGTTGTTTGTTTTGTTCTAGTCTTCATCAATGTTATTTATTATTATTATTATTGTTGTTGTTTTTGTTGTTATTATTATTATTATTATTATAGGTTTGAACTACTGAAGGATCACTCCATGAGACATATTTACCAAGTTACAAGCTAGGTCATTCTATGTACTTGTTTATCACATGTTGCACCTTGATACACACACAAGCCAATATGTAGGGGAGAAATACATAAGTTTGAGGCCCTTTTCATAGCATTGGATATGTAGGAAACACCCATTAATATAGGGGTCCTTGGATTATCTCAACATCATGTGCCCATTAACCCATTTTTCCCATAGTCACTAAGGGTAAAAATTTAGGGTTTGATCATTTGACAAAGATCAACAACATATGTGCAAAATATAAACACACAAAAGAAAAGGTGATATAAAACCTAGAAGATTCAAGGTGGTTTCACCTAGATACAATTAATATTCTACACTAGAACCTAAATCTAAAACAAATCATAGTATCAATGTAACCATCAAGATCTGACACAAGCATACAATACCACAAAATGTAATCTCCTAGAATTTGATGATTAATATAGAATATAGATTAACTATACTTCTAGCCTCATCTATATCAAATATGAATGTGAAAAATAAACTAGCTAAGTACTCTTATTTTTTATTTATTTCAATATTAATCAATAAATGTACTTTTTATTTTTAGCATATCTTAGTATTATAAATTCAAAATATATTTTATATGAGTTTGAAATTAATTAACATGATATATATCTTCTTATCACCCTTATGCTTATTCATTTCTATAGTCTTAACCCTATACTATACTAACACATCTCAGTTTAGGGCTAAACACAAAATAGGAGAACAGTGGGCTAGTCAAGAAGAAGATGAAGACGTAGATTCTGACACAGTTGAGAATAGGATATGAATCTCTCAAACTCCTAATTAGAATATGAAATGATATTTTGGGTCCAAAACATTAGGGAAATAAAACAAAAATAACAAAAGACATGAGGTAACTATGGAAGAGTTAGTAAGAGGTAGCCTAAAATAAGTAGATACTCTCTTGGCGAGTACCAAGTGAAGCAAACCTACTCTATCAAAATTGTCTTATGGAATATAAGGTGCCTTAATGCACCAGAGAAAAAAATAATAATGAAGCATCATTTTACTTATAGTAACCCGAATATCCTCATTCTTTAGGAAAACAAGATTGATATTCTCTTAGCTTAGATTAAGGGTCTTTTTAGTAGTTTAAATAGGGGTCTATTAGAAGCAATGCAATAGGAACAACAAGATGATTGATTATTCTTTAGAATTAGTTCACAGTCAAATTGTAAAATCTTATAATAGATCCAATATCTCTCATGCAAAGTGGTTAATCTTAATTCCATTCTTAAATTTAATTTGGTCAATATTTATGGATCACAAAACCAAAGAGAGAAAAAATAAGCTTGGAAGCAGATAGGATGTAAAATGGCAATGATCCAAACTTTACATGGATAATTAGAGTAGAATTTAGTGCTAGATTAAATGTTTCAAAAAATCGAGGAAGACTAGAGAATCTTAATAATTTTATTTTTAGTAGATTCATAGATGAGACAAATCTCTTGGATGTCAAACCCTCTAAAGGGTGGTTTACATGGTGTAATAGGAGAAATGGTAAGGATATTATTATGGAAAAGTTATACATATTCCTTTCTTTGAAGAATTGGTTGACCAACAATTACCTTTTATACTCAAAAGTCCTAAAGTTTGGTGGATTAGATCTCTAACCTATAAATTTATGGATATAAGATGATACCAAACATAAGAAATCCCCTTTAAATTTGAAAAAATGTGGTTGGAACACCCAACGTTTGAGTATATGGTTATCAAGAGTTGGACTAATCCTAACATAAGGTATGGTATGAAAATATTTCAATTCTCTAAAAAATTAAAGAGTCTGAAAGTAGTTTTAAAAGCTTGGAATAAGGAATCTTTAAAGAACATATTTTAGGAGAAAATTAATATAGAAGCTATAAGTGAAAGTATCCAACAACTAAACCTTGGAAGGAATAAATAATGAAAATCTCCTAGAGGAAGAAAAGAAGTTGCCTATAAGTTGGAAAAGATCCTCAAGGAGGAGGAAATATATTGGAGGTAGAAATAAGGATAAAATGGCCCAAAGAGGTAGATAAGAATACTAAATTCTTCCACCAAACCTATAAAATATGGAGGCAACACAACTTTATAAGGAATCTAGACACAAGAGAAAGTTAGACGGTGGAGAATCCACTGGAAATCAAAGACGTTCTGGTAGTATTCTATAAAGACAACCTCAATGAAGATCATAGCTCAAGTAAATAACAATAAAGCTTCCTGAATCATATCTCTCATTTAGTTACCAAATAGGACAATGATTTATTGAAGGCATAAATTTACTTAAAAAAAAGTCAAAGTAGTCTTTTTTAACATGATATGGGATGGATAACTGAGACCAGATGGCTTCCTGACTATATTTTTTTTAGCATTTATGGAAGGTCCTTGGTGAAAATATTAGAGAGGTAGTTTAAGAGTCTAAAAATTCCAAGGTTATATTAAAATATCTCAATACTAATGTTTTGGCCCTTATCCCTAATAAATTGGATTCAAAATTCCTAGAGGATTTTAGGCCTATCTCTCTGTAATATCATATATAAAATTATCTCTAAATTTACTAAAAATAGGCTCCAAATAATCCTCCCATCATTGATGTTAGAGGATCAAGGTGGGTTTATCAAAAGAAGACAAATTTATGATGGTATCATAATGGCCCATTAGATAATACATTCCCTAAGTACTTAAAAAAAGGAAAGGAATACTTATCAAGTTGGATATATCTAAGGTGTATGATAGAGTCAACTAAGTCTTTCTATATGGTATACTATAGAGGTTTAGTTTTAGAGATGAATGGAGAACCTGGATCAAAATTTTTTATGCTAGCTTTTGTTGAAGCCAACATACGCCCATTTTTTGAAAATTGGGACCCTTGAGAAACCTTGAAATTGAACGTGAAAACATGGCATGTTAATATCATTTGTAGAATTTGAAGATCATCCAATTTATCAAAAACAAACTTACTTAGTTATGTTTCACTTTAATTCTATCTAACATTTCTAATAAATGGTCTTCATGAATTTTATTTGTAGGTTTTATGGTGTATTTTCTTGAGAAGTTCATGTTCCAAAACCCTTAGTTCAAATTTGAAAATTTTTAGGAACTAAATTAGTGGGAACCTTTAAGAAATATGTATTGAACCTTAGTATAAAATTCATGTTTTAAGCTTAGTCATGTTTTTTAACATGACTAAAAATTAGTCTAAAATGCTTGGTCCCCTTTATTTTTTTCCCCTTTTAAATTCCCTACATGCCTAAGTAATATTTATTTTGTAGGGTCCTTTTAATATTTCCTAGCTTGGCCCCTTTTTTTATAACTTAGCCTAAAGTTTTAATCCTAGGGCCCCATCATATTTATTCATATGAATGAGACCTTATCCTTTACAAAGTATCCTAAGTCTTTTATGTCACCATAGGTCTAAACATAACTTCCTTACATCTTTTAGGATCTAACAACCCTCACTTTATCATGAAATTTGATCCAACAGAGTGAGAAAGACCCAAACTTAGACTTAAACAACTTGCATCATAGAAGATCTAATGATCCATGCTTCATCATTGATGTAGACACCAAAAATATGAAAACCATAGTTCTAAAAATCATAATACCCCCTAGACTACCCTAAGCACCTCTCAAGACCAATATCACCTTCCAACCCCTAAGCAACCTAGCCCATAGTAAGTTTAACTTAACTTGATTAACCTTGCCTTTTATCCCCTTTTTACCCCTTAGTACTTGACCATTTATGGTTAGGGTAACCATCGATGGTCACCCTAACCATCGACAATTAGGGTGTACCTCCCCAACAATTATCATGCAACTTACCCACTTTGCTTTTCTAATTATAACTTGTCTAAATCTTGTTGTGAGCTATTGCATAGATGAGTTAATTTTAGAAGGCCCAATTCACATGCTATTACAACTCTCTTGCCTTACTTTTAAAAAAAGAGGAGTTTGAAGGTGAAATCCATCTATATTTTTTATCAAGAGCTTGTGCATCCAAGATTTTATTTCTTGCAGGTCAATCACTATCATCCAATAATCTAGCAATTATATCAAAGAGTTAATTTTCCACCACCTCTCCATAAATTCTTCAAGTACTGTTACTCTATTAAAATCAAACTAGATTTCACCAACAGACTAACTACCTTTACCATCCACCCAATTGACTTTTGGTAAGATAAGTACTTGATTCCTAGCATTCATCTACTTTATTTCCATTTTGAAATCAACCTAGGTCTTACCCATCTCTTGAAATCCATCTCTTGGATCTTGTCAATTATAAAAATTATCAGCCTAGATCTTTACACAGTAATCATTGATGGCTGAATAAACTATCAACGGTCTATCCAAATATCGATGGTCAACTTGACCACCGATAGTCACCTTAACCATTGATGGTCATCCCAACCATTGATGGTCATTATGGCACCAAAAATCAATAAGTTAATTTCACCTACCTACACCTAATCAAACCTAATTTTCCATGTTCTTGCTTTTTCATAGAACCCTTTTTGATTTCTTGAAGCATACCCCAACACCTTAGCAATAGTGTTAATTAGTTCATTACTAATTAAATCCTTTCTAGTCTATTTTCTTAGCAATCATTCTTGTATTCAATTTTAGTACCTTTTGATTCATTGATGGAAGTACCTTTCTTTTCTATTTATTAACTTAATTATTTAAAATGTATGGATTGACAACCCCTAAAGAAGCTCTTGCTTCTAGTATCTAGCTATCACTAGGTAATCCACCCAACTATTTGTCTAACAAACAAATATTTATTTAGTGCTCTCTTATCTATAGGTCATCCTCCCAAGCCAAAGAGGAGCTCTTCACAATCTTTTGATTCCAATGCACCTATTATCAATTAGGTTTTTCAACCCTACTCATACTTAGTTTCTTCTTTTCCCTCTTTCCAATAATAAGCAAGAAATTCATTGAAACATTTGGGCATGCTCGGTGGGACCCTTATGTCTTTACTAGGGTTCTTGTTTGCTTACATCTTCTCTCTATTGTTTGCTCATTAAAAAAATCAAAATTTTCTTTTGGGATTAAAATTAAGTGCATAAATTGATTACTTGAAAGGTTAGTTCACATAGCTTAACTTAAAAACAAAGTAATCTATCATAGCTTCACTCTTTGTTTCACACACCTAATCAAACCAATTTCATCAATTAAACATCAAACAAACTTGAGACAAGGCCTGACTAGGATTTCATCACCTAGCGGTAACCTTAACCTTTCTTGATGATCCTACTTGGAGGTCATTAGCAAAGAGAGGACCAACTCATCTATTTAGTTGAGTATAATATTTGGATATAAATATATTTTGGTTAAACACCTGCCACCCTTATCACTACAGTGTGTGAAATGAGGGGGTAGGTCCCAATACCAAGATATGTATTGATTCTAATATAGATTATTTTTGAGCACCTAAACATAACCTGAGACCAACATTAGATTTCCTGTTTAGTACCTAATCTATAAACCAATTTTAGTAACATAACTTCTTGAGGCATAAGCCAAAAGTGAGATTTATTAAAACTCTAGGGTTTAAAGCTTCTTTTAGAGTGTGATTTGATTTTGTTTGATATTTTTCTTGTCTTCTCTTTATTTGAGTAGTGAGGCTATTTGTGATTTTTATCTTTCTTTCTTATCTCATATGGTTCTCACTCACCAATAATGAAGAAACCTTATAGAGCAAAACTTATCAGAAAGCCAACCTACCACTTCTACCTCTTCATCCATGGACTATACCTCTAAACTAGTAGACTCTCCTCACCCCTTAGGAAGTCTTACCTTCCCTTAGGTAGTCCCTCAAGGAGATGTAAATTTTTATGCTTTCCTAGACAACAATTATGTAGCCTTGAAATATTATCTTACAACCATGTCTTACCGTATCCTAGTTTTGACCCCATCCATAGATCCACCTTATGACATGCCTCTCCACCTCATGGGGAGTACATCCATTACCATGGTTACTACTCATTTTTTAACCATCCAAGACTCCTTATCAACTAACAAACCCTTTGAGGCTATTACTAAATACCAACCAACCCAAACTACCACTACCCTTATACCTTCTACTCCTAACAACCACTCCTCCACTCTAAGAGTACCTACCTCTAACACTACCAACCTTACTCTAGCTACTTTTAACCCATCATCCACCACTTTGATTCAAAACCTTTTGGTGTCTATACCCTCTACCTTACCATTGATCAGTACAAGGGTCACCACCCTCATATCAGCCACCAACCCAACTACTATTCCAATCCAACAAGCACCCCTTGAACCAAACTTTGGCTACATTCCTAATATATAAGGGCATGTACCCACTACCCAACCACCTACCTCTACCTACCCTCATGCATCTTCTACTCAAGCATTTAACTTCACTTACCCATATGTGGTAACCTCCTAACCTTTTACCCATTATCTGTATGTCTCTCAACCACCTCATCAATACGCATCTTACAACCCTTTAGGTATACAACCCCAAGCTAATTTAATAAATATGCTTATGAAAAAGATGACCACCTTAGAGTCATCCATCTCAGATGCTCACAACATCTTGTCATATGACCAAATATGTAATGAGCCCATCCATCCATCCATACCTATCAAGCCATATCCTCCCCAATGAGAACTTCCCAAGTTCTCTAAATTTTAAAGTAAGGAGGATCCCTAAAAATGCCTTAAGGAATTTAGGCATGCTTTTTATCTCATCCCTTATGATGATGTCATTCTTCTCTGCACTTTCCCCATATCTCTAGCCAGTTTGGCCTTATATTGGTATAATACCTTACCCAAATATTCCATCTTCTCTTTCACCAAACTGGATCAAACCTTCTTGGACCACATTTTGATCAATATATCTAAGAAAGTGTCTATCACTGACCTCTACTCTATTTGGTAGTTTGAGGATGAATCTGCTACCAATTTTGTGGCTCATTAGAGGAGCCTAATTAACCAACTATATTTTTCCTTACTTTAACCCAAACTCATAGATCTCTTCACATGTGCCAAGCATATCTTCTCTACCTTATATGTCTAAATATTTTGAACCTTTGATGAAGTTTTTACCATGGCATGCAAGTTAGAGAATTGAGCCATTGATGAAGGCAAGCTTAAACTCAAAAACAAGATCTCAACCTATAAAACCAATGAGGCTTCTTCATCCAAATCAAACAACAAGCTCAATACCAACACCAAAAACAAGGGAATGACAAATGTAGTTGTCCTAAAGGCCGCTCCTCCACTTTTTATTAACCAATCCAATTCCTCTAGTACCTCAAAGAAAAACTTGAGGAACCAAACCCAAAATAACCATAAGTAATTCACTCCACTTGGAGAATCCTATACTTCCATCTTAGAGAAGTTATTGAAAGCCAATATCATTTAACTTCCTCCTATCAAGCCATCCCAACAATTTGACTCCTCTCATCCCGCACCTAGTTGGTACAACAAGAATTATTTATGTGCCTTTCATCAAGTGATAGGACATGATGTCAGTAGCTGTAAAACTTTAAAGAACCTTATCCAATCCCTCATTAACAAGGGGTAAATCACATTGGACAACCTCAATGTACTATAGAACTAAGACCTTGACATATTTAGGCAACCCTTCCCAAACCATGACCCTACCAAGAGTGAGAGTAACAATGTCAAGTGTTCTCAAATACCCATATAGTTAACATGGTTCTTGATGCACTCATTACAAAACCACCTAGTACCTAATATTCTAATCCTCCACCTCTTCCATCTATTGAGACAACATAGTTACCTTCCCTTATTTCAAATATCCAAGCTGAGGAAACACCATCTTCTCCAACTCCACTTATTGAGGTAGTGGAACCACTAGCCACCATTTTAACTAATATAATAGAATGACCAACCATCACCACCTCACCTTCACCTTTAGCTACCAAGTGAACTAATTCCCCTTTAGAGATCATTCTCAAGGAGGAGACCCCCGTATCTACTCCCCCCATAGAGGGATCACCTAACTCAACCCCACATCCTTTGATTAAGGAAGAGGATGAGGTTACCATCCCTATGTCTCTACTTGGGGGCCTATCTTTTAGGTCCACTATTCAGGGAATCAAACCAAACCATAAACCTTTCTCTAGGCTAGTATATAAATTAGAATTTATCTCCAACCTTGATATGGATCAAGCCAAATTTTGGTAGCAATTAGGTTTCCATTATATCACCCAACCATGACCTCTAACCCTTTCTTAATTAGACCAACCCACCACTTCTATTAACCAACCTCTTATTATATCTACCCAAATAACCAAACCCTCTAACCAACCAATTAAAACCTCTACTAAACTAGTAAAACCCCAACCACTTAAGCCAACCAAGACCCAAGTAGCCAAGCTCACTCGTATCATCCCAAATGGGTCTACCAAGGACCTTGGTATCCTCCCTACACTGAGTCTTAGTCATTCATCAGTGAAAGTAGACCTAAACCCTTCAATCCTACCAACCACACATCAGACCAAATTAACCAAAGAGGTAAATCCACATAAAGACTAGAAGACCCAAAGTTTGCCTCCCTTAACTTTGCACTCCATTCTGGGGCTTCATCCCTCTACCTTGATTAGGATGTGCATCCTCTCTATCAAAACCCTACCACCTACCTAGGTTATACCTTATCAACTACTTTCTAACACACCTCTCTTTAGCATACCAGTATTACCTAGGCTACTTGCCTTACAATATTCTAATTTCAGCTCATCTACCTCCTCACTTAAGCTAAAGCCATCGACTAAGCATACCACCTTACCCAAGGAACCTATTACCAAACCTATTTCCAAGCAACATTCTACCCCAACTATCAAAGCAAAAACCATTACACCTTTACCACCTTTAGTCGAGTCCCACTCAACCATTCTCTATAGGTTATTACAAACCTCCTATTTAGCCTTACCTCCCACTAGGCCCTTTGATCCTTTAGCTTCAAAACTTTCCTAACACAATGACCACCACATGTGTTCTTATCATAGGACACTAGGCCATGATATAGAGAATTGTAAATCTCTCCAAACCATCATCCACTAACTTTATGATGAGGATGATCTATTGATATATGAACCTCTTATAAGCCCCATACTTATTAAACCACCTACCATACCTACTCAATACTCACCCATTCTTCCACTCTCACCTAAAAGTGAAGATGAATTTGACCAATCTTCTAGCTCAACCTCTCCTTCTATCTATACTATCAACATGGTCATGAAATCACAATAGAAGGATAAGGGTAAGGCTAAGGTGTCCATTCCTTAGACATACCCTCTTAAACCTCCTAAAAAACCTATAACCAACCATCTCCATCCTTAACCAAACCCAAGGTGTCCATATTAAGTGCCTCCCAATCTAACCCTTCAAAATCCATCTGGAGAGTTGTCCTAAAACAACTGCATCAGATCCTAGTGAAGATTATCTTATATGAGTTGATCTCTACCTCTACCCATCACTACCAAGCACTAATAGAAGTTTTACAATCCATTGAGGTCCAACCTAAGGACCCTCGACCTCTAGTTGATTTTGTTAGTGCCCTTCAAATTTCCAACCTTGTTACCTTCAATGATTTATAAATATCCTCCATCCATCTTGAGGAAATAGATCCTCCTCTTTTTATCATAACTTACATCAAACAAACCCACATCAAATAGGTCATTATTGATGGGGGAGATATCATTAATATCATCTCCTCTCATGCCTATAACCAACTCAACTTTCTAGATAATGCCATCTCTAAATCTTTATCTATCCTTCCTTCCTTCAATAATACCATGGTCACTACCTTAGAAATTGTCATCCTTCACATCCATATAGGACCCCAAACATTAACTAAACTATTCTATGTTGTAGAAGGTGAATTCTAATACATCTTGTTAAGATGACCTTAGATTCACTTTATGGGTTGCATTCTCTCTACCCTCTACCATTGCATTAAGTTTGAGCATGAAGGTTAGGTCATCACTATATAAGCTGACCCAAGTCCTTTTTTGACATACAACATAACCTATCACCCCAATGATGTCCTTATACCCCCATCCAACACACCTTCAATGGTTGAAACCTAACCTTCAACCAGTAAAATGGATATCATATCCATTTCTATTGATGATGAATAAACTAGTTCCTCTATACCTTCACACTAAATCCAAACCATAGACCCTTTGAAAACCATATTCTATCATCTTTCACTAGGGGAGTATCACCTTCTCACCCTTGATACTTTACCTACTCCTCACGAGTATGGTAAACTTACCAACTAGTTAGGATATGACCCTAATGTCAGAACCACCATTCCCTTTGGAACTCCCAACTATCAAACCCATTTTAGCTATGGGGGATTCTACAAATCCCTCAGTGCTCCTACCACCTCTTCCTCACCTAGGCCATTTACCACTAGTTTTTCCTACGTAGACAAACCAAGCTTCACCAAAACATACCTCTATCAGTGTGCCTAGAAAGGCTTTGGTCTTGGGTGATATGAGCATGACCCACATGAGTTGGTCACCATCAAATATAGGAATCCACATGAGAAACACATATTTGATTTCACCTTGCCTAATAAGAAGAAAGCCAAACAACTTGTTGCTACCATTATTGAGGAGGATGTCCCTTCCTCACTGACCTCACCTCCACTTGCATGTGAGGATGATGACATCATCCCACCTAACTTTTTTTTCATCAACATGATCAAACTTAGACCCCTAACTTATCATAATAATGGGGTAACCGTAACCATCCCTTTGACCTATCCTAAAATGATAGGAGAAGACCCTCCTACCATTAACACTATTCAATGATAAGATGATGATTCTATCCTCACCTACCTTAGTGCCTCAGATTCTTTGATCCATAAATCTCTTCCTCTAAATACCTTGACCATGTTGAATGAATCCACCATAGATATCAACTTGGGTACTCTGAATAACCCCTGTATTGTCAAACTAGGCCAATCCTTGAATACTAAGGAACTTTGAGACTTCCCCTCTATCCTCCAAGATCATAGCATAGAATTTTCTTGGTATTATAGTGATATGATTAGAATCAACCCCATCATTTATACCCATAACATAGTCACTCATCATGATGCCCAACCTATCAAGCAAAAGCTCTGATGCATGCATCCTTACATAGCCCTTCTCATCAAAGAAGAGCTTCATGTCTCATATCCATCAACTTCATTCAACCTATTAACTACCCACAATGGGTCTCAAATGTTGTGCCTATCACAAAGACATAGGGGGACTACACATTTGTGTGGAATTTCATGACCTCAACCTCACTTACCCTAAGGGTGACTTTCCTCTACCCATCATTGACAACTTATTGATATTATATTTGGACATGAGATGTTATCTCTTATGGATGGATACTTTGGATATAATTAGATCTTAATCACCCCTAAATATCAACATAAAAATACCTTTACCACCCCTTGGGGAACCTTCTACTATAGAGTCATTCCTTTTAGGTTAAAGAACACTGGTGTAACCTACCAATGTGCCATGACCTATATTTTTTGTGACCTTATCCATAAGATCATAGAAGAGTATGTGGATGACCTTCTTAGAAAATCTAAACTCTGAAAGGATCATTTAGATATTCTTAAGATCATATTCGA
The DNA here is from genome assembly GCA_037957365.1 of Torreya grandis. Taxonomy (NCBI): domain Eukaryota; kingdom Viridiplantae; phylum Streptophyta; class Pinopsida; order Cupressales; family Taxaceae; genus Torreya; species Torreya grandis. The sequence goes on along the minus strand of JARHVA010003892.1, from coordinate 1,196,822 downwards.
GTGACTTATCCACTATCATATCTATCTTAACCCCAAAAAGTGCATTTTTTGGGTCTTGTTAAGAAAGCTGGTTGGTTTCATTATCTCCCTTCATAGAATCAAAGTCAATCTCACCAATATCAAAGCAATCCTAGACATGCTCCTTACCACCAACCTTAAGCAACTCTAGAGCTTACAAGGAAAGCTTCAGTCCATTATTCATTTCATTTCCCAAATTTTAGACTAGTGCCAACCTTTTCACCACCTTATAAAGAAGGATGTCTCTTTTAAGTGGAATAGTTATTATTAAAAGGATTTTGATTCACTCAAAGCATAGATTTTATCTCCACCTATCATTACCCCTCCCAAGGATGACCAAACATTCTACCTATATATCTCTATCATTAACCATTCCCTAAGGGCAATGCTAGCTCACTGAGATGAATAACACAAAGAGAAAGTCATGTACTACATTAGTAAGATGTTGGTAGAATATGAGACTCTTTACACACATACTGAGAAGCTCTACTTATATTTAGTCTTCATGGCCACTAAGCTTTGCCTCTACCTTCTTAACCATAAAACCTATGTCATAACTCACATTGACTTGCTTAAGTACATACACTCCAAGCCATATCAAAATAAACATATGGCCAAGTGGCTCATGTTATTAGTAGAGTTTGACATTGAATTCTTCTTGTATAAGTAAATTAAGTGGAAATATATTGCCGACCAATTGGTTGAGGCACTTTTAGTAGATAACCAACCTCCTATTGAGTTTTTTGATGAATCTATTGTGACGCTATCTCAAGCAAATTTCACCTATCAAGTCACCATGTTATTTGATGGATCAAAATGTCAACATGGTGGGGAATAGGTATAATCCTTATCCCCTTTGATAGTGAACCTCTCCCTTTGTCCTTTAATCTTGATTTTGAATGTATCAACAACATGGCTGATTATAAAGCCCTAGTGATAGATTTTCAAACTGCCATAGCCTTAGGAGTAAAAATGATCAATATATTTGGTGACTCCCAACTTATGGTCAATCACATAAATGGCTCTCAAAAGTGTAAGAATTATATTTTACAATATTATAAACAACTAGTTGATGAACTCTTACCATCACTTAAACAATACCATATCCATTCAACCCAATAATCTACAAACAAGTTCATCGACACCATGGCTTCCCTCACCTCACAAATCCCATCTACAACCTCAAACTCTAAAATATATATCATTATACAAAATATTACCCAACTATCCTATGTCATACTATATTCTCCCACCATTTTCAATGTGGAGGAGACCTAACCTGACCTTTGGTATTAACAAACCTTTAACTACTTAAACCTTGGAATTATTCCCTTTGGCCTTTCTAAGATGCTTGAAGAGTGTTTATTTAGAGTACCTCACACTATACCATTATGGGAGGAATTATTTATAAACATGGATTTGATGGCCTCCTCTTTAATTGCCTACATATCCATGAAGCCTCCCATGCTATCAAGAAAACACACAATGGTATCTGTAGGGTCCACTTTAGTGGCCTTGTTGTAGCTAAACGTATCCTCCATCTTGGCTATTACTAGGCTACCCTTAACCAAGATTGCTATGTTGTGTGAAAAAGTGTGTTAAATGCCAACAACATGTTAACTTTCATCATGTACCTAGCCATAGCCTTCAAGTTTCCATTGATTTTTGGCCTTTTTCATAATGGGGTCTAGACCTCAATAGGTAAATTAATCCTCATTCCTCACAATGATACCATTCTATCATTGCCATGGCTGAGTATTTTACCAAATGGGTAGAGGCTATTCCTTTAGTCTCAATAAAAGTAGAGAAGATTTTCAACTTTATGAACCATCATATCATCTACTACTTTGATGTTCCTCATAAGATTATCATCAAAAATGGTAAATCCTTTAAGAACAAGTAAGTCTACGGTCTATGTGACATGTGCAACATTAATTTAAGCTTCTCCTCGCCCTATCACCCTCAAGTGAATGGATAGGTAGAAGCCTCTAACAAAACTCTTAATAACATGCTAACTAAAATGGTCAAAGCATATGGTCAGGATTGACATTTACACATCCCCTTCACCTTATGGGCTTATTTTAATAACATTAGAATCCCTATGGGTGTTACCCTAATTTATCTTATGTTTAGAGTAGAGGCCATCTTACCTATTGAAGTCTAAATCCCCTCTCTTCACATATCTTTTCAAGATCCCATTTCTAAGAGCGAGTACTACCAACACCATATAGCCTAGCTTGAGCTACCCGATGAGTGTCATGTAATATCCCTCACCTAAATTCAGTCTACCAAGAACATATCAAATGTGCCTATAAAAAACACCTTAAACTATAATAATTCAACATCAAAGGTCTTATCTTAAAGAAAAATCAACATGTCACTAATATGGAAAAATCAAGCAAGGCAAGTTTGCTTTCAATTAGATTGGACCTTATATCATAACCCATAAGTATGGATCAGGAGCTTACCGGTTGTCTTCTCTCTAAGGCCACCCAAAACTTGAGCTCATTAATGATTTGCATCTACATCCATTCTTTTGTTAGGAGTGATTAAGTTCACCTTTTATTTCCCTTAAGCTCATCCTTTTTTATCCACCCACATTCATTCCCCTATTTTAAATAAATTGATTAAAAATGAATCATATGATTATCTATCATAGTCATAGCCTAATCTCAAACAATGGGTACCATGGCTCTACCCATGGCATGTTTCTCATGCTACTTTCTACCCCTTTTTAGGATGGATCCCCATGATCATTGTCACCTAAGCCTCTTTACACCTAACCAACCCTTTTATGCTTTTGGTTTTGCCACTATGAAGGTGAAACACTAAGCTAACATAAGCAAGTCTATGTCAAGCAAAATCAAATCTAAATAACAAAATTCCCAATCACTAGCAATTATGTGTCAATCTTAACTTTTACAGACTAATCCCTTAAAGGATAGCTATTGATAATTTATTGGAAATTACCAAAACATAAGGTAGACTACTCCCTCAAAGGACAACTAACAAAAAACATTCTATAAAGCATATAAACTTAGACCACTCCCTCAAAAGATGGTTGAGTAAGCATTTTTCAAAATCATAACAATTTATTGGAAGTTTCCCACATCAATTAGCTTCCCACATACAACAATTAACATAGGACCCATTATCACAATCAAAACAAAAGCAAAATAATCTTGAAAGATGCAATCAAATCTCACACAACAAGATAAGGTAGAAGCCATAATCAGCTTTTATAAGTAGACTACCCGCATCAATTACTATACACAATTTGGAATATGCTTGTTTACCTTGGTCTTTTGGACACCTACAATGGAGACTTACTAGTCTCGCAATAGGGTTCCATTTTTGCCCATATCCCCTTTTCCACTATATGCAAGGGATTTTTTTGAGCTTACTTAACATAACATGGTCAAGACACCTTTTTATCCAACTAATGAATGCTAATACAAATCATTTGAAGGGATTCTATTCATTAAGTCAATCTAACTTTAGTTTTTATTTTAATCCTTGTCAATGAAGAAGCACCATGATCTCTGCTTATCCTATTATGACTAGTTGATGTTTTCATTATGGTATTTGCCTCTTTATTATATTCTCTATTCTCCCATCTAGTGTTGTTAATCAAACTATCTCATGCATTTTATCATAAAAAACAAAAAACAATAAACCATAAGCATAACCATAAGTATCTACATTACCATGCCATACATGATAATCACATCCATAAGTAATAAAGTCAATGTTAACATGTCTAAACATAATGAAATTCAAGATACTCATTAAAAATTAGCATGTCATAAGCATAACCATAAATAAAATGCATCTCATGCCTAGCTAGGTGAGTCTACATCCATGTCTAGCATCTATAACATAAGCATAACCCATAAGTAATGTGCACATCAAATCATAAGCACTAAACACCAAATGTAAATCATACACCACGAGTATAGGAAATAAACAAAGAAGGCATACATATCTCCAATAACATCATAAAATGAACATATATGACCATAATCATAAACCACATCATGAAACATAAAATCATCATATACATCATGTCCATAAAAGTGAATAATACATGTAATAAATGTATAAAATATCTCTCTCATATACATCTCACATCATTAGCATGTAGGCTGGTATCAAAAATCAAAACATGTACATATATCATGTCATGTATCACACCCCTAGGGCATCACTACTATTGGCCCCTCCTACTCTACTATTACTACCACCAGGTGTTGGTCCTCTTGAAGTGCTCCATACCTACCCACTAACTATAGATGCCTACTATCTTGGAGTATCCATAGTTAGACCACCTACTAGACTAGATGTGTACTCCCCCATCTAATCTCATTATGTATCTATACTAGAATAATAGCCTTATAATACTGTAGCTCCTCTACTATAGCTAGGTATCAGGCTGTAGGAGTGAAACCCGATGACACTGCCTATCCTGCCACTACCCCTATCCTCTACCTCAAGGTATCCCTCTCTTGAGTCATTAAACTAAGGGTGGTCTTTTCTTGATCTCTCTCAATTATAATAGTGGCAACCTAACCTTGTAAAATAATGATTTAGCCCTAAAGAGTGGCCACCTATACCTACAAACTTATGATCTAGGCTTAGGTAGCTACCAATGCTACCTATGCCTATCTATCCTAGCCACCACCTTGTATCAGTGCCCCCACCAAATCTACATCCATGGCCTACTTTCCCCTATCAACCCATCTAAAATTTGTCACTACATATAAGGCCTGATACCATGCTGCATATCCATCTACCACACTAGTATCATTTATCATTACTTTAGCTGATAACTCCTCATGATCCAAAAAATCATCCTATGACTATGGGTCTAGATGTAAGAACTCTGCATCCTCCCTCTTATATCATAGAAAGGATGGGGGAATCCATTACATGAGGCTAAACTACCTTTGAACTCAATCAAATGGGATTAGCTTGATCTCACCATCCCATCACCTATACATCCACCTGTATCTATGTAGGGATAAAGTGTGATAGATTTAATAAGCCCACCTAGGCTATCCTACATATGACCTCCAAATGACATCACCTACAACTAGACCCTCCAAAGGCATCCCAAAACTAATCAATATCTCTCATACCACCACCAACACCTATTAGAGCATAATATCCCCTCTATCTCAAGAAACCCACTCTATAATCTATCAGAGCATAGCATCCCCTAGTAGCCCCAAAGGTCTCAACACCTGAATATGTTCATATGCCTAATAATGGAGCACAAACCCAATGTTAATCCCATATTTCTTGTGTGCTCAAAAATCCCACAACATCCTATAAATCTAGACTAGTAACACTGGTGCTCACCTGAACACTGTCCTCCTCAGTAGCATCTCCACCAACACTCTTATTAGTAGATATGGAAATTAACCATTACTCAAATTAGGAAATTTGAGATAGTACACTACTATAATCATCATCTTAAATAAGCATTAGTCCCCTATAACCCTTTGGTATAGTGGCCCATAGTTAAAACCCCTTACATGATACTTGACATGGACCCGATCTACTCCATATACTAGATCCATATGCTAATCTTGCTCCTTGATCTTGATGTGATAAATAGGCTCCCCGTAAATGGGTAACTATTTAATCCTATGAACTTCCTCTAGGAGGATGGTCATCTCCCCAATTGGCAACAAAAATGCATTCATAGATGGGTCCCATCTCTCGATGAGGGCCATGATCATAGCCACATCCCATGATAGGTGTTGATAGTGTCTCATGGCCCCTAGGATAACCTCTTCCATGTGCCTCCATTCATCATCAATCATCCCATCATGAAATTATACAAATATCTTAGGGACTTGGTTCCTCATCTAGACATGGTTATGGGCCTAAAAAAGACTAGTTAGCACATGTCACCTTGCTCATGGCTAAATCAGGCTCATTTATCAACCTACACTCTATTATTTTAAACCTATTACCTCTAGAAATAAAACAAACATCTACCTATATCCACCAATTTCAATACCAAAACCTAAACACTTCTATCCCAAATATTAGCCTTACTCTGCATAACTTTTAGGACTTAACTTATCATGCCAACATTTAATGTTTCTATTTACCTAACTCTACATATTGACCACATTACCACCTCATCCTATCAAACCTACATTTGAAATTTATTTTAACCATTTATAACCAATTTAAAAACCTTTTCTACCACTTTTAAACTAACCTACCCCCAAACCCTTTGACCATTGATGGTTCTTTGGACTATCGATGGTCCTTTTGTATATTTCAACCTTGGTGTTTGACTATTAGTGATTAGGTTAAACCACTGATCATCATTATGTGTGACCATTAGTGATGAAACCCTAAAAACCTAGCCATATAAAACCTTAACAACACACCTAAAACCAACATTTATACTACCTAACACTATCCTAAAACACATTACCAACCCAAAACACCTTTCAACTCTCAATTTCACCCATTACTTTGACTAATTTCACCAAAAACCTAAAATTAGGGCAGCATAGCCCAAATAAATCATAAAACCTCATCTAATTAATTTAAAACTACTCAATACAACTTCTAAACAAATTAGCTCAACTACCTATCAATAAAAAAACACACCCCTACCTCATTTCATGATTGCTGAGGAGGTTAGAGCCCCATGTCTAGCTACTCAGCCATGCCGTCATTCACCCTCCATCTAGTCAACACTTGATCTCCTCACACACATGAGATCAACAACTCACCAAGCTCCACCTTGTTACACTCGTTCTACTTGTAGCACAACACATAAAATGCTAGAATGTAAATCATGGGGATCAATTTATCAAAAGGTAAAAATGATTTTTCATTTTCACTTTTTATGCCTTGACCTTTTAGGGTTTTCCCTTGACCATCAATGATTAGGATAACCATCGATAGTCAACCCTGAGAACCCCCAATCATTAATGGTCAAAGTCCCCTACCTTTTCAAAATTTTTTTTAGCACCCCACTTAGGTGCTAGCTTTAGGAGTTCACCTACTCCCCCCAACCCACAACTTGATAGATTTTGGAGATTACCCTTCTCTACCCAACCATTTAACCACATCTACCTAGACATTGCCCATTTTAACCTAAACTATTCACATGTTTTATAATGACCTTGTAGTGGTCTTTTTGATTGTACCAACCATCTTTACCATGTTGACCATTTAAATGTGCACCACCTTGTGCATGACTAGACCATTTGTGTTTTACAAGGGAACACTTCCTACCTTAGATACCTATAAAACCATCAACCTTGTCTAGGAAACTTGATAGGAATGACCCAATCAGCCATGACTAACATTGTGGACCAGTTACCCATGTCATATGTCCTCTTAGAACTAACCTTATTTTTACCAACATTGATAACCTTAGTTTATGTGTGATCTTGACTATCACACTTAGTCACAATTTATGTCCATGTTTTCATTTCCAATAGCCAAATCTCTTGTCACCACCCTCATAACTCACCATTTACCACTTATCAAACTCTGACTCAATTTTTATTTCACCTCATTGACTCCTAATTTGAGGGGAACACCTCCTTCCATACTTAGGGAAATCAAACCTTTGACTAGCACTCCATTTTTATTTTATAGCTTGTTAATTCCAAGCCACATAAATAAAAAGGGGTAAAATGTAGACACTGGAAATATTTACATTATGGTTTTGAATGTCATAATACCCCTAGACTACCTTAGGCCTCCCTCAAGACCAATATCACCTTTCAACCCCTAATCAACCTAGCCTATAGCTAGTTTAACTTAACTAGCTTAAACTTGCTTTTTATCCCTTTTTACCTCTTGGCACTCGATCATCGATGGTCAAGGTAACCATCGATAGTCAGGGTGTACCTCCCCAGCAATTAGCATGTAATTTAACCACTTTTATTTTCTAATTATAACTTATCTAAATCTTGTTATGAGCTATTGCATAGATGAGTTAATTTTAGAAGGCCCAATTCACATGCTATTGTAGCTCTCTTGCCTTGCCTATAAAAATAGAGGATCCTGAAGGTGAAATCCATCTGCAATTGTTATCAAGAGCTTGTACATCTAGGAGTTTATTTCTTTAAGGTCAATCACCATAAGCAATCCAATAATCTAGCAATCATATCAAAGAGTTAATTTACTTCTGCCTCTCCATCATGTCTTCAGGAACCATTACTTTGTCAAAATTTAGCTAGATTCCACCAATAGACCAACTACCTTTACCATCCACCTAATCAACTTTTGGTAATATAAGTACTTGATTCTTAGAATTCATCTACTTTATTTCTATTTAAAAATCAACATAGGTCTTACCCATCTCTCAAAATCCATCTCTTAGATCTCATTAATTAACAAAATTATCAACCTAGATCTTCACATAGTAACCGCTAATGGTTGACTCAACCATCGATGGTATACCCAACCACTGATGGTTAACATGACCACTAATGATCACCTAAACCACTGATGGTCATCCCAACCACTGATGGTCATTGTGGCACTAAAAACTAGCAAGTTAATTTCACCTATCTACACCCAATCAAACCTAATTTTTTGTGTTCCTACTTGTTCATAAAATCCTTTCTAATTTCTTGAAGCAAACCCCAACACCTTAGTGCTAATGTTAATTATTTTATTACTAATTAAATCCTTTCTAGTCTATTTTATTAGTAATCATTATTGTATTTAATTTTATTACCTTTTGATTCATTGATGCAAGTACCTTTCTTTTTTATTTATAAACTTAATTGTTTAAAGTGTGTGGATTGACAACCCTTAAGGAAGCTCTTACTTCTGGGATCTAGCTATCAATAGGCAATCCAACGAACTATTTATCTAACAAACAAAGTTTTCTTTAGTGATTTATTATCTACAAGTCATCCTCCCAATCTAAAGAGGAGCTCTTCATAATATTTTGATTCTAACGCACACATTATCAATCAAGCTTTTCAACCTTACCCGTACTTAGTTTCTTCTTTTCCCTCTTTCCAATAATAAGTAAGAAATTCATTAAAATAATGGGAAAGTGATCTAATGGTGTAAATGACTTAATAAATTTATTCCCTTAACCTTCATCTAATGGCTCTCGCTTCATTTCAAAGACCCAATTAGATGGAGTGAAGAACAATTGAAAATTTAAAGGATTATGAAAGGCATGCGAGATCACCATGTGACACCCTTACATTCAAGGATTAAAAACAAAGGGGCCCACCTAAGAAAAAAAATCATGAGAAAGATCTTAGATCATGATCCCATGGCTCTTGCTTACTTGCATAACCTCGATCTAATAGAGTGAACTAAGTCCAAGATCTTAGGAGGCCCCGTAGAGGTGTTAAGTGGCACTCTCACATTGGGTTATAGGAATTTGAAGAGATTAAAATTAAAGTTTTCATGACCATTATTTGACATCTGTGAAGACATTTGATGTTTGTACAACCATAAAATTTAAGCACATTAAATTAAAAGCTTCACCAGCTTAAAATTAACATTCTTATTACTGTCATTTGATGTCAATAAGGACGTATTTGATCTCTACAAGACCATCAAATTTAAAATAATGAATTATTATTCTTAGGATCAAAATATATGTTAAGATGTTACTAACAATATCATGAATTTCTGTTTAGATGATAGGAATCCATTGAAAGACGCTCAAACACTAGAAATTTGCAATCTGCAAATATGGAAATGGTCTCATGGTCTAATTATATGCAAAATAACTTAGTCTAAGTCTATAATTTAAGGTCCCCATTGTATTTTGTTTAAATACCTTGAACATTAAGCTATAGGCTTTTACTAATTCTTATTTTAAAAGAGTCTTTGTTATGTAGAACTTAAACCAAGTGCTTCTAACTAGGGATTTTGATGTGTTTATTAATGCAATAAAACTCTATTTGATGTTAGACCATTATATCATTTTGACCCCCTTTGAGCATATTTTATAGGCTTGGCATAAATATTTAGCCCAAAGTATACATTGTGTTTATTAAACACAACATCAGCTTTGGCCTAAAAATACTTAGCCATGGTCCTCTTTATATGAACTCAAAAAACTTAGGCATAAATTTCTTAGCCTAAGGTTTATTTCATGTTTAATAAACAAAAAATAAACCTTAGCCTAAGGAATTTAAGCCTAAGTCCTACCTCAATAATATGTTAACTTAAAGCTTGGGCATTTTTTTAGATCAACAAATCACACTTCATTGCAAGAGGATGATCTAATGATGTGAAGACCTTGTAGACTTTACAATGGAGTCTCGAAGGTGTATGGACTAGACATGTGGCAAAAGACCATTTGAAACAAAACTAATAGATGATCCAATGGTTCATGCTTCATCATGATTCATTATCTAATGATGTGAAAGTGCCAATGACTTTTCAAAGGCCCACAAGCTTTCCATGTGGCCAATGCTTGTTCAATAAAGGATTGACATAGGATACAGAGCATAGAAAGGCACTTGATGATACCAAGTGGAAAAACCATGAGGCTTGGTATAAAAGGGATCCAATCATAAATAAAGACACAAATCATGATTAATTCATTATCACTCATAAGATCCTCATCCAATGGTGTGAAATAAAAGAAGGCATTTTAAATGCCAATGGCTAATGCTCAAAAGGCATTTATGAAAAATTCCATAAAAGGTCTAGATCATTGCCACATAAGCACCATGCAATTAGAAAAGGATAAATTAAGAGATATTATGGGATTGAAAATGTGAAAGTATAAAGGCAAAGGTCTAAATAAAATCTAGGGCACATATAAGCTAGGGTCTAGATGCATCCTACCATTAAAGCACTAAAACCCTAAACCTTGCATAAAAGTGTCTCAAATAAACTCAATTAGTTATAATTCAATCCAAAGAAAGATTAATTGTGTTATTGAGTGTAAAAGAGATACCATAAAGACCAATTTGAAATCCAGTGAGAATATTTAGTAGAAGTAGATACCATGGTACCTCAGAGGCAATAGTTGAAAGAGGAGACATAACTCTACCTATCAATAGATAATAAAGGATATTCAAAGACACTAAATTAGACATTGTAACCCTAAACTCCTTAGGCACCAAGAATTAGTCTGAGCTCTTCTTCACCATGGAGGAGCTAAAACTCATCACTAAGGAGGAGCAAAGAATTATAATAGTGAGTAGGAGGCACTTTGACCTAGTCAAAGTCTAGATGATCAAACTTCATCATGCTGTTACCAAACCTAAGGTACTTAATTGCATAGATGTTCTCACACCAATTTTTTTAGACTATAGGGTTGATAATGATTAGATCATTCAAGAGGGGAATTCTAAGAGGGTAGATTACATTTTCTTTGTATGCTTCAAAAAATACTATAAGCTTCTAATCCCCCACATAGACCTATCCACAATCAAGGAGTGGACCTCCAAGCATGACCTGGACACCATCCTTAGACCCTATTTGCACCAAGGAACCCATGTCTTCAAAGAATTTGAGGGTAAGATACTAATAGTCTAATTTAGAGAGGGCATTAGGGTGATCATGACCATATTAAATTGAGCATTAGGAGCCCCCTCAACCACATATTTAATCAAAATATGGGTCCCCTATGTCTATTTCATGGTTGAAGAGAAGATCACCACTCCATTTGGAGACTTGATCAATGTCTTCTTAACTAGGCAGTTCACTACTATCAAGAGGAAAATGACCAAGCAATTCTATATGATGTCATATTTACTTGATTCCCTTCTTTCCTCCATCAGCTTCCCTGGCATTAAAAATTGGTCTCCTAAGGGGAGAACCACCATTTCCCACCATTATTCCAAATCACACATCTTTAAGTACATGAACCACATGAAATTTATCTATGATTATGTCTACCTAGCCATAGTGGAGGATATTATAGGTTTTACCATGCCTAAATTCCATCTACTGATTAAGAAGTATGTAGAGATGATGGGTGACATATGGTTATATCCAGACTATATAGTTATTAGGATTAAGGGAGTCATGTCCTCACCATATAGATTACCTATGTATGTATTGAGCAAGTTAGTTGAGCAAGAAATTTATTCCCAACTCATCAATGGAGTTGATAAAATTTGTGAGAAGAGGAAGGGTATTCTCCATACCTTCTCTTTAATTATTATAAGAACCATACTATAGGATTAGAAGTAGGTTGAAACCATGTCCAAATATAGGGACTCATTTGGGTTTCAACTTGATGAACTCAAAATGTGGGACACCAAAAACATATTAAGTAATAATTTGAAGGAAAAGAAGCTACCTAAACTAGAGTATATGCATTAGCTCAATGTTCATGACATCATCTACATTAAGGAAAATAACTATGAAGAAGTGTTGGTCAAGATCAAAGGACACAACATCAATCTTGAGCACAGGTTGACAAAAGATGATAAGCTAGTAAGAGAGGCATGACATATGCATATTCTCCAATATCACTTGCTATCTAGACCATCTGAGACATCTGAAGAGAAACCTCAAATGGATCAACCATAACCTCAAAGGAAAATTGTGCAAAAGTATATTAAACAAGGGCATGGAAAAGAAAATCTGGAAGAGAGACCTAGAGAGGGGCCCTCATCTTTAGCACTACCCCAAAGACCACCTTCACCAATTAAGTATTTGGACATGATTGATTTAGGTCCAAATAAGACACTTGAGGGTGCCCTCAAAGAACTTGCAAAGGTATATGGCACTGATAGGGAAAAAGGATAGATTGAAGAGGCCCAAGTCCAAATAGAGGGGCCTAAGGAAGAGAAAGGGAAAGAGATTGCTCTTGGCATAGTCCTATTAGCCCCTAATAAGAAGAGGAAGGTAGAAATGACACTGGTCCTTATTAGGCCTAAAAGACCAAGGTTAACCATCACACATCCTACTAGTGAGATCAACCTATTTAGTGATGATTTTCCCATTCATAGACTAGTCATCCTTGATTGGTTAATTTATGAGAAACTACAAAATATCCCCTCTCTCTCTCATTCATGGGCACTGACAAAGGCTGGTGGCATAGAAGTGCATGATGACATCAAATCATGGACCAAGGATTTGATGAGAGAAGAAGAATGAAGGATAGTGGCCACTAAAGGGCCAGAGAGCAAGAAAATGAATGCTTTTGGAGCATCAAGCAACATAATAATTGAGGTCTTAGAACATCCCAAATTCATAGAGCTAGTCATCATGATCTAATTTAATATAGAGACAACTGGATTGGAAAGGGTCAACACCAGGAAGGCTATGGTGGGAATTGAGGAGTTCACCTTTCAAAAGGTAGAACCTTGGATAGGCTTGACCCCAGTTGAAGGTAATCTATTAGGAGAACATCCTATTCATGAGGAGGATGTTGAGAGATTAATTGAAGCCCAATTAGCTCAAGCAAAAGCTAGGATATAAGGGATGAAATAGAGAATCCATAATTTGGAGAAAGAAAAGTAGACCATGGATACCTAAGCCATTTTATCAATGCTTGGTGCCATCATTAACATGCTCAAGGCTTAATTCTTTGTAGATAATAAAGCTGAGATAGGATGCCTTGAGCCAGCAAAGTGAAGTGGCCAAGGAATTAATAATAGGATGATAAGGAGTTGAGAGTAAATAAGAGACCTCATTAGCATTTTGATTAGGGATATAATCCCTAATTTTAAAACCATCAGTCTGGCCCACCTAAATTCCATATTAGGAATAATATTAGATAAAATTCAGAGTTTAAGTGCATGGACAAAGAATTTGAATAGACTCCTAGTGGATGATAAAGAATTGATCATTAGGATTGAGCAGCTCTTAGGCACCATGCTGGTTAATCTTGCCAAAAATAAAGCCCTAGGGATCATTGATGATGTATAATATAAGCATAGAGTCACCTTTGTGATGAATGAATTAAAAATCAAGAGTTAGGGCATATCAAGTAGTGATAATGGTAGAATTCTAGACATAATCTTCAATGTTGAAGAATATATTATAGAGGCGAGGAGTATCAAAGAGGCTATGAATAGGGATGATAGGGACTTGGATGACTTGGTTGATCAAGAAGTCTACCTCATGAATCTAGCTATGGACCTAAAAATCATCAAAAACCAACATCAAAAAGTAATGGAGCTTCTGTAGAATCAATAAGGGGACCCTTCAATAATGGGCCCACCTAGTAATTAATATTCCTTTTATGAAAAACCATTGTAATATTTATAATGGGAATATTTTCTTGTAGGGCATATGCTAGTTTGTTAACATATTGCCCCCAGGTCAGTCTAATTGTGAAAAATAAGTGTATACTAGAACTTTCTAAGGAAGGATAGTTATCCTTATCTTTTGTATACTTGTGTTTTGTAATTGACTGGTGTACTACCTTATCTTTCTATAAAAGGCATGTATCACCATATTTTAAAGGGAGTGAATTTTGAGCAAATTTTGTACACTTGGAGAAATTAATATAATCATGGAATTATAAAAATATTGTCCATATTTGATATATCAATTTCTAACATAAATTTTCTCTCAATTACTAGTTTTATGTCTTAAATTTGAATAGCTTCTTTAAATTTTGGGTTGCATTTTCTAATCACAGGTTTTCTAATTAATGCATACACTAGATTAGTTGAAGAATATTAGGTTTACTTCACTTTATTTTGCTATGTATTCAGATGTGCATATGCTATTTGATTATAATAGTTGTTACCTTTTGAGTCACCCTTATTCATTTTTTTGTGGATTTTTCCATAAAAGAAGTTCACCCGCTTATCACCTTTTGTGTGTAAATTCTTAAGAGAATTGAACCTTTGAACTTGAACCTTTCTCCTAGTTCAAGAGTTCAACAGTTTAAGAGTTTCAAAAGTTCAAAGTTTCTCAAAGTGACTGTCCTTTTGTGTATTTCAAGTATATCTTTGAACCTTCCGATTGAACTTGAACCTCCTATAAAAGTTCAATGGTTCAATAGTTCAATGGTTCAAAGATTTCAATATTTGATGATTTGTAAAGAGTCATGTTCACATGGTTCCCTTGTATAATTAATGTATCATTGAACCTACCATTTGAATCTACCATTTGAACCTACCATTTAAACCTACCACTTGAACCTAACTTTAAACTTCATAACGGAGTTCAAAAGGTCAACAGTTCAATAGTTCAAAGTTCAAAATTCAAAGTTTCTGGAAAGATCATATGACTATTGGTCAGTATGTGTAGTTCATCTCATATCATTGAACCCTAAAGTTGAACCACATTTTCAAAAGTTCAATGGTTTAATGGTTTAATGACTATACTCTCATCTCACCTTGAGGCTTTCTCTAAGTTAAAATTAGCAAAAGATTTAGAGGAAAATATATCTGAAACTAATTATAAAGCAAAAAATTTTAAATTTTCATGAGGTTATAGATAATCATTACTCATCAAAATCGCACATAAAAAATGCTTGCCATTAATGCATATGTTAGAATGCGTGTCTTATCAAGCATGTTTAGCACATATTGTTTCAGTTTAATCATTTCATCTAGTTAATATCTATATTAAGAGAAAATAATTCAAATTTATCAAATGAGCATATTGGGAAATCCAAGGAAGAAAATCATAGGTGGTATAAGATATTTGATTGCTCAAATTTGTAGTGGTTTCAAACAAATTTAAAGGTGAGTTTTACTTTTACTATAAGTTATTTCCTTTACTTGGTTGGGAAGAAGGATCCTTTTGAGTTTACGACATTATTTAAGGAGTTCAAAACATTTTATTTTCATTATATCCTCCAACTTGTTACCATGAAATCTACATGTCTCAATTATGAGCATGGTTCTAGTCCCATATGTTCTCCTCCTGAAATTAGGGACACTTCTCTAGTCCAATATGACTTGGAAAATTTTAAGGAAAGAGCTAGAAATATTGTGTCAAATCCTATGATGTAGAAGATAATATAAAGTGGATTGGTTGAAGCTATGGCCTTTCCCATGGCTGTCCAATGCCCCAAATTAGTCCTTAAATACATGAATAAATATGAACCTTAGAATAGGTGCATCAAAACTGTAGATGATAATGTTTTACTGCATATCAATAGACAAACCCTAATGTCTATAATGATAATTCCTCCCAAGGAACCATACTCTGACCTTGATATTTCTTCTTCTTATAGTTATTTTTCATTAAAGAAAGAAATTTACAAGAGTGTGATTTATAGGAATTGGCTTTTGAAATTCCAAAAAGGAGGTTTAAGACTGCCTAGACCATTAACAAGAAATCATATGATTCCATAAGTATAAGAAATTATAGTATTACTACACAGACTAAAAGGAAATTCCCATGCATATTATTGGGAAGACTGGATGCACTTATTCATATAGGTGATCCTCCAAGGAGAATAGTATTTAGATTGGGCAGAAATTGTAGCTTAAAGTTTGCATCAGGGTTTAAGTAATTATTTGGGAAATAAAGAGTTTTATAAGTCCTCATACCTCTTCTATTGCTTGGCATCTACAAGACAATGGGTAGGATTACCACATGCACCCTTGGTTGAAGACAATAAATTTATGAATATTAATCATAGTTGTAAATGCATGATTGTTATGAGGATTACATGAGAGTCAATGATGTTTTTATTGGGAGGATGACTTTTGAATTATCAAATAACATCAATAAAAGGTTGTCTGATGAAGCTATGCAATTAATCAATATTTATGGTAGTTTCTTTACTCAATTTTCCAAGTTCACTTATATTAGAGTTGGGGGTTTTGATGGTGAACCTTTAAGGTTACCTAGATATGTTTTTGACTGATTTGTGTTAATAGAAGTCTGTAGACAATTAACACATGTAGATAAGAAATTTGTAATGAAAAAGAAATCTAGTATATCTTTTCCTATTAAACTTGGGTGTTACTCATACAAATCAACATCTGATGCTTTGAATCTAGAATTAGATCTTAAGAAATTTAATTTTCAATACTTCACAACTAGTTCACAATTTGATAACAAAGGTTTTGCTAGAGATAACTTGGATCTTAGAACAGGGTTGTCACATATTCCTTAATTTGAGGATTATTAGGAAGATTGTTCAAATGAATTTGAAGTCAGAAGAAGACTATGGTCCAGGTTCTCTTTAGGGAAAATTATTACCCTCAATTTGAATATAGACATCTCTAGAATTTATGACAATGATGAATAGGTGACTGATCCACAATTTGAAAAGATAAAATAATCACCTATTCTAGAAATTGACTGGGAGAAAAAGGAAGAAGATAGAATTGAGATTAAGACCCTCCCAGGGATAAGAAGGACTGAGAAATGGTTGAGAGAGCAAAAACCAGGGGGAGCTCAAAACATAGCTTCCTAGCAATGCACATCTATAATTGAATCCACATTTCCAATAAGCTCCTCTAATTGACTTATTACTATTTATGATGTAGGTACTTCCAGAGCAAAAAATGGAATGGATCCTATCATCAAAGAATCTAAAAAGGCCATTGTAACTACTCTACCTCCTCGTGCCACCAGATCAAGGACCCAAAGTAAGAGAAAGAGTCATATTTCTGAAAAGGTAATTATAGATTTGAATTCTAAAGAAGATTGAGGAGAAGCCAAAGGTGATAAAGAATCTAGTTCACTAATGATGGAAGAGTTTAGTGTAGATCAACAAAAAGTGATTCCTTCTGATTCTATCAAACTAATGATTATTTTAGATGTACCTTCTAACCAACCAAATCCTAATAAAGATGCCTCAGCCTCTGCATCCAAGTGGCTAGAAATATCAATTAGCAATAAAAGGAAAGTAGTTCCATTTTCTTTGCGCTTAGAAGATATGGTGAGTAAATGTTTAAAGAAAGCTCTTAAATCCAAAAAGTTGTAAACAACATCTAGGGTAGATGTCAACCCTAATACAAGGAATTAGAATGCAAAAATAGCCAGGCTAAAAACCAATCAAGAAGTTGAAGATCCTACATTTTAGGATTTTATAATTGAAAAGGTGGATCTTGGGACTGCATCATGTGTTGCAGATGTGCATCATCTTGAAGCATCCACCAAAAGGATAGTCAGCAGAACCTGGAAGGATAAAAAAGATAAAAGAGAATTAAAATAGACTTTGTGGTTAATGGTAGAGTACATTAACACCATTCTTAGTCCAGATCCACAACTGATCACCCAACTGCCCCTATCTTTTGATCCAAAATCACATGTCAATCAAAGGATGCTAGACTAGATACATAGAGGCAAAATGGTTACTAGGATATTTAATAATTGGTTGGATATCATCATTCATAAAGGTATGGAATTCATCCATAAATTGAAGAATGTATATGATTTAACCACAATTACTATTGAAGATTTAAAGAATCAAAATGCTTTGTGGATAAAAGATGAAGGGAAATGGATGAGCGTGATGAACTAGATTGATGAAGTTCAAAAGTATGGAATAACAAAGTTTTTGTTAGATAAGAACTTGACAAGTCTGGATGAAGATGTATTATATGTAAGTAGGAAAAATATTAAATGGAGAAATTTAGTATCCTGACAAGGATGAATGGAAATCATAAAAATGATCAAGGAAATAACTGAATTCATTAAGTTATTACAACATGATCTACAACGTATTGATATCAAATACATAAAAGATGATGGAAAACCAGAAAAAGATATCA
The DNA here is from genome assembly GCA_037957365.1 of Torreya grandis. Taxonomy (NCBI): domain Eukaryota; kingdom Viridiplantae; phylum Streptophyta; class Pinopsida; order Cupressales; family Taxaceae; genus Torreya; species Torreya grandis. The sequence goes on along the minus strand of JARHVA010003892.1, from coordinate 1,178,178 downwards.
ATATTGTGATTCAATGCTTTAGGGAAAAGATCAACATCATTAAAGAAAGTGACAAGTTATCAACTAAAGATTTTTCTCATATTTCAAAGGTAGATTCACTTATTTGTCACTGCATCGACACTCTCCTAGAACATACAAAAAAGATGGGGAAAATTCAGAGGAAATAAAACATCTAAAAAGCAAGGATAAAACACATCAACATTCCCAATCTTATGAAAATTTAGGAGTTTGTATGACATTTCAGGAGTAGAAAGCTCAACGTGTCTACCCAACTAAATAGAGAAAATTTGGAGATCCTAGTCCATCACTTTAGCAATGATTTTACTTACATAGTTTCTTCTATTCAATTATTCAGTTGCTTTTCTATTCAAAACTTGATCTTTAAGTAAATTTGTTAAAAAACTAAATCTCATATGAGACAGATTTACTTTAACTCTAGTTTAGTTTGACAGATAGAGTAGTTATGGAAACTATATATATATATATATATATATATATATATATATATTTTATTGTAAAAGAGAGGGGATAGCAATAGAGAAGATATAGAAAAGAAAAGGAGTTAAGAAATTTTTGGAACTGAACCACTGTTGTTGACAATATATCTAATATTTGTCTGAAACATTTTTCATCTATGAATGAAAAGGGGAATTAATTATTGTATACTTAAATCTATGCATTTGAGTATTTGAAATTGGGTTTTCTCTGTAAAATCTTCTTTCATATAGTGATTACTCTTCCATTAGACAATTCATTATATGTGTTTTATCTTTTACTAGTTCAACAATATATATGTTTATCCATTTAATGGTTATTGAAGATAGAATATATGTATTCTATTACTCATTACTATTATAAAATATCACATTCATAACATGATGATGTATGGATGTTAGTTTACCTTTAAAACACTTTTTGGTTAAAAGTGTATCTAAATATTTCAATTCATTGAAAATCTTAAAGGGAGCTGTACCTTAATTCAGAGGGGAATTAGTATTAATAGTTCACCTATTTGTTATTTAACTTATTTTTTCTTGAAAGAAGAAAGGTATGGAGTCAAAATAAAACATTTTTACATAAGGACAAATCTATTAACTAGTAGTTTTTGGCGACTCTGCTGGGGAAAATGAAAATTGACATCTTTATTGAAAGATTAGTTGCCTTAATATGAAACAACAATTGTGCTTCCACATGAAAATATAATTCCTTTTTTTCAACCTAATCTTGGTTTTAAAGATGAACAGGAAGATATAATTAGTTAGTTGAATACTCTTTCTTGGCATTCTCATCAAAATATTGATGATTATAAAATAACAAGCAGAATATTAGAAATATAAGAAGAATTGGCTGATAATATAAGATTGTTATTAATTAGGCAAAGAAGGAGACAATTAGAAAATGTAGAAAGGAATTAAATCCCTTAAAGTATGAAGTTAATAATTATAATATCATAAGCTATATTCTAGAAGATACACAAGGTCTTTGAGAAGAGAAGGGATTAATGATTCTACTTTTCAAGCATTACAAAGCTTAAATTTTCCTTATATTCCTACCCATGTTAAAAAAATTAGAAGTAGACCTCCTAGCCCTCATAAACCTTCTACATCCTCTATTTATCAATCCTTAACTCTTTCTAGTACTACCTTTCCTTCTGCCATAAGTTTTCTTCCAATGGCCCAACCTTGGGGCATGACCATAGGACCTCTAAATTTAGGGGCCAACCTAAATCCTTTGCCTAAAAATGCAAGGGAAAATTTACCAAAATTTAATGGAGATGGGAGACAATCACCAGAGGAACATCTGAGTGCCTTTGCAATGGCATGTGGTGTATTAAGAGTGCAACATCAAGATGTAGCCATAAGGCTTTTTGTACAAACTCGAACTGATATTGTAGCACAATGGTTTTATCTTCTAACTGATTCCTCAATCACAAAATGGAATGATATGAAAAATACATTTGAAAATAGGTTCAAAAGTGCAAAAGATGAACATTCCCTTCTTTCTCAATTGACTCATCTCAAGAAGGAGATACATGAACCCATGAGGGAATTTATAGTCAAATTCAATAAAATTGTGTACAAGATTCCTACTGCTAAAAGACTAACTAATGAGAACCAGAAATGTTTCTTTATTAATTATATGCCTCTTGATATAAGTTTTCATCTCAAAAGAGGTGAAATTATTGATTTAATAGACACATAATCATTGGTAGTTGAGTTAAAAGATGATCTTATTATGGCCAAAAAATGGAAGAAAGAAGTACAAGTACCTAATGCTCATCCCTCATCCTGTATGGATCCTGTGCTTCAAAGGCTAGTCAATGATATGATTTACCTTAAGAGACAATTACTAAAGACTAGTACTTCATTCCAACAACCATATCAGGATATGGGTAAGAGAAATCAATAATCAAATACTAGCAAGATATTACCACTTACATCAACATAACCAAGATTGATTATTGAAGCCCCTCTTAGAAGAAATAACATGTATGTCTTTCATTTGACTACTGATTATGAAGGAGATTCTTGTCTAGAGATGCTTAGATATAATCAGATGACTGATACTCAAGATGTCTTAGGGGAGATTACTGAATAAGAAAGGAGCTTTGAGAGACCTAGTGACTCTAAAATACACTTCCTACAATATGATTCAGATTCAGAAAGAGGAGGTGAAATATTGGTTACTCTTGAAGATCCTTCATGTGCTATACTTACTAGAAGTCAAAAGAATATGAGATTCTCTAATACTTAATAAGTGCCTGTTAAAGGTAAGGAACCTTTTACTAAAACTTTTGATGCTAATTTAAAGACCCAAGAAAGTAAATTGCTACATAGAAATGATTGTGAGACTTCTTTTGATATTTTATAATTTTGTAAGTTTGAAAAAATTAAAATATCCCTTGCTAAATACCTCAGGTTGAAACCCAAATAACTTGATAAATTAGTTAAATATGTCAAAAGTGGTCCTACATAAGTTAAACTTGAAAGTCAGTTAAACATTAATACTGAGTCTCCCATTGCCCAATTATTTAATTCTCCATTTGAATCACCCACTCATACTTCTAAAATGACCTTGAATTTATCTAATGATACTCCTTATATGGGTGATATGAAACCCAACCCATTTTATGTTTCTTTGTTCATAAATGGTCATAAACTTAGCAATTGTATCATAGACTTAGGTGCTTCTGATAATATAATGCCTTTTTCTATAGCCAAAGCCTTAGGCTTATCCCTTAAAAAACATTTGGTAGATGTTACTCTATGGATGGCAAACATATTTCTTTGCTCAGAAAAATTAAAGATGCATGAGTTGCTCTTGCAACCTATCTTGATAAAAAGGTGAAGTTGACTATCCTAGTAGAGGATATTCTTGCTAGTTATGGGATGTTGTTGAGCAGGAATTTTTGCAAAGATTTGAGAGGATAGATGTAATTGGATTGGTTAGAAGCTAAAATTCTAGTTGGAAAGTAGAAAGTTAAGCTAGAACCTGAAACTAAATGCAAGTTTATAGTATATCTTTATGATGATCCTAAGTGTTAGATTCTATTTGAAGAATGTGAATTTGGTAATTATTTTCTCTCATCTAAATATTTTAAGGAAGAATATGTTCCAAATTATCTTCATTCAGATGATATATGGACCATGGAATTTGATGGAAGTTGTGCTACTACTGGTTCAGGAGCAGGAGTTGTGTTGATCTCACCTGAAGGTGAAACTTTTCCTTACTCTTTCAAACTAAAATTTAAAAACACTAATAATACTGCAGAATATGAATCTTAAAGGAAAAGGTATAAAGATACTCAAGGAAAAAGGAGATGCTAAATTAATTTTTAAACAAGTGAGAGGAATTTTCTCAATTAAAAATGATAGATTAAGACATTACAAAAATAGAGTTTGGGATGAGATAAATTTTTTTGATGCCTTTTATATTAAAGCAATTTCAAGAGACCAGAACACTTAGGTAGATTCTCTAGCAGTATCAACTTCTCTTCTTCTCCCACACCCTGATTTCAAAAGGGATTCATATAGAATTGAACTAGTCTATCATCCTAATGTCCCAGATAAGGCTGAAAATTTGCAAGTTTTTGAGAGTAATAAATAGATTAGAATTTTTTTAGAGAATGCTGATATGTTTTTGGGGACTTATTTTGAAGGTTATAAAATAGAATGTAAAGAATTTAGTCTTGATCTAGGGATAAATCCAAAAGGTGATGTAATTCAATTAAAATGAAATAAAATCCCTAAAGGTTTGGTCTCTATAGAACATCTATTCTCTAGACAAGATGAATATACTAAAGGCAAACTTGTCCAGAATCCTAACAAAATGGAGGACTATGAGAAAATCAATATTGGAAGTGAGACTAACCCTAGATGGATCTTCATTGGTAGGTGTTGTTCACCAGAGGATAAACACAAATTAATTAATCTATTGATTAAGTATAAAGATGTTTTTTCTTGGTGTTATGATGACCTTAAAAGATTTTAGATGTGGGAAATTTCAGCATCATATTCCTTTGAAAGTAAATGCAACTCCTTTCAGACAGAAGCTGAGAAATTATAACCCAAAATTTATTGAAGCTATCTTTAAGGAGATTGACAAGATGTTAAAGGTTAGAATTATTTATCCAATTCATCACTCCACCTGGGTGGCAAACATATTCTAGTATGTAAAAAGTGTCAGGAAATAGGAATCTATGTTGACTTTAGGAATTTGAATCAAGCTAGTTTAAAAGATAATTATCCCCTGCCTATGATGGATCACATCTTGTAAACTGTTGCTGGGTCAGAAATGATGTTCATGTTAGATGGGTTCTCAAGTTATAATTAGATAAGCGTAGCTATAACTGACCAACATAAAACTTCTTTCACTACACCTTGAGGAACTTTTGCTTATAATCGTATGCCCTTCGGTTTGATTAATGCTGGTGCAAATTTTTAACGGGTGATGGATTCATCCTTTAAAGATTTTAAAGATAGAATTATTGTCATTTATCTTGATGATTTGACTATTTTCTCTAGAAAAAGAGAGGATCATCTGAAGGATCTAGAGACCATTTTACAAAGATGTTAGAGTCATGGGATATCTCTTAATCCTAAGAAATTGATTTTCTATGTTACAGAAGGGAAATTATTAGGACACCTAGTTTCAAAGGGTGGAATCAAAATTGACCCAAAAAGAGTTAAAGCAATACAATAGTTAAGTCTTCCTTCAAATAGGATTGGAGTTAAGTCTTTCTTTGGTCAGATTAATTTTTTTAGAAGATTCATTCTTAATTTTACTAAGATTACAAAACATATTGTGGGGATGATGAGCAAAAAACAAGCATTCAAATGGAAAGAAGTTGCTAAAAAATAATTTGAAGATATTAAAGAGGTGATTGCACAAATACCTACTTTGGTAAATTTTGATTTCCAAAAAGATTTTTTTATTTACTATTATGCTTTAGAACATACCATGTCTGATATCTTGTTACAAAAAAATGAGTTAAATATAGAAACCCTAATAGCCTTTATGAGTGTTCCTCTCAAGAAGCATAAAATTAAATATTCTTTGACTGAAAGATAAGCTTTTGTTATAGTGAAGGCTATTAAACAATTTAGATATTATATATTTCATTCTCATTTAGTTATATTTGTACCTAGTTTAGTTGTGAAAAACATTCTAAGTCAACAAGAGGTTGGGATAAACAATAGAGCAACATGGGTTGCTAAAATTTAAGAATATGACCTAGAGATTAAGCCAACCAAATTAGTTAGAGGTTAAGGTTTATGCAAATTGATAGTAAGAAGTAAAGAAGAAGAAATTCCTACTGTCCTATTGGTGAGCTTACAAGATCCATGGTTCCTAAATGTGGCAAACTATCTTACTTATGGAGACTATCCCAGTCATTCATCCCTAAAGGAGAAATTGAATCTAAAGTTAAAATTATCAAAATATGTGATTTGGGGTGATGTTATATATAAAAAGGGACTAGATGGAACCTTTCTAAGATGTGTAAATAAGGAACAACAATACAAACTATTGGAAGTTTTTCATAATGAAGCCTATGGTGGATATTTTCTCTTCTTTGATCACAACATTCAAAATCCTTAGAAATTATTATTATTAGCTAGGTATGTTCAAAGATGCATATAAATGAGTGGCTAACTATGAAAAATGCAAATTTTTTTTAGGAAGACCACAACTTACAACATTACCTATGAGATTTTCCATTATTGAAGAACCTTTCAAATAATGGGGATTCGACTTCATTGGGCCTTTTTCACCTCTGTCAAGTGCTGGTCATACTCACATTTTAACAACTGATTATTTTATGAAATGGGTTGAAGTAGCCCATATGAAGAGAACCACTTCAAAAGTGATATATAATTTTCTCAAAGAAAACATACTGGTACATTTTAGTGTTCCTCGAAAGATTGTGGTAGATAACGCTATCAATTTTTTTTCAATGGAACTTACTTCATTCTACTATGAACATAGTATCTCACTTTCTCACTCATCAGATTATTACCCTCAAGGGAATGGACAAGCAGAGTCTAGTAATAAAAATTTGATATCCATCATGAAGAAATTGGTGAGTGATAACCTCAAAGATTGGCATAAGAAACTATATGAAGCACTTTGGGTTGACAGGGTAACCCCAAAAAGAGCAATAAGAATGGTGCCTTTTGAGATAGTTTATGGGATAGGACCATAGTTATCATTACTTTTGGAATTATGTATAACTAAATTATAAAATGTTATTGAAGATCAGTACTTTCAAGATTTTTTAGAGAAAAGAGTTATGTACTTGACTAAAATTGAGGAGGAGAGGAATGAACTAGTTGATCAGATTATTGCTCATTAAACTAGGGTTAAAAAGATTTTTGATCAAAAAACTAGAACTAAAAAGTTCATAGAAGGAGATGAAGTATTGCTATGGGATAGAAGGAGAGAACCTAAAAGATCACATGGCAAATTTGATTCAATTTGGAAAAGACCTTTCAAAATTCATCAAGTACTTGGTTCTAATTCTTTTAAATTGGAATATTTGGATGGAGCTATTTTACTCCTATCCTATAATGGACAAGATCTTAAGTTGTATCGACTATGAAATAGGTGTCCCCTATTTTGTATATAGAATTTCCTTTGTTGTCACATTTTGTCTTTTCTTTTCCCATTTTTGGTTTGTATTTATCATTTTCTTTCATTGCTGTGTTTCGGTCTACGTAACCAGAGTTTCTATTTTCTCTACATTTTGTCTTAAAATACTGTCCCCAGTCAGAGTGAATGTTATCTTTTGAGTCATCCTTATTCAATATTTCATGGATTTTGCAATAAAATAATTTCACCCACTTATCACATTTTGTGTGTAAATTCTTAAAATATTTAAACCTTTGAACTTGAAACTTTCTCATAGTTTAAGAGTTTAACGGTTCAAGAGTTTCAAAATTTTAAAGTTTCTCAAAGAAAACTATTTATAATTTTGTGTATTTCAAGTATATCTTTGAACCTTCCAGTTGAACTTGAGCCTCGTATCAAAGTTCAATGGTTCAAGAGTTCTGTGGTTTAAATATTTCAATATTCGATGCTTTGTAAAGAGTCATGTTCACTTGGTTTCCTTGTATAATTAATGTATCATTGAACCTACTATTTGAATCTACTATTTGAACCTACCACTTGAACCTAACATTTGAACCTCATAGCAGATTTCAAAATTTCAAAGGTTCAATAGTTCAAAGTTAATGGAAAGATCATATGACTATTGGTCGGTCTATGTAGTTCATCTCTTATCATTGAACTCTAAAGTTGAACCACATTTTCAAAATTTTGATGGTTTAATGACTATACTCTCATCTCACCCTGATGCTTTCTCTAATTTAAAATTAGCAAAAAATTTAGAGGAAAATATATCTAAAACTCATTATAAAGTGGAAATTTTTGAATCTTCACGAGGTTACAGATAATCATTAATCATCCAAATCATGCATAAAAAATGCTTTCCATTAATGCATATGATAGAATGCATGTCTTATCAAGCATGTTTAGCAGGTATTATTTTGGTTTAATCATTTGATCTGGTTAATATCTGTATCAAGAGAAAACAATTTAAATTTATCAAGTGAGCATATTGGGCGATACAAGGAAGAACAACATAGGTGGTATAAGATATTTGATTGCTCGAATTTGTAGTGGTTTCAAACAAATTTAAAGGTAAGTTTTACTCTTACTATAAGCTGTTTCCTTTACTTGGTTGGGAAGAAGGATCTTTTTGAGTTTAAAACATTATTTAATGAGTTCAAAACATTTTATTTTCATTATATCCTCCAACCTATTACCATGAAGTTTGCATGTCTCGATTACGAGCATGGTCCTGGTCTCATATGTTCTCCTCCTGAAATTGGGGACACTTCTCTGGTCCAATATGACTTGGAAAATTTTAAGGAAAGAGCTAGAAATCTTGTGTCAAATCCTATGATGTAGAAGATAATAAAAAGTGGCCTGGTTGAAGTCGTGGCCTTTCCCATGGCTGTCCAATTCCCTAAATTAGTCCTTGAATGCATGAATAGATATAAACCTCACAATAGGTGCATTAGGACTGCAGATGGTAATGTTTTGCTGCATATCAACATACAAACCCTAATGTCTATAATGAGAATTCATCCCAAGGAACCATACTCTGATCTTGATATTTATTCTTCCTATAGTTATTTTTCATTAAAGAAAACAATTTACAAGAGCATGATTGCTAGGAATTGGCTTTTAAAATTCCAAAAAGGAGGTTCAAGACTGCCTAGACCATTAATAAGAAATCATATGATTTCAAAAGTACAAGATATTATAGTATTACTATATAGACTAAAAGGCAATGCCCATGCATATTATTAGAAATACTGGATGTAATTCTTCATATAGGTGATCCTCTAAGAAGAATAGTATTTGGATTGGGTAGAAATTGTAGCTAAAAGTTTGCATTAGGGTTTAAGTAATTGTTTGGGAAATAAAGAGTTTTATATGTCCTCATACCTCTTCTACTACTTGGTATCTACAAGACAATGGGTAGGATTACCACATGCACCCTTGGCTGAAGATAGTAAAATTTATGAATATTACTCACAGTTGCAAATGCATAATTGCTATGAGGATTACAAGAGAGTCAATGATGTTTTTACTGGGAGGATGACTTTTGAATTGTCAAACAACATCAATAAAAGGTTGTCTGATGAAGCTATGCAATTAATCAACATTTATGGTAGTTTCTTCACTTAGTTTTCCAAGTTCAATTATATTAGAGTTGGGGGTTTTGATGGTGAACCTTTAAGGTTACCTAGATATGTTTTTGATTGATTTGTGTTAATAAAAGTTTGTAGAGAATTAGCACATGTAGATAAGAAATTTGTAATGAAAAAGAAATTTGGTATATCTTTTCTTATTGAACTTGGGTGTTACTCATGCAAATCAACATTTCATGCTTTGAATCTAGAATTAGATCTTAAGAAATTCAATTTTCAATACTTCATAGCTAGATCACAATTTGATAGCAAAGATTTTTCTAGAGATAACTCGGATCTTGGAACAGGGTTGTCACATATTCCTCAATTAGAGGATTATTGGGAGGATTGTTCGAATGAATTTGAATTTAGAAGAAGACTATGGTCCAAGTTCTCCTTAGGGAAAATTATTACCCTCAATTTGAATATGGACATCTCTAGAATTTTTGACAATGATGAACATGTGACTGATATATAATTTAAAAAGATAAAACAATCACCTATTCCAGAAATTGACTGGGAGAAAAAAGAATAAGATACAATTGAGGTTAAGACCCTCCCAGTGATAAGAAGGACTAAGAAATGGTTGAGAGAGTAGAAACTGGGGGGAGCTCAAAACATGGCTTCCTAGTAATGTATGTCAATAATTGAATCCCCATTTCTAATAAGCTCCTCTAATTGGCTTGTTGCTATTTGTGATGCAAGTACTTCTAGAGCAAAAATTGGAAGGGATCCTATCATCAAAGAATTTGAAAAGGCCCTTTTAACTACTCTACCTCCTCATACCACCAGATCAAGGACCTGAAGTAAGAGAAAGAGTCAAATTTCTAAAAAGGTAATTATGGATTTAAATTCTGAAGAAGATTCAAGAGAAGCCAAAGGTTGTAAATAATTTGGTTCACCAATGATGGAAGAGGTTAGTGCAGACCAAAAAATAGTGATTCCTTCTGATTCTACCAAACTAATGATTATTTCAAATGTACCTTCCAACCAACCAAATCCTAATAAATATGCCTTAGCCTATACACCCAAGTGGCTGGAAATCTCAATTAGCAATAAAAGGAAAGTAGTTCCATTTTCTTTGCTTTAGAAGATATGATGAGTAAATGTTTAGGGAAAGCTCTTAAATCCAAAAAGTTAAAAACAACATCTAGGGTAGATGTCGACCCTAATATAGGGAATTAGAATGCAGAAATAACTAGGCCAAGAATTAATGAAGAAGTTGAAGATCCTACAATTCAAGATTTTACAATTAAAAAGGTGGATCTTGGGACTAAATCACATGCCACAGATGTGAATCATCTTGAAGTGTCCACCAAAAGGATAGTCGACAAAACCTGGAAGGATGAAAAAGACAAAAGAGAATTAAAATAGACTATGTGGTCAATGGTAGAGTACATTGACGCCATTCATAGTCTAGATCCACAACCGATCACCCAACTACCCCTGTCTTTTGATCCAAAATCACCTATCAATTAAAGGATGCTAGACTAGATACATAGAGGCAAAATGGTAACCAAGATATTTGATAATTGGTTGGATAGCATCATTTAGAAAGGTATAGAATTCATCCATAAATTGAAGAATGTATATGATTTAACCACAATTACTATTGAAGATTTAAAGACTCAAAATGCTTTGTGGATAAAAGATGAAGGAAAATGGATGAGCGTGATGAACCAAATTGATGAAGTTCAAAAGTATGGAATAACAAAGTTTTTGTCAAAGAAGAACTTGACAAGTCTGGATGACGATGCATTATATGTAAGTAGGAAAAATATTGAATGGAGAAATTTGGTATCCTAATAAGGATGAGTGGAAATCACAAAAATGATCAAGTAAATAACTAAATTCATTCAGGCATTACAACATGATCTACAGAGTATTGATATCAAATACATAAAAGATGATGGAAAACCAAAAAAATATATCAATATTGTGATTCAATCTTTTAGGGAAAAGATCAACATCATTAAAGAAAGTGACAAGTTATCAAATGAATATTTTTCTTAGATTTCAAAGGTAGATTCACTTCTTTGTCACTACATCGACACTCTCCTAGAACATATATAAAAGATGGGGAAAATTTGGAGGGAAGAAAACATCTGGAAAGGAAGGATAAAACACATCAGCATTCCCAATCTTATGAAAATTCAAGAGTTTGTTATGGCATTTTAGGAGTGGAAAGCTCAACATGTCTACCCAACCAAATATAAAAAAATTGGAGATCCTAGTCTGTCACTTCATTAATGATTTTACTTACATAGTTTCTTCTATTTAGTTGCTTTTCTATTTGAAACTTGATCTTTAAGTAAATTTGTTAAAAACTAAATCCCATATGAGTCAGAGTTACTTTAACTCTAGTTTAGTTTGACAAATGGATTATTTATGGCAAGTATATATATATATATATATTATTGTAAAAGAGGGGATAGCAATAGAGAAGATATAGAAAAGAAAAGGAGTTAAGAAATTTTCAGAACTGGATCACTGTTGTTGACAATATATGTAATGTTTGTTTGAAACATTTTTCATCTATGAATGAAAAGGAGAATTAATTATTATATACTTAAATCTATGCATTTGAGTATTTGAAATTGGGTTTTATATGTAAAATCTTCTTTCATATAGTGATTGCTCTTCCATTAGACAATTCATTATATGTGTTTTATCTTTTACCAGCTCAATAATATATATATTTATCCATTAAATAATTATTGAAGATATAATCTGTGTATTATATTACCCATTACTATTATAAAATCTCACATTCATAACATGATGATGTATGGATGTTAGTTTACCTTTAAAACACTTTCTGGTTAAAAGTGCATCTGAATATTTAAATTCATTGAAAATCTTAAAGGGAGCTGTACCTTAATTCAGAGGGGAACTAGTCTTAATAGTTCACCCATTTGTTGTTTAACTTATTTATTCTTGAAATAATAAAGGTATGGAGTCAAAATAAAACATTTTTAGATAAGGACAAATTTGTTTACCAACAGTAGTAAATCCTTAAAAGTCAACCTAGTTCTTACTTGTGATTCTTTACATTATCCTTTGAGGTTTTCCTAGTATATAGTGAAATATGAGCTTAGAATATATTAAATTATTTATTGGTTTGAATGCATACTCAATTTTAATTGATGATTTGTCATAATATTTGAGACTAAGATAGGTAATCACTCAATTTCTTTTCTACCTTACCCTTTTCTTTTATCCTTTTTTACAATAGATAACTTTAGTTTAGACTTCATTATAAATATACATCTAGATTAGTTTGTAGCTTAAGTTTGGATCATAATTCACTAAGTTAACATAGATCCTCTATAATTCATAAAAATGGACCATGATGGCTCCCAATCATCACTTATTATAAATTTTATGGAATATGCATACATATCTCTACCATTATTTAACCACATGTAACATCAAGTTGCCATAACCTACTACTCATGCTCTGAATTCTTGGAATTCTAAAATGAGAAGTGTTATTTAAACACTAATAAACTGTATGGTGCATTTAGAGACATCAACATGCATCACTATTGGTATTAGAAGGAGGGCCATATTTGTGAATTCTTTGAATTTTTTTTAGTCTTAACGTGTTTTGATCTAAAATTAGTGCATCTTTGTGTTTTTGAGTGAATTCCTTACTGAGAAATATAAAAATCATTGATCTTTATGGTTTATGATCTATCTTTGTGATTCCTTAGATAAAAATCAAATTTATTTGAGATTTGATGCTTGGTTTTAGTAAATTTAACTTGAAATTTGAAAAATCCATAGTATTTGAGGTTAGGATAACTTGTTTTGATTAAATATTGACATATATTTCATAGATATGAGTTCATTTGAGCTTAAGCTTATAAAGATAGATCATATTAGCATAATTGGATACATCTTTGAGATATTTTAGGAAAAGATCAATATCCTTTACTGTTCTTTACACAATATTTGCAAAATGAGCTTAATGTGTAGGTCTAATCCTTTTTCTTTATAAAGATCAACTTGATACATCATATTTCAAATAGGATATTCAACTTTCAAGATGTAATTTCCAAAGATTTGAACCAGATCACACTCAGAAATAAGAAAAACCTTACTTGAACTTGAGGTTCATGAAGGGTTAGGTGTGACAAAGGTAGGCACAAGAGATCCAAATATTTGCCAAATTAACCTCTTTAAGGTACCTTTGCCTTCAGACTTCATACAGGTATGGCTTGGTTGGGAGAATATTCAATCAATATACTAGGTGTGGCACATGATCTCCCACATAACCTTGAGAAGTATTTGCCTACATTTAATCCAATCAATATTTGATAAATGTTGTGCATGAGGATGTAGCTTATAGGTTATTTCCCTTTACCTTTAAGGATGCTACTTATGAATGGTTCTTGAGCTTACCTGATAATTACATCACTAGTTAAGATGGTTTCACTAATGTTTTTATAGATCAATTTGGTAAGATTGTTAGTCCTTATGTTATTTACCATCATTTCACCACCATTAAAAGAGATGCAAGTGAGCCTATTAGGTCATTTAATGCTAGATTTTAGAAAATGTATAGCAAGACCATAGAACCCTATAAGCCTGATGATGTTTTAGATTTATAAATCTATAAAGATGTAGTAGATCCCATGACCTCTATATTTTTTAAGAGATCCATGCCAGCTATAAATTCATTAGTTAGGGCCTACTCTAAGGTAGTAACCATCAATGATCAGATGTATCCCCAGGGATAAATGGAATATTCTATTTAAAATGTTAACCCACATATGCCCATTATGAATGTCTTCCTCAATAATAACCAAAATTGTTAGGGTGTGGAGCTAAAAGCTTCACCTTGTTGCAAACAGAAGGAGGAGGTTTTTCGCAGCTTGACAGTCACCGATGTCGGCAGGACACAACTGACATCGGTCAAGGGAAGTGCATAAGGAAATCGGCATTGGCAGGAGATCGGTCGGCGTCGGTCACCTCCAGTCAGGCAGGGACCGACGTCGGTCACCTGTAGCAGTCAGAACTACTATTGATGAATAGTCAGTTAAGTGAATGCAGAGTTTGAATGTTAGAGACCAGTTCGAGTCTTTGAGCCACCCGTCTAATTTAGTGTATGCATGAGATCTATATAATAGACTCATGGGCTATATTGTTAAGTGTTGAACTTGTAGAACCCAAGTGTGGAGCTTGGAGAGTTCTTCCCATGGTGGAATCAAGTAGGATTCCTCATGTATGTAAGATCAGGTTTGATATGCAGGGAGTTGCAGGGTCATGGAGGAGATCTACATGTGATAAGTAAGATCAGGTTGGTCTACAGGGAGATGTGTGAATGCGAGGGTCAGAAAGGAGATCAGTGGGGGAGCTAGATCCAAGGTGACAACAATACATCAAGATCAGGATCATGGTTAGATCTACTTGGAGTACTGGTTCGTACTCAGTTGTACTGGAGGTACAATGGGGTGAACAACAGCTTGTGTAAGTTGTTAGTTGTGACCTATGAGAGAAGATTACTCAGGTGGGAAGATTACTGGGATCCCTTGAGGTGTGGAAGGCCTTGTAGAGGTGGAGAAGAGTGTGATCTCTTTATTTTAATTTCCTTTGTAATGAGTTGAATACAATTATGTGTTGCCTCTCAGTTTCTATGTTATTTCTCATTGATAGTTATTTGTTCTTTTGGTATTTAATCATGTTTAAGTTGCTTATACATTGGTAATCATGTGTGCTCTTAAATCTGACAAGTTGTGTCAGAACTTTGGGAAAATTAGGTCCTATCAAATGGTATCAGAGCTTTTGGTTGGGTTTACTAACAGGTGGTTTTAGATCTGGTAGTGTTTGTTGATTACAAGTTACTCACAGGGGTTTCTGATTGAGTGGGAGTATAGCAAGGCAGAAGAATGGAGAAATTCAGACACAGGTGTAGCCCCACAAGGAGTGTGGTGGGTTGTCTTCGAGTGGGAGCTTGAAGAGGAATACAAGCCAGGATGCAGATTAGATAGAGTACTGGTATGGGTACAGGTGTAGCTCTTTATCTCCAAGTGGGACATTGTTAGGGTGTGGAGCTAAAAGCTTCACCTTGTTGCAAACAGAAGGAGGAGGTTTTTCACAGCTTGACAGTTGCTGGTGTTGGTAGGCCACAACCAATGTCGGTCAGGGGAAGCACAGAAGGAAACCGGCATCGACAGGAGATCGGTCGGCATTGGTCACCTCCAGTCAAGCAGGGACCGACGTTGGTCACCTGTAGCAGTCAGAACTGCTGCTGACGAACAATCAGTTAAGTGAACGCAGAGTTTGCATGTTAGAGACTAGTTTGAGTCTTTGATCTACCCATCTAATTTAGTGTATGCATGAGATCTATATAATAGACTCATGGGATGTATTGTTAAGTGTTGAACTTGTAGAACCCAAGTGTGGAGCTTGGAGAGTTCTTCCCATGGTGGAATCAAGTAGAATTCGCCATGTATGTAAGATCAGGTTTGTTGACAGGACCAAAGTTTCCCAAAGTTCTGACACAACTTGTCAGATTTAAGAGCACACATGATTACCAATGTATAAGCAACTTAAACATGCAAAAATACCAGAAGAACAAATAACTATCAATGAGAAATAACACAGAAACTGAGAGGTAACACAATTGTATTCAACTCATTACAAAGGAAATTACAATAAAAAGATCACACTCTTCTCCACCTCTACAAGGCCTTCCACACCTCAAGGGCTCTAAGTAATCTTCCCACCTGAGTAATCTTCTCTCATAGGTCTCAACTAAAAACTTACACAAGCTGTTGTTCACCCCATTGTACCTCTAGTACAACTGAGTATGAATCGGTACTCCAAGTAGATCTAACCATGATCCTACTATGATGTATTGCTGTCACCTTGGATCTAGCTCCCCCGCTGATCTCCTTTTTGACCCTCGCATTCACACATCTCCCTGTAGACCAACCTGATCTTACTTATCACATGTAGATCTCCTCCATGACCCTGCAACTACCTGCATATCAAACCTGATCTTACATACATGGGGAATCCTACTTGATTCCACCATGGGAAGAACTCTCCAAGATCCACACTTGGGTTCTACAAGTTAAACACTTAATAATACATCCCATGAGTCTATTATATAGATCTCATGCATACACTAAATTAGACGGGTAGCTCAAAGACTCGAACTGGTCTTCAACATGCAAACTCTGTGTTCACATAACTGACTGTTTGTCAATAGAAGTTCTGACCACTACAGGTGATCGACGTCGGTCCCTACCTTCTTGGAGGTGACCGATGTCGGCCGATCTCCTGTCAATGCCGGTTTCCTCTACACTTCCCCTGACCGACGTCGGTTGTGGCCTACCGACGCCGGCGACTGTCAAGCTACGAAAAACCTCCTCCTGTTTGCAACAAGGTGAAGCTTTTAGCTCCACGCCCTAACAATCTCCCACTTAGAGATAAAGAGCTACACCTGTACCCATACCAGTACTCTGTCTAATCTACATCCTGGCTTGTATTCCTCTTCAAGCTCCCACTCGAAGACAACCCACCACACTCCCTGTGGTGCTACACCTGTGCCTGAATTTCTCCATTCTTCTACCTTGCTATACTCCCACTCAAACAGTAACCCCTGTGAGTAACCTGTAATCAACACACACTTAACAGATCTAAACCCCTGTTAGTCAAGCTCGCTCTGAGAACGTCTAACCTCACTCTGATACCATTTGAGAGGACCAAAGTTTCCCAAAGTTCTGACACAACTTGTCAGATTTAAGAGCACACATGATTACCAATGTATAAGCAACTTAAACATGTGGAAATACCAGAAGAACAAATAACTATCAATGAGAAATAACACAAAAACTGAGAGGCAACACATAATTGTATTCAAATCATTACAAAAGAAATTACAATAAAGAGATCACACTCTTCTCCACCTCTACAAGGCCTTCCACACCTCAAGGGATCCAAGTAATCTTCCCACCTGAGTAATCTTCTCTCATAGGTCTCAACTAACAACTTACACACGCTGTTGTTCACCCCATTGTACCTTTAGTACAACTGAGTACAAATCAGTACTCCAAGTAGATCTAACCATGATCCTGCTCTGATGTATTGCTGTCACCTTAGATCTAGCTCCCCCGCCGATCTCCTTTCTGACCCTCGCATTCACACATCTCCCTACAGACCAACCTGATCTTACTTATCACATGTAGATCTCCTCCATGACCCTGCAACTACCTGCATATCAAACCTGATCTTACATACATGGGGAATCCTACTTGATTCCACCATGGGAAGAACTCTCCAAGCTCCACACTTGGGTTCTACAAGTTTAACACTTAACAATACATCCCATGAGTCTATTATATAGATCTCATGCATAAACTAAATTAGATCGGCAGCTCAAAGACTCAAACTGGTCTTCAACATGCAAACTTCATGTTCACATAACTGACTGTTCATCAATAGCAGTTCTGACCGCTACAGGTGACCGACGTCAGTCCCTGCCTTCCTAGAGGTGACTGACACCGGCCGATCTCCTGCCGATGCTGGTTTCCTCTACGCTTCCCCTGATCGACGTAGGTTGTGGCCTGCCGACATCGGTGACTGTCAAGCTGCAAAAAACCTCCTCCTTCTATTTGCAACAAGGTGAAGCTTTTAGCTCCACCATGAGGATGTAGCTTGTAGGTTATTTCCCTTTACCTTTAAGGATGCTACTTATGAATGGTTCTTGAGCTTACCTGATAATTACATCACTAGTTAAGATGGTTTCATTGATGTTTTTATAGATCAATTTAGTAAGATTGTTAGTCCTTATGTTATTTACCATCATTTCACCACCATTAAAAGAGATGCAAGTGAGCCTATTAGGTCATTTAATGCTAGATTTTAGAAAATGTATAACAGGACCATAGAACCCTATAAGCCTAATGATGCTTTAGATTTATATATCTATAAAGATGTAGTAGATCCCATTACCTCTATATTTTTTAAAAGATCCATGCCGGCTATAAATTCATTAGTTAGGGCCTACTCTAAGGTAGTAACCATCAATGATCAGATGTATCCCCAGGGATAAATGGAATATTCTATTCAAAATGTTAACCCACATATGCCCATTATGAATGTCTTCCTCAATAATAACCAAAATTTCCTAGCCTTAAACCAAATCCCAAGCTTAAATCAATTTCCATTGAGTCATGATGCTCTTAATTAAAAATTAGGATTTTTAAATCATCCTACTAATGGCTTCAATACAAATGATCAAAGAGATTTAATACCATCTACTAACAATAACCAAGTACATAATTCTAAGACCCTTAAAAATGAGAATGAATCTATCTTAAAAATGGTCCAAAAGTTGAGCACTAATTTTCTTTAGCTACAAAAACAAGTTGGAAATACTATTGAAAGCTCTAGTAAGAACTTCTCATTTCAAAGGTATATTAAGCTAAGTAATAGATTTTAGAATGATAGTTTCTATAATAATAGGAATAATGAGCCATATTCTAAAAAAAATACCATTGACATTAACCTTACTGATATTGCATTACCTGATTATTATAGAGTACATTTCACAACCAAACATGGTGAAATTGATTGCATTGAGTTTTATAAAGCTTTTGAGGCTTTCCAAGAAGAATTAGATACATTTGAAGTAATCCATAACAAGGAAAGTGGTTAGGTACTTCTAGATCCAAGTCATCTGATCAAGCCTTCATGGTAGATACTTTTGATTTCCCTTTTCAAGAAGATAATGAACCTGATGAGATCCTTGGGGAGATCCAAGCCTTTCAATAGTTCTTGATGAAGACCTATCCCTTGAGGAATAGAGAATAGAGGCAACCCTTGACTACCTCAACACCTCCAAATAAATTTAAAACTCCTCCAAATACTTATTCAAGAAACAATCCTAAACCACCTAAAGGGAGTACTTCTAAACCTAACATTGATATTCCTAGTTATTTTAAAAATGGATATAACATTGTTGAGGATATGAAGAAGATAAAGGCTAATATCACTTTTCATGAACTTATGAAGCTCATAGAGCAAAGGGGCCTCCTACATGAACTTAAGAATGTTCTTCTTAAGTTTATGTAGGAGGTAACTTTACTCTATGATCTGCATAAGTTCATGGAAAGTGATATTAGCTTTTGTATTTTTCATATCCTCAACAATGTTATATCCATTTATAGAAGAACTAGGAATATCAATGTTAGGTTTAGAATTACTCCCTTTAGGTGGTTCAAGATTGTTGCTTGAAGAAGTATCTAGAGGAGTTCCAAAGTTGTTTGGAGTGTTGAGGTACTCAAGGGCTTCCTCTAATCTCTATTCCTCAAGGGATAGGTCTACTTTAAGAACTGTTGAAAGGCTTGGATCTCCTCATGGATCTCATTAGGTTCATTCTCTTCTTGGAAAGGGAAATCAAAAGTATCTCCCATGAAGGATTGATCAGATGACTTGGATCTAAAAGCACCTAAATGACTTTTATTTTTAGGGATTACTTCAAATCTATCTAATTCTTCTTGGAAAGTATCAAAAGCTTTGTAAAAATCAATGCAATCAATTTCACCATGATTGGTTATGCAATGTACTCTATAATAATCAGGTAATGCAATATTAGTAAGGTTAATGTCCATGGTCTTTTTTTTAGAAGATGACTCATTATTCCTATTATTATAGAAACTATCATTCTGAAATCTATTACTTGGCCTATTATACCTTTGAAATGAGAAGTTCTTTCCAGAACTTTTAGCAGTATTTCCAACTTGTTTTTGCAACTGAAAAAAAATAGTTCTCAATTTTTGGACCATTTTAAAGATAGATTCATTCTCATTTTTAGGGGTCTCAGAATTATGTACCTATTTATTATTATTAGATGGTATTAAATACCTTTGATAATTTGTATTAAATCCATTAATAGGGTGATTTAAGAATCCTAAGTTTGTATTAGGAGCAACATGACTCAATAGAAACTGATTTAAGCTTGGGAGTTGGTTTAAGGTTGGGATATTTTGGTTATTATTTGGGAAGATGTTTAGAAGGGGCATATGTGGGTTAATTTTTGGAATAAAATATGCCGTTTATCCCTGGGGATGCATCTGATCATTGATGGTCACAACCTTAGAATAGGCCCTAACTAATGAAGTTATAGCCAACATGGATCTATTCAAAAATATAGAGGTCATGGGATCTAATGCATCCTTGTAGATTTCTCAACCTAAAACATCATCAAGCTTATAAGGTTCTATGGTCCTACGATAACTTTTTTGAAACCTATCATTAAAGGACATAATAAGCTCACTTTCATCTCTTTTAATGGTGGTGAACTAATGGTAAATAACACAAGGATTGATAATCTTGCCAAATTGATTTATAAAAACATCGATGAAATCATCCCAACTAGTGATGTAATTATTAAGCAAGTTTAAGAACCATTCATAAGCAACATCCTTAAAGGTAAAAGGGAATAGCCTACAAGCTACATCCTCTAAAAAACATTTATCAACCTTAAGGAAGCTTTAAAAGACATAATGTGTTCTTTAGCAGTTGTAATACCAGTTGGACTAAATGTAGGAAAATAACTCTCAAGGTTATGTGGAAGATCATGTACCACACCTAATACATTGATTGAAGATTCTCCAAACCAAGACATACCTAGATGAAGGTTGATGGCAAAGGTACCTTGAAGAGGTGAATTTGGTAAAGATTTGGATCTCTTGTGCTTACCTTTGTCATGCCTAGCCCTTCGGTGAACCTCAAGTTCAAGCAAGGGTTCTCTTATCTATGAGTGTGATCTGGTTTCAATCTTTGGTAATTCCAACTTGAAAGTTGAAGATCCTATTTGAAATATGATTTATCAAGTTGATCTTTATAAGGAACAAGGATTAGACCTACACATTAAGCTCATTTTGTAAAGATTGTGTAAAGAATAATAAAGGATATTGATCTTTGCCTAAAATAGCTCAAAGATGCATCTAATTATGCTAATATGATCTATATTTATAAGTTTAAGCTCAAATAAACTTAGATCTATGAAAGATATGTCAATATTTGATCCAAACAAGCTATCCTAACCTCAAGTACTACAGATTTTTCAAATTTCAAGTTAAATTTACCAAAACCAAGCATCAAATCTCAAAGAACTTTGATCTTTGTCTAAGGAAGCATAAATATACACCACAAACCACAAAGATCAATGATCTCTATATTTATAAGTAAATAATTCACTCAAAAATAGAAAGATACACTAATCTTAGATTGAAACACGCTAATACTAACAAAAATTTAAAAAATTCACAAAGATGGCCCTCCTTCTAGCACCAATAGAGATGATTGTTGATGTCTCTAAATGCACCAAAGAGTTTCTTAGTGTTTAAAAAACACTTCTCATTTTAGAATTCCAAGAATTCAGAGCATGAGTAGCAAGTTCTTACAACTTGATGTTACCTGTGGTGAAATAGTGATAGAGATATGTATGCATGTTCCATAAAATTTATAATAAGTGATGATTGGGAGCCATTAAGGTCCATTATTTGTGAATTGCAGAGGATATATGTTAAATTAATGAATTATGATCCAAACTTAAGCTACAAATTAATCTAGATGTATACTTATAATGAAGTCTAAAATAAAGTGATCTAGTGTAAAAAAAAGGAGCAAAGAGAAGGGTAAGGTAGAAAAAATAGTGAGTGATTGCTTATCTTAGTCTCAAATATTCTGACAAAGCATCAATTACACCTGAGTATGCATTAAAACCAATATATAATTCAATATATTATAATATTATATTTCACTATATACCAAGCAAACTTCAAAGTATAATGCAAAGAATCACAAGTAAGAACTAGGTGTACTTTGAAGGATTTACTACTATAATCAAATAACATTTTCACATCTGAATACATAGAAAAATGAAGTAAATCAAATGCAAGACCCTTCAACTAATCTAGTGTATGCACAAATTAGAAACCCTATGATTAGAAAATGAAACCTAAGATTCAAAGAAGCTATTCAAATTTAAGACATAAAACTAGCAATTAAGAGAAAAGATATGTTAGAAATTGATATATCAAATATGGACAATCTTTTGAGAATTCATTGATTATATTAATTACTCCAAGTGTAAATTTTTTTAAAAAAATTCTATCCATTTATAAGATGGTGATACATGCCTTTAAAGGGAGATATAAGGTAGTACACTGATCAATTACAATACACATGCATACAAAAGATAAGGATAGCTATCTTTCCTTAGAAAGTTCTAGTATACACTTATTTTTCAAAATTAGACCGACTTAGGGGTAATATGCTAATAGACTAGCATATGCCCTATAAGAGAATATTCCCATTCTAAATATTATAATATTTTTTTACAAAAGGAATATTAATTATTGGGTGGGCCCATTGTTGAAGGGTCCCCTTTTTGATTCTATGGAAGCTCCATTTCTTTTTGATGTTGGTCTTTGATGAGCTCTAGGTCCATAATTGGCTTCATAAGGTAGGGTTATTCTTGATCAGCCAAGTCATCTAAGTCCATGTCATCCCTGGTCATAGCCTCTTTGATACTCCTAGCCTTTATAATCTTTTCTTCAATATTGAAGATCATGCCTATAATCTTACCATTGTCATTCCTTGATCTACCTTGGCTCTTGATTTTTACTTCATTCATCACTAAGATGACTCTATGCTTGTAATCTACATCATCAATGATCCTTAGGGCTATAGTTTTGGTAGGATTAATTATCAAGGTGCCTAAGAGCTACTCAATCCTAGTGATCAGTTCTTTATCATTGACCAAGAGTCAATTCAAATTCTTTGTCCATGCACTTAAACTCTAAATTTTATCTACTATGATTCCCAATATGACATTTAGGGGGGTTAGGCTAATGGTTTTAAACTTAGGGATTCTATCCCTGATCAAAACTCTAATGATGTCTCTTATTTTAGTCTCACTTCCTTTCCATTCTATTATTAATTCTATGTCCACTTCACTTTACTGGCTCAAGGCATCTTGCCTCAGCTTTATTATCTTCAAAGAATCATACATGTTAAATAATGAAGCCTCAAAGATGTCAATGATGGCACTAGGAACTGATAAAATGGCTTGGGTCTCTAGTTTCTACTTTTCTTTCTTCAAATTATGGATTCTCTATTTCATCCCTTGGATCTAAACGTTTACTTGAGCTGACTAGGCATTAATTAAGCTCTCAACATCCTCTTCATGAATAGGATGTTCTCCTAGTGGCTACCCTTCAATTAGGGTTAGGCCTACAAAATGTTTTACCTTTTTAAAGGTGAACTCCTTAGTTCCCACCATAGCCTTCCTAATGGTGACCCTTTTTAATCCAGTTGTATCTAGATTAAACTAGACTATGGTGACGGGCTTTGTGAATTAAGGAGGTTATAAGACCTTAATTATTATGCTACCTAATGCTCTAAGAGCATTAATTTTCTTACTCTCTGGCCCTCTAGTGGCCACTACCCTTCTTTATTCTTCTTCTCTCATCAAATCGTTGATCCATGGCTTGATGTCATCATGCACTTTTATGACACTAGCCTTTGTCAGTGCCCACGAGTGAGAGAGAGGGTATCTTTTAAAATTTCCCATAAATAAAGTAGATAGGGATGACTGATTTATAAATGGGGAATTCGTCACCAAATAGGTTGATCTCACTAGTAGGATGTGTGAGGGTTAACCTTGGTATTTTAGGCCCAATAGGGATTAGTGCCATTTTTGCCTTCCTCTTCTCCTTAGGGGATAATAGGACTGTGCCAAGAGTAAGCTCTTACCCTTTCTCTTCCTTAGGCCCCTTTATTTGGACTTGGACCTCTTCAATCTATCCTTATTCCCTATTAGTGCCATATGCCTTTGTAATTTCTTTGAGGGCACCCTCAGGGGTCTCATTTAGACCTAAAGTAATCATGCCCAAATACTCAATTTTTTAAAGGTTGTCTTTGGGGTAGTGCTGAAGATGAGGCCCCTCTCCAAGTCTCTCTTATAGATTTTATTTTCCATGCCCTTATTCAATATACCTTTACATAATTTTCCCTTGAGGTTGTGACTGATCCATTTGAGGTTGCTCTTAAGATGTCCCAGATGGTTCAAGTAGAAAGTGATATTGGAGAAGATGCATCTACCATGCCTCTCCTACTAGCTTATCATATCTTGTTAGCTTATGCTCAAGATTTATGTTGTGCCATTTAATCTTGGCCAACACTTTTTCATAGTTATTTGCCTTAATGTAGATGGTATCATGAACACTGAGCTGATGAGTATACTCTAGTTTGGGTAGCTTCTTCTCCTTCAAATGATTACTTACTATGTTCTTGGGGTCCCACAGTTTTATTTTGTCATGTTGAAACCCAAATGATTCCCTATGTTTGGACATGGTTTCAACCTAATTCCAATCATGTAACACAATTATTTCAATAATTAGAGGGAAGGGATGGAGAATACCCTTACTCTTCTCCTTAAAAATTCCATCAACTTCATTGATGAGTTGGGAAGCAATTTATTGCTCAGTTAGCTTGCTCGATACATACATAGGTAATCTATATGGTGAGGACATGACTCCCTCAATCTTGATAACTATATAGTCTAGATAGAACCATATGTCACTCATCATGCACTTCTATGCCACCAAAATTTGTTAATGCCCATGAGTTAGAGAGAGGGGATATTTTGAAATTTCCCATAAATAAACTAGTCAAGGATGACTAGTCCATGAATGGGGAATTCATCACTGAATAGGTTGATATCACTAGTAGGATGTGTGAGGGTTAACATTGGTATTTTAGGACTAATAAGGACTAGTACCATTTATACCTTCCTCTTCTCCTTAGGGGCCAATGGGACCATGCCAAGAGCAAACTCTTTCCCTTTCTCTTCTTTAGGCCCCTCTATTTGTACTTGGGCCTCTTTAATCTATCTTTCTTCCCTATCAGTGCCATAAGCCTTTGTATGTTATTTAAGGGTACCCTCAAGTGTCTCATCTAGATCTAAATAAATCATGTCTAAATACTCAATTGGTGAAGGTGGTATTTGGGGTAGTGATGAAGATGAGGTCCCCTCTCTAGGTCTCTCTTCTATATTTTCTTTTCCAAGCCCTTGTTCAATTTTCCTTTGTACAATATTCCATTGAGGTTGTGGTTGATCCATTTGAGGTTGATCCTAAGATATACTAGATGGTCTAGGTAGTAAGTAATATTAGATAGGATGCATTTTCCATGCCTCTCCTACTAGCTTATCATCTTTTGTTAGTATGTGCTCAAGCTTGATGTTATGCCTTTTGATCCTAGCCAACACTTCTTCATAGTTCTTTGCTTGAATGTAGATGGTGTCATGAACACTGAGCTAATGCATATAATCTAGTTTCGGAAGATACTTCTCCTTATAATGATTACTTAATATTTTTTAGGGTCCCACATTTTGAGTTCATCAAATTGAAACCTAAATGAGTCCCTATATATGGACATGGTTTTAACCTACTTCCAATCTTGCAACATGGTTATTCTAATAATTAAAGGGAAGGGATGGAGAAGATCTTTCCTATTATCATTACAAATTCCATCAACTCCATTGATGAGTTGGGAATCAATTTATTACTTAGCTAGTTGCTTGGTACATACACATGTAATCTATATGGTGAGGACATGACTCCCTCAATCCTGATAACTATATAGTCTGGATAGAACCATATGTCACCCATCATATCTACATACTTCTTGATCAGTAGATGGACTCTAGGCATGGGAAAACCTATAATAGCCTCCAATATGGATAGGTAGATACAATCATAGATAAATTGCATGTGGTTTATGTACTTAAAGATGCACAATTTAGAGTAATGGTGGGAAATGGTGGTTCTCCCCTTAGAAGACCAATTCTTAATGCCAGGGAAGATGATGGAGGTAAGAAAGGAATATAATAAATATGACATCATTTATAATTGATTGGATATTTTCCTCTTGATAACAGTGAACTACCTAGTTAATAAGACACTGATCAAGTCTCCAAATGGAGGGGTGAGTTTCTTTTCAACCATGAAATACACATAGGGGACCTAGATTTTGTTTACATAGGTGGTTGAGGGGGCTTATAATGCTTAGTTTATTAGGGTCATGATAATCATAATTCCCTATATGAACTAGAATATTAGGATCTTACCCTAAAATTATATGAATACATGGGTTCCTTGGTGTAACTAGGGTCTAAGGATGGTGTCCAAGTCATGATTAGAGGCCTACTCCTTGATTTTGGATATGTATATGTGGGGATTGGGAGTTTATAGTATTTTTTAAAGGATATAGGGGAAATGTAATATAACCTCTTATGATCCCATATCATATGATCCAATCATTATCAACCCTATAGTCTACAAAAATTGGAGTGAGAACATCTATGCAATAAAGTACCTCAGTTTTGGTGACAACATAATGAAGGCTGATCATCTAGATGATGAATACGTCATAGTGCATCCTAATCAATATTTAAATTATCTACTCCTCCTTGGTGATGGCTTTTATCTCCTCAAAAATGAAGAAGAGTTCAGACCAATTATTGATACTTGGGTAGTTTAGGGCTATAACGTCTAAATCAGTGTCTTTGAATATCTTTCCTTCATTATCTATTGATAGGTAGAGTTATATCTCCTTTTTCAACTATTGATTTTGAGATACCATGGTATGTTGGGATATTGATGATAGATGTGTTATCATTTATGTCAAGTGGCATTGGTGATGACAAAGTGGTCTAACAGGACAGAGTGATGGAAAATGGTAGTCTAATGTACTTGGAGTAATGTGATACTTGGAAGGGTGTACATAGGTGTCCTAGATGGATGTTGTATGGCTGAATAGAGATTGGTATGATGATGTTTTACTTGTTAATAATGTGTTACATTCTCAAAGGTTGACTTAATGTGGCCTTTATGAGGTATACAATTTAGTTTTTACCTTATAGGCTTGATCTTGCATGATTGCCTAAGGGTTCTTGAGTGCTTTTGCTTATGTGTAATGATATGGAGCTTAGTGTGCCTATAATATGAATTTTGGACATGTATAAGGTACTAAGAGGTTATATATATGGTTTTCAAGAGGTGGCAAGTGGTCTACAAGATATTTTGGCCATTGGCCTAATTAGCTTAGATGGGCTTGTGAGGCCTTGTGAAGGGTCAATGAGTGATTTTAGGGTGTTTGACCTTATATATACATGGGAGGTGATTAGAGAGGTGTCTTAAATTTTATTAAGAAATTTTGAGGCTAGCTTATGAGAGATAAAGTTAGAAATGACTTCATGTGCTTCAGAGGGTGCTTGAATGGTGTATTTTGAGCTTGAGAGGAAAATTCTCACATTCATCAGCTCATGTAGAATTTTCATGGGGAGCTAATCCTTTTGGATAAGTTGAGGAGAGTTACTAAGAATGTTTTTAAATAATTATTTCATGGATTATGTGTTAGGTTGTGGAGCTAAAAACTTCACTGATGCAGACATGGAGGAGGTTATTGAGAAGTTGCTGAGTTACAGAGCAACCAACGTCAGTCTGATCAATCGACGTCAGTCATATATAGTGAGAAGAGAAATTGACATCAGTTAGGATCAGTTGACATCGGTAATCTCCAGCTAGATAGGGACCGATGTCAGTCGCCTGTGCAGTTCTAGAACTACTAGTTGATGAACAGTTAGTTTAACAAACTGATTGTTTGCATGTAAAAGGCTAATTTTAGTCTTGGAGCTATAGATCTAATTATTGTAATTGGATGTCTAATTATTATTTTCATGGGATCTATCTAATAGAATCATGGTCTGTATTGTAAAGTGTGAGAGATCAAAGCAGGGATTCCCCGGGTGCTAACAAAGAGAGAGCAAGCTTGGCTCTTCATAGTGCCATAGTGCCAAGTGTGTATGATCAGGTAGATCTATGGGAGAGGAAGGTCTGGTAGAAGATCCATAGGGGTGATGGTTTGGAGGACAATGGTTCTTCATGGTATGTAAGATTAGGTTGGTCTGTAGGTGTGTAAGATCAGGTAGAGATCTACATGTGGTAAGTAAGGTCGATTGATTTGCAGGTGTGTGTGTGTGCGAGGTCAAAGGAGATCTATGGGGTAGCAAGATCAAAGGTGAAAACAACACATCAAGGAGATGGATTAGGTGAGATCTACTTGGAGTATGTTGTGTACTTGTTTGTACTGGCAATATTGTTACTAACTGGTGGACTGGCAGTATTATTACTGACTGGTGGAGGTGAAAAACAACTCTTATGTTTGAGTTGATTGTTGGAACCGTAATTGAGAGAGTGAGCTCTTGAAGAGATTTACTGTTTATGCCTTAGAGGTGTGGGAGCCCTAAAGGAGTGTAAGGAAGAAGACTATGGCATCTTCTTTGTTGTATTTCCTTTTGGAAGAGTATTAATACAATTGGGTATTGTCTCTCATATTCTATGTTGTTTCTAGTTTCTAGTTACTTATTACTTCTGGTTAATTCCACATTTAGTTGCTTGTATATGGTAATCAATTGTGCTTTTGGGTCCTAACAAAGTGGTATTAGAGCTAAGGTTGTAGGGAGCATGTTTGTGTTTGATTACAGGTCACTCTCAAGGTTTTTTGATTGAGTGGGAGTAAAGCAATGATAGAAGAAAGTAAGCTAAGAATGGAGGAATTCAAAGGCACAAATGATCAATTACGGAGTTATGAAAAGAAAGAGCAGGAAAATAAAAATTGTTGGTTGATAGTGGATCAACATAAAAAGAATGAAGAAGCAGTTGTAGGTATTGTTGCATGGATTGCTCTTATATGTTCCTTGGATAAAGTAGAATCTTAGTTTATAGATTCTGTTGCCTCTTTCCATGCAGCCCCAAATAGAGTATTTTTCCTTGTTAAGGTCCATGGAGACTTTGAAAAGATTTATTTAGGGGTTGGTGAGCCTTGTCAAAGTATTGGCAAAGGGGAAGTGCGGCTGAAATTGCAGATGGCCAACACATGGGTGTTGAAGGAGGTCATGCAGATCTCAGTCCTAGAGATGCAGCTAATTTATATAGGAAAGTTGGGTGATGAGAGATGCATAGTAACTCTCACAGTGGATTCTTGGAATGTTACCAAAGATGCACTTAAATTAGCATGTGGTAAGAAAATAGGTACTCTTTATCTATCTACTTGTATTACTGATTCTACTTCTATTGCAAAGATGTGGCTTTGTAGGCTTGGTCACATGAGTGAGAAGGGAATGGATGTTCTTAAGTCAAATGGTAAGAGTTCAACTTTGGAGAGCATAGACTGAGATTTTTGTGAGCAATGGGATGGTACAAGAAAGAATTCAATTTATTATAGGAAAAGGAAGTCTGATGTATTTGACAAACTTAAGAACTAGAAAGCCTTGGTGTTCATGGAGAAGATGATGGACATAGATCAGTGGATGGGGATGGATACTTCTGAGTAGGGTAGTTTAGACAAAGTTTTGATTCAAAGTAAACTTGTGGGTAAAAAGTCATCACTCATAAGAAAACACAGGTACCAACATCAGTCAAGGGTAACTGACATCGAACAGGAAGGCACCGACGTTAGTCATGTATAGACAGGCATAGTTGGTGGTGTTAGGTAGGTGGCAACTGACGTCAGTCAGGGAACTGACATTAGCAGTCAGGTCAGTCGCATGGAACTAATGTCAGTCGGATGCAAACTGGGTGGTGACTGACATCGGTCACTAGAACAAATTTTGGGCAGACAACAAGCTGTTAAGGAGTCTCAAACGCTCATGTGGAGGACTGAAAGGGTAAGTAAGCCTCAAATTTGTTATTCCCTTTCTTTATACTAGTTGCTCATTGTAGAGAAAGAAGGATCCAAGAAATAGTGGTAACATGGCATGAATGAAGAATTTGATTCCTTGGATGCAGAACCAAATGAGAGATTTGGTAGGGTTGCCAGCTGAATGAAAGCACTAAGAGACAAATGGATTCCTTGGTTAAAGAAGAGAGGGAATGGACACGTGAGATGGAAGGCCAAGTCATATGGTCTTGAGCAAGTTGTAGGACAGTGGCACAGGTTTGATAGGTGGATGACAAAGTACAGCTTTAGTCAATGTCATTATAACCATTGTGGTTTCTTTACCAAGTTGGATAATGGTCGCTACATTATCCTATTGCTGTATGTGGATGATGAGCTTGTTGCAAGTTCATACATGCAAGGTTTTGCTGAGCTAAAGGTAAAGTTAGTTTAGTGGTATGTCATGAAGAATTTGGGAGCAACAAAATTCTTTGGCATGAGTATTCCTAGAGACAGGGAAGATCATAGGTTGATGTTGTCTCAGGATGATTGTGTGAAGGTAGTGCAAGATGTAGTATGGCAAGGGCACCTATGGATGGACAATTCATTAAACAATGTCCCTAATCACATGATGAGGTTGAGTACATGTGTCCTCCCTAATTTTTCCCCAGCAGTGGGAGTTGTCAGTAGGTTTGTGGCCAATCTGGGAAGGAAGCACTGGAAAATGGTTCAATAGATTCTCAGGTATCTGAGAGGGACCAATAGTAGGTTAACATGCTATGTAGGGTTAGGCACTTTGGATATGGTAGGTTACTTAGATGATAGGAGGTGCATCATAAGTTTTGTGGTGGTTGGTCTTCAAGGTTGAGCTTGAAGAGGGATACAAGCCAGGAAACAAATTAGACGATGTACAGGTAAAGGTACAGTGTAGCTATTTATCTCCAAGTGGGAGATTGTTAGGTTGTGGAGCTAAAAACTTCACTAATGCAGACATGGAGGAGGTTATTGAGAGGTTGCTGAGTTGCAGAGTAACCGACGTTGATCTGATCAACCAACATCAGTCATATATAGTGAGAAGAGCAACCGACATCGGTTAGGATCGGTTGACGTCGGTAATCTCCAGCCAGACAGGGACTGACATCAATTGCCTGTGCAGTTCCAGAACTACTAGTTGATGAATAATTAGTTTAACTAACTGGTTGTTTGCATGTAAAAGGATAATTTTAGTCTTGGAGCTATGAATCTAATTATTGTAATTAGATGTCTAATTATTGTTTGCATGGGATCTATATAATAGACTCATGGGATGTATTACAAAGTGTGAGGGATCAAAGCAGGGATTCCCCAGGTGCTAACAAAGAGAGAGTAAGCTTGGCTCCTCATAATGCCATAGTGCCAAGTGTGTATGATTAGGTAGATCTACAGGAGAGCAAGGTCTTGTAGAAGATCCATAGGGGTGCTGGTTTGGAGGACAAGGGTTCTTCATGGTATGTAAGATCAGGTTGGTTTACAGGTGTGCAAGATCAGGTAGAGATCTACATGTGGTAAGTAAGGTCAGTTGATCTATAGGTGTGTGTGTGTAAGGTCAAAGGAGATCTATGGGGTAGCAAGATCAAAGGTGATAACAACACATCAAGGAGCAAGATCAGGTGAGATCTACTTAGAGTACGTTGCGTACTTGTTTGTACTGGTAGTATTGTTACTGACTGGTGGACTGACAGTATTGTTACTAACTGGTGGAGGTAAACAACAACTTTGTGTTTGAGTTGATTGTTGGGACCATAATTGAGAGAGTGAGCTCTTGAAGAGATTTACTATTTATGCCCTAGAGGTGTGGGAGCCCTAGAGGAGTGTAAGGAAGAAGACTGTGGCATCTTCTTTGTTGTATTTCCTTCTAGAAGAGTATTAATACAATTGGGTATTTTCTCTCATATTCTGTGTTGTTTCTAGTTTCTAGTTATTTATTACTTCTAGTTAATTCCACATTTAGTTGCTTGTATATGGTAATCAATTGTGCTTCTAGGTCCTAACAAAGTGGTATCAAAGCTAAGGTTGCAGGGAGCAGGTTTGTGTTTGATTACAGGTCACTCTTAGGGGTTTCTGATTGAGTGGGAGTAAAGCAATGGTAGAAGAAAGTAAGCTAAGAATGGAGGAATTCAAAGGCATGAATGATCAATTATGGAGTTATGGAAAGAAAGAGCAGGAAAAGAAAAATTGTTGGTTGATAGCGGATCAACATAAAAGGAATGAAGAAGTAGTTGTTGCAGGTATTGTTACATGGGTTGCTCTTATATGTTCCTTGGATAAAGTAGAATCTTGGTTTATAGATTCTATTGCCTCTTTCCATGCAGCCCCAAATAGAGTATTTTTCCATGTTAAGGTCCATGGAGACTTTGGAAAGATTTATTTAGGGGTTGGTGAGCCTTGTCAAAGTATTGGCAAAGGAGAAGTGCGGCTGAAATTGTAGACGACCAACACATGGGTGTTAAAGGAGGTCATGCATGTCCCAGTCCTGGAGATGTGGCTAATTTCTATAGGAAAGTTGGGTGATGAGAGATGCACAGTAACTCTCACAGTAAATTCTTAGAATGTTACCAAGGATGCACTTAAATTAGCATGTGGTAAGAAAGTAGGTACTCTTTATCTATCTACTTGTATTACTGATTCTACTTTTATTGCAAAGATGTGGCTTTGTAGGCTTGGTCACATGAGTGAGAAGGGAATGGATTTTTTTAAGTCAAATGGTAAGAGTTTAGCTTTGGAGAGCATAGATCGAGATTTCTATGAGCAGTGGGATGCTACAAGAAAGGATTGGATTTATTACAGGAAAAGGAAGTTTGATGTATTTGACAAACTTAAGAACTTGAAAGCCTTGGTGTTCATGGAGGAGATGATGGACAGAGATCAATGGATGGGGATGGATACTTCTGAGCAAGGCAGTTTGGATAGGGTTTTGATTCAAAGTAAGCTCACGGGTAAAAAGCCATCACTCACAAGAAAACATAGGTACTGACGTCGGTCAGGGGTAATCGACGTCGAACAGGAAGGCACCGATGTCGATCATGTGCAGACAGGCATAGTCAATGGTGTCAGGTAGGTGGTGACTGACATCGGTCAGGTAACTGGCATTGACAGTCAAGTCAGTCGCATGAAACCGACGTCGATCAGATGCAGACTGGGTGGTGACTGACATCAGTCACTAGAATGGATTTTGGGTAGACAGCAAGCTGTCAAGGAGTCTCAAATGCCCATGTGGAGGATTGAAAGGGTAAGTAAGCCTCAAATTTGTTATTCCCCTTCTTTATACTAGTTGCTCATTGTAGAGGAGGAAAGATCTAGGAAATAGTGGGAGCATGGCATGAATGAGGAATTTGATTCCTTGGATGCAAAACCAAATGGGAGATTTGGTAGAGTTACCAGCTGAATGAAAGCACTAAGAGATGAATGGATTCCTTGGTTAAAGAAGAGAGGGAATGGACATGTGAGATGGAAGGCCAAGTCATATGGTCTTGAGCAAGCTATAGGATAGTGGTACAGGTTTGACAAGTAGATGACAAAGCATGGCTTTAGTCAATGTCATTGTAACCATTGTGGTTTCTTTACTAGGTTGGATAATGGTTGCTATATTATCCTGTTACTGTATGTGGATGATGAGCTTGTTGCAAGTTCATACATGCAGGGTTTTGCTGAGCTAAAGGTAAAGTTAGTTTAGTGGTATGTCATGAAGAATTTGGGAACAACAAAATTCTTTGGCATGAGTATTCCTAGAGACAGGGAAGATCACAGGTTGATGTTATCTCAAGATGATTGTGTGAAGGTAGTGCAGGGTGCAGTATGGCAAGCGTACCTATGGATGGATAGTTCACAGAATAGTGTCCCCAATCACATGATGAGGTTGAGTACATGTGTACTCCTTGATTTTGTTGGAGTAGTAGGAGTTGTCAACAGGTTTGTGGCCAATCTAGGAAGGAAGCACTAGAAAGTGGTTCAGTGGATTCTCAGGTATTTGAGAGGGACCAATAGCAGGTTAACATGCTATGCAGGGTTAGGCACTTCGGATATGGCAGATTATTTGGATGATAGGTGGTGCATCATATGTTTTGTGGTGGTTGGTCTTCAAGGTTGAGCTTGAAGAGGGATACAAGCTAGGAAACAAATTAAACAGTGTAAAGGTATAGGTACAGTGTAGCTGTTTATCTCCAAGTGGGAGATTGTTAGGTTGTGGAGCTAAAAACTTCACTAACACAGACATGGAGGAGTTTGTTGAGAGGTTGCTGAGTTGTAGAGTAACTGACATTGGTCTGATCAACTGACGTCAGTCATATACAGTGAGAAGAGAAACTGACATCAGTCAAGATCGGCTGATGTCAGTCATCTCCAGCCAGACAGGGACCGACGTCGATCTCTTGTGCGGTTCCAAAATTGCTAGTTGATGAATAGTTAGTTTAATGAACTAGTTGTTTGCATGTAAAAGGCTAATTTTAGTCTTGGAGCTGTGGATCTAATTATTATAATTGGATGTCTAATTATGGTTTGCATGGGATCTATATAATAGACTCATGGGCTGTATTGTAAAGTGTGAGGGATCAAAGCAGGGATTCCCTAGGTGCTAACAAAGAGAGAGCAAGCTTGGCTCTTCATAGTGCCATAGTGCCAAGTGTGTATGATCAGGTTGATCTGTAGGAGAGCAAGGTCTGGTAGAAGATCCATAGGGGTGCTAGTTTGGAGGACAAGGGTTCTTCATGGTATGTTAGATCAGGTCGGTCTGTAGGTGTGCAAAATTAGATAGAGATATACATGTGGTAAGTAAGGTTAGTTGATCTATAGGTGTGTGTGTGAGTTCAAAGAAGATTTGTGGGGTAGTAAGATCAAAGGTGACAGCAACACATCAAGGAGCAAGATCAGGTGAGATCTACTTGGAGTACGTTGCGTACTTGTTTGTACTGGCAGTATTGTTACTAACTGGTGGACTGGCAATATTGTTACTGGCTGGTGGAGGTGAACAACAACTCTATGTTTGAGTTGATTGTTGGGACCATAATTGAGAGAGTGAGCTCTTGAAGAGATTTATTGTTTATGCCTTAGAGGTGTGGGAGCCCTAGAGGAGTGTAAGGAAGAAGACTGTGGCATCTTCTTTGTTGTATTTCCTTCTGGAAGAGATTAATACAATTGGGTATTGTCTTTCATATTCTGTGTTGTTTCTAGTTTCTAGTTACTTATTATTTCTGGTTAATTTCGTATTTAGTTGCTTGTATATGGTAATCAATTGTGCTTCTGGGTCCTAACAAAGTGGTATCAGATCTAAGGTTACAGGGAGCAGGTTTGTGTTTGATTACAGGTCACTCTTAAGGGTTTCTGATTGAGTGGGAGTAAAGCAATGGTAGAAAAAAGTAAGCTAAGAATGGAGGAATTTAAAGGCACGAATGATCAATTACAGAGTTATGGAAAGAAAGAGCAGGAAAAGAAAAATTGTTGGTTGATAGTGGATCAACATAAAAGGAATGAAGAAGTAGTTGTTGCAGGTATTGTTGCATGGGTTGCTCTTATATGTTCCTTGGATAAAGTATAATCTTGGTTTATAGATTCTATTGCCTCTTTCCATGCAGCCCCAAATAGAGTATTTTTCCATGTTAAGGTCCATGGAGACTTTGGAAAGATTTATTTAGGGGTTGGTGAGCCTTGTCAAAGTATTGGCAAAGGGTAAGTGCGGCTGAAATTCTAGACGACCAACAGATGGGTGTTAAAGGAGGTCATGCAGGTCCCAATCCTGGAGATGCAGCTAATTTCTACAAAAAAGTTGGGTGATGAGAGATGCATAATAACTCTCACATTGGATTCTTGGAATGTTACCAAAGATGCACTTAAATTAGCATGTGGTAAGAAAATAGTACTCTTTATCTATCTACTTGTATTACTGATTCTACTTCTATTGCAAAGATGTGGCTTTGTAGGCTTGGTCACATGAGTGAGAAGGGAATGGATGTTCTTAATTCAAATGGTAAGAGTTTAGCTTTAGAGAGCATAGACCGAGATTTCTGTGAGCAGTGGGATGCTACAAGAAAGGATTGGATTTATTGCAGGAAAAGGAAGTCTAATGTATTTGACAAACTTAAGAACTTGAAAGCCTTGTTGTTCATGGAGGAGATGATGGACAGAGATTAGCGGATGGGACTGCATACTTCTGAGCAGGGTAGTTTGGATAGGGTTTTGATTCAAAGTAAGCTCATGGGTAAAAAAGTCATCACTCACAGGAAAACATAGGTATCGACATCGGTTAGGGGTAACCGACGTCGAATAGGTAGGTGCCGATGTTGGTCATGTGTAGATAGGCATAGTCGGTGGTGTTGAGTAGGTGGTGACCAATGTTGGTCAGGTAACTGGCATCGATAGTGAGGTCAATCACATGAAATTGATGTCTGTCAGATGCAGACTGGGTGGTGACTGACATCAGTCACTAGAACAGATTTTGGGCAGACAACAAGCTGTCAAGGAGTCTCAAATGCCCATGTGGAGGACTAAAAGGGTAAGTAAGCCTCAAATTCATTATTCCCCTTCTTTATACTAGTTTCTCACTACAGATCAGGAAGGATCCAGGAAACAGTGGGAGCATGGCATGAATGAGGAATTTGATTCCTTGGATGCAGAACCAAATGGGAGATTTGGTAGGGTTACCAGCCGAATTAAAGCACTGAGAGATGAATGGATTCCTTGGTTAAAGAAGAGAGGGAATGGACATGTGAGATGGAAGGCCAGGTCCTATGGTCTTGAGTAAGCTGCAGGATAGTGGTACAGGTTTGACAGGTGGATGACAAAGCATGGCTCTAGTTAATGTCATTGTAACCATTGTGGTTTCTTTATCAGGTTGGATAATGGTCGCTACATTATCTTGTTGCTGTATGTGGATGATGAGCTTGTTGCAAGTTCATACATGTAGGGTTTTTCTGAGCTAAACGTAAAGTTAGTTCAGTGGTATGTCATGAAGAATTTGGGAGCAGCAAAATTCTTTGGCATGAGTATTCCTAGAGACAGGGAAGATCACAGGTTGATTTTGTCTCAGGATGATTGTGTGAAGGTAGTGCAGGATGCAGTACGACAAGTGCACCTATGGATGGATAGTTCACAGAACACATGATGAGGTTGAATACATGTGTACTCCCTGATTTTGCCCCAGCAGTGGGAGTTGTCAGCAGGTTTGTGGCCAATCTAGGAAGGAAGCACTAGAAAGAAATTTAGTGGATTCTCAGGTATCTGAGAGGGACCAACAGTAGGTTAACATGCTATGTAGGGTTAGGTACTTCAGATATGGAAGGTTACTTAGATGATAGGAGGTGCATCATAGGTTTTGTGGTGGTTGGTCTTCAAGGTTGAGCTTGAAGAGGGATACAAGCCAGGAAACAAATTAGACAGTGTACATGTACAAGTACAGTGTAGCTATTTATCTCCAAGTGGGAGATTGTTAGGTTGTGGAGCTAAAAACTTCATTGATGCAGACATGGAGGAGGTTGTTGAGAGGTTGTTAAGTTTTAGAGCAATTGATGTTGGTCTGATCAATCGATGTCAGTCATATACAGTGAGAAGAGCAATCGACATCGGTCAGGATCGGCTGATGTCAGTCATCTCCAATTAGATAGGGACTGATGTCAGTTGCTTGTGTGATTCTAGAACTGCTAGTTGACAAATAGTTAGTTTAATGAACTAGTTGTTTGCATGTAAAAGGCTAATTTTAGTCTTGGAGCTATGAATCTAATTATTGTAATTGGATGTCTAATTATTGTTTGCATGAGATCTATATAATAGACTCATGGGCTGTATTGTAAAGTGTGAGGGATCAAAGTAGGGATTCCTCGGGTGCTAACAAAGAGAGAGCAAGCTTGGTTCCTCATAGTG
Organism: Torreya grandis; assembly: GCA_037957365.1. NCBI lineage: Eukaryota > Viridiplantae > Streptophyta > Pinopsida > Cupressales > Taxaceae > Torreya > Torreya grandis. Next base: position 1,140,286 of record JARHVA010003892.1, on the reverse strand, counting down.
CCATAGTGCTAAGTGTGTATGATTAGGTAGATCTATGGGAGAGCAAGGTCTGGTAGAAGATCCACAGGGGTGCTAGTTTGGAGGACAAGGGTTCTTCATGGTATGTAAGATCAGGTTGGTCTGCAGGTGTGCAAGGTCAGGTAGAGATCTACATGTGGTAAGTAAGGTCAGTTGATCTGTAGGTGTGTGTGTGTGTGTGAGGTCAAAGGAGATCTACGGGGTAGCAAGATCAAAGGTGACAGCAACACATCAAAGAGCAAGATCAGGTGAGATCTACTTGGAGTATGTTGCGTACTTGTTTGTACTGGAAATATTGTTACTGACTGGTGGACTGGCAGTATTATTACTCGCTGGTGGAGGTGAAAAACAACTTTATGTTTGAGTTGATTATTGGGACTGTAATTGAGAGAGTGAGCTCTTGAAGATATTTACTGTTTATGCCCTAGAGGTGTGGGAGCCCTAGAGGAGTGTAAGGAAGAAGACTGTGGCATCTTCTTTGTTGTATTTCCTTCTAGAAGAGTATTAATACAATTGGGTATTGTCTCTCATATTCTGTGTTGTTTCTAGTTTTTAGTTACTTATTACTTTTGGTTAATTCTGCATTTAGTTGCTTGTATATGGTAATCAATTGTACTTCTGGGTCCTAACATTATGGTCATATTATTTATGAATGATTGCTAAGAAGGTATGCATGTTTTTATGTGCGGAAACCCTAGTCTTAAACTTGATTGGAAAGATTTTACTTATAGGTGATCAAAATGATGGTGGATGGATAGGATGATTATTTTATATTTAATAGGATTTCTCTAGGCTTCTAAGGATGTGTTTGATCAATCTTGATTGTATGTGGGTCCCATAGAAAAATGCTTCTTAATAGTATTTTTGATATTATGCGATATTTATGAAAGTAACTGGGGAAAAAATGGGTGTGAGATGAATCTTATGACTTTATTAAAAAATTAATGAAATTTTTTATGAATATTCATTTCTCTATGTCAAATTTCTAGGTCCTCAAAGTTGCCTAGTCGATATGAAGGAAAGGATGCTATGAGTGAAAAAGACCAGTCAGAGTGAGAAGTGGAATTGGAAGGCATAATTAGTGATTAGGGATGGGTATGATCTATTGGAGGTGATGTATCAGATGTATGACCTCTATCTATGAGAGTATTATTATTCTTAGTCACTTGGAGATGATTGAATGGTTGACTCATAGTTGACCATGATGGTTTTGCTAGCAAAAGGAACTCAGTTTGGATGTTTAAATTTCTTTATAGGGAAGATGGTTAGATCAAGTATTATTTAGGATTGGAGAGTGTTGAGGACTTATTTAATATATTTTTTAGTTATTTTGAGGTTTTGAGAAATATTCTATTCATCAAACATAGTCACACAAGTGGAGCTATGCTTTATTTGTGAGGTGTTTATGACATGAGCTCATGGTATGGTATAGAAAGCTTGTGCAGAGGATCATGTACAACCTTGGGAGACATAAATAATTATTCATAAAATTTTATAAAGAGAGATGGCCAACCATAATTGAGAGTGGTATATATACAATATGTTTTATGCCCTTTTTAGGAGGTGAGTGTCATGCTAGACAAGCAAGTATGTGTTGATGTTTGAAGACCTTGTACAAAGGTTGTTAGGGGTCTTGGTGACCAATGTTTAAATGATATTGAGAAAAGAAAAATTTCATTAAACTCAGCATAATTTTCTAATTCTATTGATTATTTTTACTATATTTATGAGTGCATATTTCAATATGAGTGAAAGATTTGTGAAGGGGTTATTTACTTGTTATGAATAGATAACTTGGTGTTGGTGACTTGTGTGGAGTTGCAGACTTGGAGAAGAGTGTTCTTATAGGGTTTCTCTATCAGATTGAGAATCAATTAGAGTTAGATAATTGTTAATTTTATAGGTGTTGTGTTGGTGCTCAACATCTTAGGCAAGTTGGTGCTTGTCAACCTTAGGGGTTGTTACTCCTTGTGAAGTGGGTACTTCACTAAAGCCTCATATTTGTGATCATCTTATATGAATGTAGTACATTATTTGGTAGACTTGAGAGTGGGTTTCCCACAAAAATATTTGTGTAATGGTTACATTCATGTTTTTTCTTTGATTCATCTATCTTGCATATTGATGTGATTGGTTAAATAGCTTAAAGAGTTGGGAATTAAAATGCATTATTGTTAAACACTGATTCACCCCTAGTGGTGTGTACCTCTATCAATTTATATTAGATCAAGTATTTTTCACGTGTAACAACTTTAAATGTCATTCTAAGGTACAATGGCAAGTCAAGGTATGTAAGGTGGTTTCTCTTTCAAACAAGCTCCATTGTTTAATGGTTCTAACTATGCCTTTTGGAGTTCAAGAATGAAATTTTTTATCATGGCTCTAGGATTTGACGTTTGGTAGATTGTTGTTGATGGATATGTTGTTCCTACTAGTGCTACTGATAATAAATTATTTGAATGCAATTCAAAGGCCATGAATGCTATTTCTAGTGGTCTATTAGAGATTGAGTTCTCAAAGGTCATTCATTATCAAACAACAAAGGAAATGTAGACCAAGTTGAAGAAAATATATGAAGGTGACTCAAAGGTCAAACTAGCCAAATAAATTTTTTTTAGAAGATAGTTTTAGAGCCTCAAAATTAAGGAGGACAATTCTATGGCTTCCTTCTTAAATAGAGTAGATGATGTTGTCAATATGATCAGAGGTATTGGAGAAGATGCCAAAGAGGATGTTGTTCAAAATATGTTAAGATCTCTATCTTACAAGTTTAACTCTAAGGTATCTAAAACTGAAGAAAGTTATGATCTTACATAGATGAAGATGGATGAGATTTATATATCTCTCACTAGTTATGAGATGAGGATAAATGAAGACAATCCTCCTAAGAAGGATGTTACTTTTAAAGAATAGAACACACCTAAAGAAAAGAAGACACAAAGTAAGGGGTCTCAAGGAAAAGATGCTATGTTAGATAATATATCTGATGATGACTTAATTTATTTATTTACAAGAAAGATAAATACTATATTAGGTAATTAGAAAGGTGAGCTTCTTTTTAAGTGCTTCAACTATGGTGAAGTAGGTCATTTTGCAAGCATATTTCCTCACAAGCGTAAGAAAGATGAGGATGAGGATCAAACAGAAGGTAAGAAAGGTTTCAATTCTTATAGAAACAAGAGATCATTTAGAAATTTTGATAACAAAAAGAAGTTTCATAAGGATAAAAGGATTCTATACACAAATATGGATGATAGTGACTTAGAAGTAGGCTATGATAGTCAATCTAATAACATTCATAATGAAAGTGAAGTTGATGATGATGAAGTTCTTTTCATAGAAATCAAATTAGATGATGAAGGTGATTGTTCGTATAAAATTGAAGGAAAATAGAGTGGATCAGATGAAGAAGATGAGGAAGACATTTCAAACTATGAGAGTGAACTTAAAATTTCTCTTGAAGATTTGAAGATTGAAAGAAGATATGTAAAGGTTTGAAGGCCAATTTGAAAGACTATGAAGTTCAATTCAATATTTTTGAGGCTAAAATAACTAAAGATAATAGGGATCATGAAGGAACAATCATGTTCTTAAATTCCAAATTGGAGTCTATATCCTCAAACCTAAAAGGTAAGGAAGAAGAGTGTTCCAAGTTGATTATAGAAAACAAGTTTTTGAATGATGAATTGGAGAAAGCTTTGAGTAAGGCTAAGTATTTTGCCAAGTATGAAAAAATCACAAATGATCTTGATAGTATGTTGATGAATCAAAAGTATTCAAATGATAGAACAAGTCTGGGTTTCATTGAGAAGCCATTATTAGTATCTCAAGCAAAGGAGAAAGACAAACCTACAAAAATTTATACCCAGGTTGAGGGTGTTAGATCCAATAAGGTAAGATAGCTTAATTCCATAAAACATTTGAACTTTAATGGATACTATCATATTTGTCATGAGTTTGGTCATAAGGCCAATGATTTCAAGATGAAGGCTAAAAAAATCAATCTACATAATCCTATAAATGAGATAAAATGCTTCAAGTATTTGGAGATGGGACATTTAGCTAATCAATGTCTAAAGAAGATAAAGCAAGGTGAGTCTGATCCTAAGAATATAACATGTTTCAATTGTCAAAGGATTGATCACATAGCCAAATTTTTTTAGTATCAAATAAGGATTGAATGTTTTGATTAAAAGGGATTTGATCATATTTCTAAATTTTTTAAGAAAAAGGAGGCTCTTAATCAAGTCAAGACCAATTAGGCTTCAAGTTTTCAAGAGAGGAAAGACAAAGTCTTATACATGCCAAAAGAAGAAAAGAAAGTAATAATTGATATGTCTAAAAATTAGGATTGTGTGTATTCAAAGGTGGAGAGTGCTTCTTTAATTGAATAATTTTCATTATCTACTCCTGTTTTCAATGAAGAGATAAAAAACAATGAGAAGTTGAAGAAGGAAGATAAAGACAACCTTAAGATAAGTATGGATCATTTTGCAGCTATAAATGATGATATTTCCTGTACAAATCAATCAGTGCCAGACCTTAAAAAGGTCAATTCAGTTGATAATATAGATCAAGACATGGTGGAATACTCATTTTTTGCCTATTCAAGTTTGAGAGAGGATGATAAAATTTCAAGAACAAAAGAGGTAGTCATAGGCAAGTCAAAGAAGAAAAAGAAGAATAAGATTATGTTAACCAAAGAGGAAGAAGAATATGAGAATATGTGGGCCACTCCAGGCTTCAAAATATTATAAAGTAGTCTTTAGGGATTTGAGGTCTATATCTATGCTTCATAAGAGACTCTTGTAGGTGAAGAAGCAAGATTGTTTGTTCAAGAGGTATGTTCAATTCTCCTAGTCCTAAAATATCTTTTTGATTAATTTTTGATGCCTTGGTTGAATGATGATTTAAAGGAGAAGGAATAAGTGGATTATATGAGGTCTTAAGGAGGATTTTCATGAGTCATTCCTAGGTGGTTTGAGGTCTTGATATGCTTAGATGTGTGTTTTATGGTCAAAAGTCTAAGTTGACCATTTTTGGCAGTGATGACTACCTAGAAAGTGCCAAGTCATCTCATATAGTGTTATAAGGTGGATAGAAGATTGATAATAAGTGATTAAAGTTCGTTTTGTTATGTAAAAGGAGGAAATATAGTTTGGAAATACTGATGAGGTTCTTAGATGTGATTTTGCCCATTTGGTCAAGCTACCTGCTATATGTTTTAGTTTGTATGCACATAATGTTTAGTTTCAAAGGATATTTGAAGAATGAAGATGTATCATGAAGTTTCTTATGCTCAATAAGGTTTAAAAATGTGTTTGAGACATACTCCAAGTGGTTTCATAGGTTTTTGAATCTTTTTGTGTTAGGTGGAGCGTTTTGAGTGGTCATTAGCTTTTCTTCTCAAGAGCATGTGTTTGGTGGCTTAAAGGAAGTCATGGTTCCCAAAGGTGTGAAGGCTTGAAATTTGACATGGTAGTGAGTTTTGGTGGTCTCTAACTATGGTATCTAGCTCAATTGCCTAAATTAACAAGAGGTTGACTTTTGACCAAATGTTACTTTGAAAGCCTAGTGATTTGGGCATGTTTGGAAAAGTGGTCAAACTTTGGAGTTGGAGGTTGGAAGCTTTAAAAATAGTTGAATGGCCCAAATGGGTATCTAAATCAACTTTTACAATGGTATGGAAGTGAGTATAATTCATTTTATTCAAGTTTTAACTCACTAGGAGGCTTAATTAGCTAGTAGGCTAAAGAAGGAAGTATGCTAACAAGGATGATTTGGAAGCTCATTCTTAGAATGTATAAGGGGGCATGGTAGTGGAATTTAGATATGGAATTTCATGGTTTGAAATGATCAGGGCAGAGGGTTATGAGGTTTGTAATGGCTAGATAAGGCTACAAGGAGTCCAAGTAGGCCAAGTGAAGAAAATGAATATTTTTGAGAAAGTTTTCAAAATAAGGTTGACATTTTTTGTTCTATTTTAGTATGTTGGCCTATTATAAGTATGTTTTAGGTATTATGGTGTGCTTGAAGTGCCTTTGGTGGTCTATAGGGTGCATTGAGTGTAATGGTATGTGAGGTTGCATGTGCTATGGTGCTCATGTTGTTTGATTTGATGGTATCTATTCTTGGAGGTCCTGTAGGTGTGCATGGGTTGTGTAGACTAAGGGGGAGACTTAAAAGTGGAGCAGGGTCCTAGGGGGAGCTATGTTTCCTTATAAATTGTTGACAAGTCTAAGGATCTTAATGGTTCAAGAGTAGTTTCTAAGTGAGAGCATCTTCCAAGGGGGATTTTTTCCTATTTGAGGTCTAAATGGTCCATTTTCAGAATATTTCTTATAGGTGGGCATTTTTTCATGAGTTTATTATAACTCATTTGCTTATTTTCTATGGTGCCTAGTGTTGAAAAGAGTCCACTTTGTCATTTTGGCAAAGGGGGAGAGAGAAAAAGAGTGTTTCCATTAATAAAAAGGGGGATATTGTTGAGATATTGATTTTATATGTGTTTTAATTGATGTCAAGTGGAATTGGTGATGATAAAGTGGTCTAATAGGTCAGAGTGATGGAACATGTGGTCTAATGTACTTGGAGTAATATAATACTTGTAAGGGTGTGCATGGGTGTCCTAGGTGGATGTTGTATGGATAAATGAAGCTTGGTATGATTATGTATGACCTTTTACTAATATTTTATATGCTCAAGGGTTGAATTCATGTGGCCTTCATGAGGTATACAATTTAGTTTGTACCTTATAGGCTTGATCTTGCATGATTGCCTAGGGGTTCTTGAGTGTTTTGGATTATGTGTCATGATATGGATCTTAGTGTGTTTTTAATATTCATGTTAGACATGTATAGGGTGATAATATGTTATATAAATTTTTTACAAGAGTTATCAAGTGGTTTGCAAGACAATTTGGCCATTGGCCTAGTTGGCTTAGATGGGCTTGTGAGGCCTTGTGCAGGGTCGATGAGTGATTTTAGGGTGTTTGAACTTATATATACATGGGAGATGATTATATAGATGTGTTAAAGTTTATTAACCAGGTTATAGGTCAAAATATGAGAGATAAATTTAGAAATGACTTCATGTGTTTCAGAGTGTGATTGAATGGCGTATTTTGAGCTCGAGAGGAAAATTCTCATATTCATTAGGTCATGTAGAATTTGCATGGGGAGTTGATACTTTTTGAGAATTTTAGGAGGGTTCCTAAGAATGTTTTACAAGAATTATTTAATGGATTAATGTCCTATTATTTATGAACAATTGCTAAGAAGGTAAGTAGGTTTTTATGTGCAAAAACCCTAATCTTAGACCTGATAGGAAATATTTTGCTTGTAGGTGCTCAAAAACATGGTGGATGGATAGGATGATGATTTTAGGTTGTATTATACTCCTCTATTATTTTGAGGATGTGTTTTATCAATATTGACTATTTTTGGGTCCCATAGAAAAGTGCTTCTTAACATTATTTTTGATATTGTGAGAGATTTATGAAAGTAGCTAGGGGAAAAAATGGGTGTGAGATGAAGCTTATGAATTGATTCAAACATTAATGAAAATTTTAAAGAATATTAATTTCTCTATAATAAATTTATATTTTCTCAAAGTTGCCTAGTTGATATGAAAGAAAGGATGCCATGAGTGAAAAAGATTAGCCAGAGTCAGAAGTGGAATTAGAAGGCCTAATAAATGAGTAAGGATGGGTCTAATATCTTGAAGGTGATTTAATGTATGTATTCCATCTATCCATGAGAGTATTATTGTTCTTAGTAACTTGGAGATGATTGAATGGTTGACTCATAGTTGACCATGATGGTTTTGCTAGCAAAAGGAACTCAGTTTGGATGTTTGAGTTTATTTGCAAGGTAGATGGTCAGATCAAGTATTATTGAGGATTAAAGAGTGTTTAGGAATTCTTGAAGATATTATGTAGTGATTTTGAGGGTTTTACCAATATCCTATTGGTTAAGCATAGTCACACAAGTGGAGCTATGCTTCATTTGTGAGGTGTTTATGACATGAGCTCACGATATGGCATAGAAAGCTTGTGCAGAGGATCATGGATGAATTTGGGAAACATAAATAATTCTTCCTAAAATTTTATAAAGAGATATGTCTAAGAATAATTGAGATTTTTATATATACAAGATGTTTTATGCCTTTTTTAGGAGGTGAGTGTCAAGCTAGACAAACAAGTATGTGTTGATGTTTAAGGACCTTGTGCGAAGGTTGTTCGGGGTATTGGTGACCAATGTTTGTATGAGATTGAGAAAAGAAAAATGTGATTAGACTCAACATAATTTTATAATTATATTTATTATTTTTACTAGATTTATGAGTGCATATTTGAATATGAGTGAAATATTTGTGAAGGGGTTATTTGCTTGTGTTGAAGAGATAGCTTGGTGTTGGTGACTTGTGTGGAGTTATAGACTTGGAGAAGAGTGTTATTATAGGGTTTATATATCATATTGAGAATAAATCAGAGTTAAATAATTTTTCTTTTGATAGGTGTTGTGTTGGTGCTCAAAATCTTAGGCAAGTTGGTGTTTTTCAACCTTAGGGGTTGGTGCTCCTTATGAAGTGGGTAATTCACTAAAGCCTCATGTTTGTGATCATCTTATAGGACTATAGTCCATTTTTTTATAGACTTGAGAGTGGTTTTTCTCCCCCATGAGGTTTTCCCACATAAATCTTTGTGTAATGGTTACATTCATGTTTATTCTTTGATTCATCTATCTTGCATATTGATGTGATTGGTTAAGTAGCTTGAAGAGTTGGTGATTGAATTGCATTATTGTTAAACACTAATTCACTCCCCCCTCTCAATGGTGTGTACCTATGTCATGGTATCTAATTCTACAAATTATTCTCAGTAGAATGTAAATTGGTCTTTGTGGTAGCTCTTTTACACTCAAAAACATAATTAATCTTTTTTGGATCAAATTGTAACCAATTGAGTTTGCTTGGGTCACTTGTATGTAGGGTTTAGGGTTTTAGAAATTTAATAGTATGATGCATCTAAAATATATCTTATACATGCCTTAGATTTTATTTATACCTTTGCCTTTATTCTTTCACATTTTTGAGCCCACAAGATCTCTTACTTTATCCTTTTCTACTTTCATGGTGTTTATGTGGCAACGATCTAGACCTTTCACAACATTTTTCATAAATGCCTTTTGAGCACTAGCCATTGGCATTTAAAATACATTATTTCATTTTACACCATTAGATGAGGATCCTATGAGTAATGAAAAAACAATGATCATGATTTAGGTCTTTATTTGTGATTGACTCCTTTCTGTGCCAAGCCTCGTAGCTGTTCCACTTGGTGTCTTCATGTGTCTTTCTATGCTCCATATCCTACATCAATCCTTTGTATAATGAGTATTATACATGTGGCAAGATCATGGGCCTTTGAAGAGTTATTGGCACTTTCACACTATTAGATCATGAAGCACAAACCATTGGATTATTTATCAGTTTTATTTTAAAGGGGCTTTCACCACATGTCGAGCCCACAGACCTTTGAGACTCTATTAAAAATTCCATGGGGTATTCACATAATTGGATCATCTTCTTGTGATGAAGCATGATATGTTGATCTATAAAGATTCCCAAGCTTTAAGTTAGCATATTATTGAGGTGGGACTTAGGATTAAATTCCTTAGGTTAAGGTTTATTTCATGTTTATTAAACACAAAATAAACCTTAGGCTAGAAAATTTATGCCTATGTTTTTTGAGTTCATACAAATAAGACCATGGATAAATGTTTTAAGGCAAAAGTTTATGCTGTGTTTAATAAACACAATTTATACTTTGGGTTAAATATTTATGCCAAGCCTATAAAATATACTCAAAGGGGGTCAAAATGATATAATGGTCTAATGTCAAATAGAGTTTTATTTCATTAATAAACACATCAAAATCCTTCGTTAGAAGCACTTGGTCTAAGTTATAAGTAACAAAGACTCTTTTAAAATAAGACTTAGTATAAGTCTATAGCTTAAGATTCAAGGTATTTGAAAAAAATATAATGGGGACCTTAAATTATAGACTTAGACTAAGTTTATTATGCATATAATTAGACCATAAGAGCATTTCCATTTTTGTAGATTGTATATTTCTATTGTTTGAGCATACTCCAAGGGATTCCTATCATTTGAAAAGTAATTCATGAGCCTTTTAGCAACATCTTAGAGTATATTTTGATCCTGAGAAGAATAATTCATTAGTTTAAATTTAATTGTCTTATATACATCAAATACATCCTTGCAGACATTGAATGATGGTCATGAGAATGTCAATTTTAAGCTAGTGAATATTTTAATTTAATGGGATTAAAGTTGATAGTCATGTGAATGTCAAATACATTCTCACAAATGTCAAATGATGGTCATGCAAATGTTAATTTTAAGCTCTTCAAATTCTTATGACCCAATGCGAGAGCGCCACTTGGCACCTCTATGGGGCCTCTCAAGATCTTGGAATTAATTCACTTTGTTGGATTGAGGTTATATGAGTAAGTAAAGCCACAAGATCATAATCTAGGAGCTTGCTCATGATTGGTTTTTCTATCAAGTGGGACCCTTTGATTTTAATCCTCAAATGTAAGGGTACCATATGGTGATCCTATGGGCCTTCTATAATCCTTTAACTTTTCAACTATGCTTTGCTCTATTTGATTGGGTCTTCATGATGAAGTGAGAGCCATTTGATGAAGGTTAAGGCATAACTTTATTTGGGCCTTCACACCATTAGATACCTTTCTTGAGATGAAGTGTAGATCATAGATCTTTTAGTAAGACTATTTAAGCCTAATCTTGGGTCTTTCTCACTCTGTTGGATCAAATATTGTGATAAAATGAGGGGTGTTGGATCCTACAAGATGCAAGGAAGTTATGTTAAAACCTATGGTGATATAAAAAACTTAGGATAATGTGTTAAGGATAAGGTCTTATTCATATGTATAAATATGATGGGGACCTAAGATTAAAACCTTAAGGTAAGTTATAAAAAAGGGGCCAAGCTAGGAAATATTAAAAGGACCTTGTAAAATGAATATTAGTTAGGCACACAAGGAACTTAAAAGGGGAAAACACTAAAGGGGACCAAATATTTTAGATGTGTTAAAAAAAATGAAAAATCTTAAAACATGAATTTTATACTTAGGTCCAAAATGAATTTTTAACAGGTTCCCATCAATTTAGTTCCTACCAATTTTCAAATTTAAATTGAGGGTTTTGCCAAGGTTTTGGAACATGAACTTCTGAGGAAAACACACCATGGAACCTGTAACTAAAATTCTTGAAGACCATTTATTAGAAATTTTAGATATAATTAAAGTGAGAAATAACTAAGTAATATTGATTTTGACAAAGTGGATGATCTTCAAATTCTACAAATGATCTTAACATGCCATATTTTCATGTTCAGTTTTAGGGTTTCTCAAGGGCCCCAATTTTCAAAAAATGGGGGTATGTTGGCGTCAATATCCCTACATTATTTGTGCTTGATAATGGATCTATATAAGGATTATTTTCTTATTATAGAGGTTTATGACAAGGGGAAACACTTTCAACCTACCTTTTTATTCTTATGGTTGAGGCTCTTGGCAGAAGATTTAAAACTTTGAAAGATTGTCCCAAAATTAAAGGTATCTAAGATACCTCATCAGGAACAACCCAAACTCAATATAAATTTATTGATGACACCATGATATTTTAATCCCATTATTTTTTATAAATATAGGATATTATAGATATTTTAACAAGCTATGAAAAATCCTCAAGGAAAATAACCAACAAGAGCACATCAAAAGTGATCTTCCTTACTGTTAGCTCTACACACTAGAATTTTCTCTGTAGAATCTTAGGTATGGAGAAATACACCCTCCCAAAAAATTATATTTGATTTCCTCTTTTTAAATTAATAAGGTAAATAAACATTTGGAATAACTTAGTTGATAAACTTAGAATTAAACTCAATAGTTGGAAAGGTTATCTCTTTCTATTAATAGGCAATAAAGTTGTCCTTCAAGCCATGCCTATATATTGGCTTTCTCTAATAGTTAAACCTAAATTAATCATAAAATAAATTTATAAAAATATTATAAATATTTTATATCAAGGCATAATGGATAATTTAAATCCCCTAGTGGCTTGGAAGATGGTTTGCAAGCCTACTTGTCTATGAGATGTAAACACAAAAAATATTAAAATGTTTAATATAAAACTTTTTGTTAAAATAGTTTGGAGACTTAGCATAAGTGCCTCTAAACATTGGAGAAATATTATATGGGAGACATATCTTGATAGTGGAAATACTGAAAAAATATTCATTGCAAAATACTTTCCTCAGGGATCAAAAATTTGGAATAGCATCAAAGAGGCAAGGGATTTCTTACTTTACAATATATTTAGAAAAGTGCAAGATGGGGAAACTATAAAATTTTGGGAAGATTCATGCATTTGTGAACACCCACTTAAAATTAAGGAATATATTAAAATAATTAGTAGGGATAGTAAAGATTTATGGGGACACAAGGTCAAGGACTTCTGGGTGGAAAGTATTTCACAAGGATATATTACTAGAAGTTGGAATATATTACAAAATCAGGATGAATTCTAACATGAGGCTCATCAATAAATAAATAATCTCCTTCAAGGATTACATATTCCTTGGAATCATAATAGTGATATTCTTGTCTAAAAATTTAAAGGTTCAGGCCTTTACACAGTCAAATATGGAGATAATCAATAAATTGCCAACTCTAAAACTGACACTAAGGATTATCATTAGGAGAAGATATGGGTGTCTAATCCATCATTGAAAGCTAAAGTTTTATTATGGTTGGATATTCATGGAAATATTTTAACATGGGAACATATTAAGAATAAAGGATACTTAGGCGGTACAATATGTGTTATGTGTTTTAATAACACAAAAGAGGTGAATCACTTGCTCTTAAACTACTATCATGCACCTAATATCTAGTATGAATTCCTCATTATTTCAACATTGGTTGGGTGTTAAGTCCCTCTCAACACAAAATAAATCATGAAAGTGTGGTACTAATTTTAAGACCTTAAATATCTATGGGATATGTCTCTTAGTATTATCATCTGGAAAGTGTGGTTAGATAAAAATTTGAGAATTTTCAATGAAAAGCATGTTCATAGAACTCAAGAGCAACTCTAGAGAGAAATAAAAAGGAAAAACTAATTATATTTCTAATTTATAAAGGTAGAATAATAAAGAGATTAATCCAAGTGAGTTTAATATCCTTCATAATTGGCCCCCCTAAGAAGACATTATGATAAGATAAAACCATCAAACAAAAGGATTAATAAAAAAAATATAAGTAGTTATAGTTGGGAGATTTCACCAGAGGATTGGTATAATTTAAATTTTCATGGAGCTTCAAAATAAAAACCAAGAGAATTAGAAGTATGAGTAATCAAAGGAAATGATAAAGGGTAAGTAGAGGATTTTGAGAGTCTTTGCATATGTATCAACATTAATAATATAGCAAAGGTGGAAGGGCTAATTCTAGGTTTAAAAATGGCTAAAATATTAATAAGATAACTATTGAGGGAGGCTCCATTATCTTTATTAGAGTGATTTGAGAGAAGAAAGCATGGAATTGGTAGATTTAGAGTCTTGTTCAAGAAGGTAATAACCTACTAAACTAGTTGATAAAAACAAAAAATAAGCATGTATACGTAAAAGGTAGTAGGGATGCGGATTGGGTGGAAAATTTATGTGTGAAATAAAATACAAGATCCATGATAGAAAAATGGAAGATACCATGCAAGACCCAAGTTTTCTTGGGTTAAAAAATATTATTATTGAAAAGTACAAAAATAAATAATCAATTTAGTAAGTGTGTTAATTGAAAAGAAGACTTAGTATTTTTAACAACTGTCATCAATTAGAAAGTGCATATAATTTCATTTTAGAAAGTATGTTTATCTAGTAATATTGCATGTAAATTCCATGAACATGATAAAATAATGCATGTTATTTTTAGAAAGCATGCATAGGTTATTTTTTCAAGGTGTGAGTTTAGTAAGTTAGATTTTAAAAAAAGCTAACTTCTTGGTATATTTGTAAGCTATTATTTTAGTAATTCTTGATATCAATAAAAAATTAAATTATCAATTTTTTTTTATTATATTATCATATTATGTATAATTTTATATTTTTATACAAGCCCCCTCATTTAAGATATTCCTAAAAATACCTTATCATTTCCCCTCACCATCACCTCATAGCTCATCTTGAAATATGTAGCTCCAAAAATCCAAATGAGTGACTAGGGTTTAAAAGAGTATTAAGAAGAAAATACCTAATGGGATGAAGGGCACTAAAAGCCTAAAGGTATATGGTATCTATCTAGGTTTTCAGCTTGTACTAGGCCAAATATGGACTTATTGAACTAAGTTAGTGCTAGCGTGATTAAGCCCACAAAAAAGTAGGTATCTCTAAATGGTCTAACCAAAATAATGCAAGTAATTAAGGGGAATAAAAAATTCATTTTAAATAAGAAATAAAATCTATCTAAATAATAAATTAATTTCAATTATAAATAAAAACTTGGAAGCATGCAAACCTAGGAAATGAAAAAAGATTTTAGCAAGAAAGACATTTTCAAAAGGAAATCCAAATGTATTTTAGAATCTATGCTAAATGATTTTTAAAAATAGAACTAACCCTATCATGTAATTTATAAACCCTATAAACATTAATAAAATTAAACAAATGAATTATGTCACTTTGTAAGCAAAGTACCCTTAGATCATGCTCAACAAGAATGCAAGAAACCATCAACTAAGAATCCAATCTTAATCTAATTAGAGGAAGTAGGAGATACGTGATGATCTATATCTAATCTAATGCTAAAAAAACTAAGAGAAAGAGTGGGGAAAGTATAATTATGAGATGTGAGGGACAATCCAAGTATACAAATAAGATACGAGACTAACTGATGCAATAAATGAGGTAATGTAGCAAGAGCAAGAACAACTGACTGATGAGCTAATCTAATTTGAAAATCTAATAAATTTGTGAATTCTAATGGGGGAAGTTTAAGAGATCTAAAGAATAACGTAGTGTAGAAGAGAAGCTTAAGAGAGATGAATAACTAAGAATAAGGGTTGAGATGAAATATTGGACCTAATATAGGGCTCCCCAAAGTCACATTTTCCAAATAAATGACTGTTTCTAACCATTATACAATGGATCAGAGCTAAAAATGATGAATCTAGGTAAGTTTCACCTTAGGTTGTGGGTAAGTAGGCAAATGAGTTACCTAGGTTGTAAATGTGCCTATGAGGCCAAAATAGGATCCATAAAGGGCCACACAACATGTGAGAAGGCCTAAAAGGGATTAGGGTAGTGTGAGAAGGCCAAAATATCTCCAAAGGGTTGTATTAGATCAAAATGATATTTTGATGACTAGGTGGTAAGCATGATGAGCACACAAAATCATAAGGAGGATCAGACTAAAATTATCATTCTTATATATGGAACCAAGGTACAAGTTATCAGCATTTAATAGAATAAGGAGTGTTGTATAGTACTTAAAATCCATAATAAAAATAAAGAAAGACAAAAAGGAAAATAGAAAACATCACTTATACTCACCTGATGAGAGTGGTGGTAGATGAAATATTGATGGCATGATCTAATGGGGATAAGTCTAAGCACTAAATGATCCATCTCTTTCTCCAACTCCAACTCCAACTCCTACATAATAAGGGATAAAAAGTGACATCAAACCAAGAAATCCAAGATAACATTCACCAAGCTATCCATTCTGGTGCTCTATGAATGAGGGATGTGGGAGATATGGAATTCATTAAAAGAGGAGATAAAATCATGTGATTATTTGAATAGGGGGAACATATTCATGTTAAGGATGTTCTAGACCTTAGTGAGATAAGAAATGAATTAGAGTGAGTTACAAAATAACTATACATAACACGTGCCTACAAACATCAGTAAGCAATAAGCTTATGATACTCAACATTTTTATTCACCTCAATGGTAAGGAATAAACCAACTACAACAAGCTTATGTCCCAATACATCACCAATAGTCTAGGCCATTAGTTTAGGTCTTTGGTTACCTCAACTACCACCATCAATGTAAATAACTAAAAAATGGTTCACCATGATGGGGGTCAAGGATGGAATACACAACCATAAGAGTACTATATGGACACAAAAAGAATTAAGCAAGTTTCACAAGGGAGAAAAAAAATATGTGATAAATCTATAACCATAGGAAGGATACCAATTCCAAGCATGGTGAGAGGTAGAGATGGGTGGTAGGAGGTTCATGAAAGATGAATACTAGATAAAGAAACTTAGATCAATACCCAAATAACTACAACCAATAACCTACAACACTTGAAGATACCATGATGAAAGAAAAAGAGGGAGTTATTATGAAATCAACTATGAGAAAGTAGTAATACTACTGAATAAAATAAGCAAAAGACTATACTTCTATCCTAAGATGCATCTAAAGAGGAATGTATAGGCCAAAAAAGACAAAGAAAACTATAAGGTGTGATAATAGATGTCATAAGAGTGATGGTCCATAGAAAAATAGCTTAGGGAGGGTATTTTGGTAATATCTATGGCTTACCAAGATACCAATATCTTAGGTTGTATCTTGCCTCAAAGATAAGCCAATGGTTAACTATAATCTATAGCCTGCCTCAAGGGAAGGCTGCAGCTTAGCCTAGTAAGATTAGACCTACTCTCCAAAGGTCCAAAAAGATGCCAAAAATGCCAAGAATGAGGCCAAAGGGAAGAGAAGTATTAGGATGAATATAAATGAGCATCCAACTCCTTCAAATTAATTATTATGAACTAAACTATGGGTACACTAGGAATAGGGCCATTATTGGTGAGAGCTATTTCCAAGCCCAGATGAGTGAGAGGATAGAAATGTTTGAGACACACCATCATGATATTATTGTAAGATGTACTCTATTTGAATAACTTAGGTGTTGTGATGTGGATAAAATGACACTCTAGATCTAAATATTTAACTCTAAAGGCCTCTGTAATGGACACATTAAGAGTTTCAATGTCATAATGGAGAAGTAGTGATGAGGGAAGAGGCTTAATGATCATGGAGACATATTAGAAAAAAGCTTCCTAAGAGTGAAAATCCACCTTGTTTAGACACTATTTCTGAATTATATAACACTTCAATCTTGTACACTTGGAAAATACATATCATGGATGTACCTTCAACTTCCTAACCCTTCTCACTACTGAAAGTATTGCATACACTATCTCTTTATTCTTATTTAATTATCTCTTAGTTTGACCAATGTTATTATGATGACTCAGACCTTCTATCATACTAAATTTTATAAACTTGCTTATCATATATCTCTACAAGTTTTGGACTTGTGCCTATTTTCTAGCTACCTAGACACTTGCATCCCAATGAGACACTTACATCAATGTAAGTGTCCTACCCAACTCAAGTGTCTAGTGCCCTAAATTCATCCAATTTATAAATGAAACATATTCCTATGGTTAACCTAAGTGTTTAATGCAATATATTATCCAAAATGTTTGGGATAAATAAATGTTAAATCTTCATTCATTCCTCACCTAGAAACCTCTTACCGCTCACAAGGCAATTTACCAAAGGCATTCAATTAAGCACTCAAGTGAGTAGAAATTTCATGCTTTCTCCTATTTCCATATCAGTCATTGGGATAACACATATATAGGTCTAAATTAATAAAGGAGTATCCTATGAGCCACATTTTCCAAGTTACTAGTTAGGTCACTCTATGTACTTCTTATCACACATTTCATGATACACACATAGGCCAACATGTAAGGGATAACTACATAAGTCTAATGCCCTATTCAAAGTATTGACTATATAGGTAATACACATTAATAGATGGGTATTTTGCATAGTTCAATATTATGTTCTCACTAATCCATTTTTCCCATAGTTAATATGAAGATGAAGAACTAGGGTTTTATCATTTGATAATAAATGACATTTCATGACCCATATGTGAATGCCCTAGAGTGAAGGTGACATAGAACCTATAAGCATCTAGGCAATCACATCCAATTTAAATAGATATTCCATATTGGACACATGCATGTAAGTTAGATAGAAATGTCGATGCAACCTTCCTAGGTTGATGTAAGTGTCCACAGCTATAGAGGTACAATTTTCAAAATTAGGTGATTGATCTAAAATTTAGATCTAGACTATTTTATTTCTATTTTAGATCCAAATCTATATTAACATCAAAAATAACTAAGCATCTTGTTTTCATTATCATTATAATATTTAATATAGATGTCTTTTTTATTTTTAACATATCTCAACATAATAACTCGATATATGTTTATATAATTTTTCAAATTAATTGGCCTACTTTAGAGATAGTTTACCATCCTCATTCCCTAGGCTATCTCTACCCCTTTAACCCTAGATTCCCCAATCTATATTTTAGGGTTAAACATTTGGTGAACCTGATCTATATAAATGCAAAGTATTCTAGGGAATTCTTCTAGAATATTTTTAATTTTTCTCATTTATAATGTGCTTAATTTTGTTCCAAAAATCAATTTCTTTTCAAAATCTAAAGAGTACACCAACACAATGGGCTATTCCCTAGAGTTTTTGTGTCTCTCTTATCTTGTCTTCATTTTAATATTTAGAATATTTCAAATGGAAAAAGTGGAGTCTATTCCCTTTTATAACCTAGAGGAAGGTGATAGCTACCATACCTCTAACCAAGTCCATGTTATCGCTTCTTCAAAGGGTAAAGTGGCCCATTATATAACACCCAAAAAAGGTAACAAACAAATCCTTCTTAAATACCTAGATAATTTATGTATGCATATTCAATCATAATCACCTAGGGATTATGCTTGTTAATCCCAAGTTACCACTATAAACAAGTTGATCAAAACATTAAAAAAACTAAACCAATATTTAGACTTAAAGCACACATCACTGCAAAATCAATTTTTTCATATATTAAAATCAAAATGTGCTAATAATGCCTTTGCATCTTATACTAAGAAAATATCATTTCAAAAACAAACATTCAAAGAAAATACATTTATTATAATTGATTTACACAATATGTAAAATGATAATATAAGTAAAAGTCAGATTCTAAGGGTATTACTTTGACACAACTTGATCACATTACCTCCTTTACAACATCTCAATAGAACACAATATTATTTCCAATATAATAGAATATAGGGGCATCACACAAACCATTATTTGGAGATAACAAGAGGATACACCACATAGTTGATAATGGTGATCCTACACTTGATAATTTTCACTTGGGGATATAAAAGGTCTCCAAATATTTCAAAAATACAAAAAAAAAATCCCAAAATATGTTCAACATTTACAAGTTCTATTAGTTCCCTTTTATATATGTTGTTGGTTCCATGTTGGTAGATGACATATCAATATTTTATATATACATGTGTTTCACACATCATTTGAGTGTATTAAGGCATACACAAATACATGATATATGCACTTTTGGATGTTGGGCCTTGCCTCTACTCATGTCATATATACATGAGGGGCATCTACTTTTTTTTTCATGATACATCTATGTTATATCATTTTATGGTCACTTTACATTGTCATGTTTGAGATTATGTAACTACATATGCCTTTATCCATATTATATCTTTCACAATGTACTTGATATGCTATGTACTTAACATTTTTTGCTAAAACATATATTTAGGGACTAATATGATATTTTATGCTAGTTTCTTATAGATTTTCTTTATGCACTCCCTTGAGTGTATTGTTTTGCTTGTTTGAAAATTTGAATATGCTCTATTTTTTGTGCACCCAATTCCTTCATTTGCCTATTTTAAATTTGAATATGTCATCCCTTATTGTATGTTGACATTTGAATATGTCATTCTTAATTTTTTGGACATTTGACTAAGTCATGTCCCTTTGATTGTGTGGCATTTAAACATGCCCCTTATTTGAGGTCTCCTTAGACCATTATATTTTGATTATATTTTGAGTGATCTTATGTGTGTTTGATTATTTGTTGAGTTTGTACTTTTAATATCTATATGTTTTCATGATTCACATCATACATCTTAAGACTTGATGTGTTCATATTGTACATGATTCAATGATATATCTACCTAAATGCATTCCTTCTATATGATACATGGTTAATACACATATTATACAATTATATTATCCTTCTGAGGTAAGGTGACTACCAATTTATATTTACTCTCACCTCAAAAGTTAGGGCAAATTAGTGGGGGCATGCCATAGAGGCATGTATTCCATATTATTCATAGATTTAGATTTATACTAGGAACATGCTATGGAAACATGTTATCCACACTTACACCAGTTTTTAGATTTAGATATATAGTAGCGATATGTTTTAGAAACATGTTATACACATATAAACCAATTTTTAGTTTTAGATATATAGTGGGGGCATGTTTTGGAAACATGTTCTCTACACTTTCACTAGTTTTTTAGTTTTAGATTATAGTGGGGACATGTTTTGGAAACATGTTCTCCACACTTATATAATATTTAAATTGGCCAAATTGCATAGTTATATGATCTAGATACACATTTGTGATAGAATTATATACATTAGTACCATTTTTATACATATTTTCAATATATATATATATATATATACATATGTTATGAAATGTGCACCTAAAATTGCAAAATTAGATTGATTTTAAATTTAAAAAAACTTCTATAGACTATCATCACCCACTAGGTTGGAATTTTATAAACTATATTGAGGCAATATATTGCAGTAGTTGGTTTAATTTTGCTATGGTTGAGGTTTTTAAATCACTCAATCTTTCCAAGCTTATGGGTTGGACTTGATTAAATCATCCAACCTCACTATAATTATAGTGTGAGTTGAATTGGTTCACTCAGGCTCACTAGGTTATAAGTATGATTGGGTTACATGATTGAGAAAATATCAACTATCAGGTGGCAACTCACATTTTCTCCAAAGTTAGGGGCATGTGTCCTCCAATATATCTCTATCTCTCTAGATATATGCACTTTCCAAATTCTATATTTGTCCTAATCATAACTATAATGATTCATAATGATACATATTTTCAAATCAAATTTTTAAAAAGGCAAGGTGGTTGTATCGATACACAAGTGTAATTATAAACTTGATCTCTTTCAATTTCAATCATTTCAATGCCTTAGATTTTAGATTATATACATTGATTATATACTATAACATGTTATTAGTTATAGGTCAATCACCAATAAAGCACTCAAAATAGATTCCTGGAAAGGCAAGGTATGTTATAAACATAAAGGTACACATTTATTTTCCTTTAAACTATGAATTTCATTACTAGATTAAAAGGGAGGAGAAAATGTAGATACTATTTCTAAATTATATAGCACCTCAGTCTTTTACACTCAGAAAATACATATCATGGATTTACTTTTAGATTTTATACCCTTCCCATAATTGAAAGGCTCACATACACTATCTATTTATGACTATTTACTTATCTCTTAGCTTGATCAATGGTATTTTGATGAATCAGACCTTATATCATGCTCAAAATATTATAAACATGTTTATCATCTATCTCTACAAGTTCTAGACCTATGCCTATTTTCAAACTACTTGGACACTTGTGTCCTAGCTAGCCTACATCGACATAAGTGTCCCACTCTAATGCAAGTGTCCAATACCCTAAGTCATCTAATTTATAAATGAAACATAATAATATGGTCAAATTAAGTGATTTAATGTGAGATTTTATCTATAAAGATTGGTATAAATACATGATCAATCCTCATTTATTCCTCACATAACAAATTCTTACCTCTCACAAGGTAATTTATCAATGGAATTAAGTCAAACACTAAAGTGAGTAAATATTCCCTATTTTAGATTATATCTATATTAGTCATAGTGATAACACATCTATAGGTCTAAAGTACTGAAGGAAGATCTCATGAGCCATATTTGCCAAGTTATAAGATAGGTCACTCTATGCACTTGATTGTCACACATTGATTGATACAGACACAAACTAAAATGTATAAGAGAACTATATAAGTTTTAGGCCCTCTTTGAAGTATTGGATATGTAGGAAAAACTCATTGATAGAGGGGTATTTGGGGCAACTTGACATTATGTTCACACTAAACCATTTTTAATATAATTAATATGAAGATGAATAAATAGAGTTTTATTATTTGATAAGGAGCAAATGTCCATGACCCATATCTGAATGCACCAGAACTAAGGTGACATAGAACCCATAAGCATCTAAGTGAATACATCTAGTTTTAGTAGGTATTCTATACTAGACACCTACATACAAGTTAGACAAAAGTGTCAATGTAACCATCCTAGGTTGTTACAAGTGTCCACAGTTATAGAGATATAAGAATTATATTACTGATTGAGAATTTACATCGGGTCTACTTTCTTCATGTTTATATCTAGATCTATATTAGTATCAAAACCACCTACGTATATATTTTTAATTATCATTGTAATATTTAACATAGTTGTACTTTCTATTATAACATATTTCAACATAATAAATTTAGTATATGTTTATCTAAGTTTATAAATTAATTTTCCTAATTTAGAGATAGTCTACCATCATTGTGCCCTAGGCTATCTATAGCCCTTTAACCCTATATTCCTAATATAGATTTTAGGTTTAAACACCTTGATGCTCAAAAGAGGAATGGGTGATGAAGAGCATGAAATGGGTGCAAGATGAATAAATTTTGATTGATAGTCAATAAGATCAAATCATACATCTTTAAGAAAATAAGAATCATCAATTGACACCTTGGGTGAACCAATAGGGCCCTATAAGAAGATAGTCAAAGCCTCATTAGAGGGATTTGTATCAACATATATCCATGCCCAAGGATATAGGTTAGCCTCTAAGGTTTAAACCCTACCTTCATGCAGAAATTGGACCACACAAAATATTACCAATGCAATGGATTACATGATAGTGGTTTAGGGATGACCAAGGATCATGTTGTATGAGAGATATAAATATAACACATAGAACTCAATCTTGACTATCTTGGCTCTAAAATTGACCCAAATTTTCATGTTACCCACCAATGTGACCATATCATTATTAAAAACAACATAGTTATGGTGAGAGTCACAAGCTTCTTAAGACTAATACCTAGCTTGTTGAAAGCCCATAAAGGCATGATGTTTAATGTGACATCCTCATCAATTAAGCATCTCTTGATGTAGTAATCATAGACTAAGGTCTTAATGTATACTACCCTCTTTTATTGAATATAGGGATCTAGTAAGGAGGTAGGCTCAAAGGATAAAGTAGGTGGGAAAAGGAGATTAGGGATGTATGAATTGAACAACACCTCAATATCATCCCATAGTGGTCTTTTGCTAGAGAGACCAAGTTCATAAAAGATGAGGTCCCTTTACTTAGGTAAAAGGTGAAGAAGGTCCCAGATGGATATCCCATCAAAGTGGGATAATAACTCCTTTATGAAATAGTAAGGGTGATACCTAGCATGGGGAGGGATATTATCCTGGAAGTCAAACCTAACTTTAAGATTCCCTACCCTTATGGGTGGGCCCGTGAGACTCACTCTATTAGTATCTACAATAGGGTTAGTTGCCTAATCCAATTGTGTGTTTAAAAAACATATGTAACTTATAGGGGTGATGTTAATGAAAAAAATGAGATTTATACTCTCATGATTGGCCTTCACTTTTGAGTCTTCCAAGGAAGAGGAACCAAAAGAGGTAGAATAGAAAGAAGTAGAGTGATGCTCTTTAACCTTGGATTTATTATTATTATTATTCTTCTTTTCCTTTTCATGGTCAAGAAGAGGATCTATAAACACATCCAAATTGAAGTTAGGCTTAGAAGGTGGAGAGATCTAGGGAGTGGGTGAAGTATTATCACCAATTTTATGGGCAACATGTAACTTATCTAAATGGTCCTTCATCTGGTGAAACTTATAGAACTTGATAGGATCATAAGGATATGACACCCACTACCATCCTATGCTTTTTTTAGGGGCATTATTTTTAGTTGGACTCTTACTCAAAATGTTGACCTCATGACCATCCTTTGTATCCTTATTCTTCACTAGAGAATCAATGATACCATCACTAATCACATTCCAATTATAATCACATGAAGAGGATGAATTTTGAGTAGGTATAGGCCTAATACCATCACATACCTCAAATAATTTGATCTTAAAACACTTATTAATAACTTCATCATAAGATATGGGCTCATGCATGGATACCTAAAAGTGAAACTCTTGCCTCAATGCTCACATGAACATATTATAAAGCTGATCATCTATGAACCTCATCTTGTACATGTGGATGGTTGAATACCATCAATGCATGAAGTCAAAGTTGACTCATGATTAGATTAGACTATGGAAGTGAGGGATTATATTTAGATATTAAATAGTTTGAAGATATAAAATTAATAGAGGAAATCATCTAATAAGGTATGGAAAATAAACAAAGAATCTAGAGCTAGATTCTAGAACCATACCAAAGCCTCTGCTTGTAGGGTGTGAAAGAAGATCTTCAACATCATGCCTTCATCATGTTCCCAATCCATACACACCACCGTGATGGCTATGATATGCTTTATAGGACTAGATTCCCAACATTTTTTGAACTTGGGAAGTTCAAGGATCAAAGTGGGAAGGGGAATGGTGTGCACCCAAGGGGTGAGAGGGTTCCTATGAAGATACTTATAGGCATGGTTGATGGTTGGTTCATGAAAATCTACCTGAGGAGGCTTGTGGGGATAATAATTTCATGTTACACATCTAGAGTTCATCACAATCTGGGGCATGTGGGATATGGCATTAAGACAACTCCCAAGGTTGGGGACACACATGACAAGTATCCTCCCAAACATGTATTGGTGAATGATTAGTGGAATGGAATCAATACACATAGGGATGATAAGGGCATAACCATGGGAGGAGTCATGATGACCCAAATCCCCATGGTGTTATATGAATATAATAATATGAGTGTCCAACCAAGGGTGTTGATGCTCTTGATAGGCATCCCATGGATCCCTAGCCTATAAATGGTAGTAAAAATCAACATGATCATTTGAGACCCTAAAGTAAGGACTAAAAGGATGGGAAGGCTCCACATGATGTTAATGATGAACTCATTTTGGGTGTCTAAATTTCTTAATGGGGATGATAAGGGGTTTATTTTTTAGAGTATCCTACCAAGAATGGTGTGGTCAACTCAAATGAGAACTAGTTGAGGCACTTAAATAGGAATCGGTGTTGGATTTATTTCTAAAGGGAACACACTATCTACTCCTATGGGAAGATAAATGTTCATAATTCATATGAAGTTATATGTGACAATAATTTATGATCATACAAAACTCATTTGGACTCATCTCTTATAGGTGCATATGGAGCATTATAAAGTCATGAGGAGGTAGCCTCAAACTAGTAAATATTGGACTAATAAAAGGAGAGGGAGTCTATTGGTTATAAAATTATTAATCTCATTTCATACGAAATATGAGAGGGTCATGGTCACCAAGTTGGGGTATGGTTAACTATTAGGTCCTAGAGTCTGTATGTCATTCCATTATAATCAACACTTTCTCAAGAGTGAGTTAAGGGGGATATGCATGAATGTGGTAGGAATGGCATCCTAGAAGTGGTAGGTTGGCAATGGGTGTAGTGAAATAAGAAAAACTAGGAAAGTAATAGAAGAGACAAACTACTTGAGAACCAATAGGGAGGAGGACACAAAACCAAATTATGATTAAAAAACTAGAGAGGAAGCCAAAACATAACTAAAAACAAATACTTACAACTAACATCAAGAAATGGGTTGAGAGATCTAAATAGAATAGAACTAGAATGAAACCTTATATAAGGTCCCACTAGGCATGCTAGAGTTTATGTCCAAGAATCCAAATGAGCCACTAGGGTATGGTAGAGGGGTAAGAAGTAAACACCTACTAGGATGAAGGACATTGGAATCTTATAGAGGTCTATGGTAGCTATCTAATTTTCTAGATTGAACTAGGCCAAAGACAAACTTACATAGCTAGATTAGGTCTAACCTGATCAACCTCACAAAAAAATAGGTATCTCTAACTGGTCTAACCATAATAATGTAAGTAATTAAAGGGAATAAATAATGCATTTTAAATATGAGATTGAATCTATATAAATAAGCAAACAATTTAAATGAGAAATAATGATTCATAAGCATGCAAACCTAGGAAATAAAAGATGATTTTGGCCAAAAAAATGTTTTCAAAAATAAATACAAATGTATTTCAGAATCTATGCTAAATGATTATACAAAATAAATCTAACCCTAACATGTAATATATAAACCCTATCAATAATATTAAAATTAAAAAATGAATGATTTCACTTTGTAAGAAAAGTGCACTCAAATCATGATCAATAATAATGTAAAAACCACCAACCAAGAATCCAAGCTTGATCTAATCAGAGGAAGAAGGAGCTATGTGATGAGCTCTATCTAGTCTAATGATGAAGAACTAATAAAGAGAGTGAGGCAAAATTGAAAATGAGATGTGAGGGCTAATATAAGTATATAAATCAAGTCCAAGGATAATTAATATAACACATGAGCTAATAAAAGATTAGCGAGAACAACTGAGTACCAAGTGATTAAATATAGTTTGAACAACTAGTGAATCTATGAATTCTAAAGGGGGAAGTTCAAAAGAGCTGAAGAATCATGTAGTTTATAGAATAAAAGATTAAGAGAGCCGAATAATCATGTAGTTTGTAGAATAAAAGGTCATAAGAGATGAAAATCTAGGAGTAAGGGTTGAGAGGATATTTTGGACCTGATATAGGGCTACTCAAAGTTAGATTCAACAAAAAATGCTTATTTCTAAATGTTATGTAATAGACTAGAGCTGAAACTAATGAATCTGGGTAGGTTATGGTATGGGCTAAAAGTAAGTAGGAAAACAAGGGGCCTAGGCCACAAGTGATCCTATGTAATCCAAATAGGATATAGAAAGGGCCACACAAGGTGCAAAAAGGCCTAGAAGGGCTTAGGGTATTGGGGGAAGGATAAACTCTCAAGAGGCCTATTCTAAATTAAAATGGTATCTTGATGACCAGGTGATAAACATGATGAGAAAACATGAAATAATAGAGAGGAATAGCATAAAATTATCATGATTTCAAAATATTTTCATGTTTTGTATGGCTTTTCCTTTCTTTCAAGGCTCTGAGTATGGTAATTCTATATTTTCTTAAGCCTAATGTAGTTGTTCTAGGTGTCAATATATTGGTAGCATGGATGAATGAAAGCTACAATATAAAATCTAGGACATTAATTTCTTTTCACCACATCAATGAAAATACAATACTTATTTGAGCCATGCATCAAATGTGGATCCATATCATAAGAAAATCAATAGAAGGAATGAAATATTTTATTTTTATAAAGTGAGGAAGTGTAAATAGGCATGACTACTAACCCCATTTAATATTATAATCATTGACAATAATAAACTATATATAATAGGTTAGTGTAGGTATTTATTTTACTAGATTTATTTATTTGGGAATATTATATTTTCTCATATGGGTTTTCCTAAATTTGGGGATATGCTTGCTTAGGTGGAGTTAGTGTGTTAAAGGTGTCATAATTTTGACCAAAAAACTAGGATGTAACTCCTCTGACCACCTTTTGTGGAGGATTTAAACCTCTATTTTGGACTCCTTTGACCATCTTTTTTGGAAGAGTTACATTTATATTCTAGGGGTGCTTTGACCACCAATTGAGGAGGATTTACTTAATATCATATATGTATGTTGTACTTGAGCCTAATCCACTTAATGAAATATTAGTTTTCTCCATTTGATTCATCTTGTGTAATTCTTACTTTCGTGATTTCAATTTGTTATAGCTTCTTGGTGGTGTACACTCAATTCTTATCTCATGTGACCATTTAACCTTCGCATTCACTTTATTTAGGTTAGGATCAAACTATGATATGGTATTATATCTTATTAGTTGTTATCTTTCATTTGAAATCTAGAGTTTATTTTCTTGTATTGTGAGATAAATTTAGGAGGGTTCATAGGGGGATTTTTTTATGTAATTGGGTGTATTAATCTATACATGTAGAATTTATTTCTTTGGTTATATTTCTAGTGTGTTCATAGGTAATTTTTTATTTTCTAGACTAGGGTATATGAAGCAAGTGTAAACCTTTACATACAGTGGAATCCACAGCCTTATCTATAACCTGCATCCATTCTATTATGGAGATAACATAGGTTAACTTCATAACCCTACATCATGGTATTAAGGCCTGCATAATATACATGTGGAGATCCATATCAAGATGGTCTCTCCTTATTTGTTGTCCTACATCTTGGGCCAAAGCCATATTCCACTTGCTAAGAATGGGTTCTAAAATGGTGGTTTTGTTCATGATTGGAGATCATTTGTGTCATATAGTGAGAAAAATATTACCATATAATAAAGCTATTTTTGAACTTTCTTGGTGCGCTCTTACCATCCCATAGGATTATCAAACACAACTTACCATTATGCATGCATTTGTTTTTCAATGTCTTCCTACTTTTATGTCATCCTTCCAACTTCACTTAGGTCTTTCTAAACTCAAAAACCATGGTTTTTTTTGAAATTTATGGTTTCATATACCACTTTCATTCAATTCATGGTATTAGAAAAGGGACACAATTTTATTCAAAGTTTACTAATGGATTTATAAAGTTTTATATACTCCAAAAAAGGATTACTTTGTATGATTTAATATCAAAGTATTGGTGATATTGCAATTTAAAATCTCATGATAAAGATTTGGGTAGGGTTTTAAGTGGAAGGGTTGGTAGACTTCATTATTAATTATTTTTTGATTTTTTTAATAAAAAAAATATATTATGGGTCATAGCTAAAGAAGAAATTAGATTGTTTTGAAAACTCTTCATATCCTCACCAATTGAATACTAGAGGGCGAGGTCTAGTTTGGCAGCGGCCAAACCCCATCTTATTCAAAAAATTTAGTTTATTTTTGTCTCTTACTCACTGATTGTAATTGCCTTTATTGGATACAATTTTGGTTGACCATGATATCCACATCTTATTTTTGAAAATTTTGATAATTGTACTAATTACTCAAGATGCATTTTTGGCTATGTCTGACGTCTTTTGAGTGTGCATAGTTTACAACATTAGGGGGGTTCACCAATTCATAGTTCAGGGGGGTGTATTTTATTTATTGGCACTTTTCATTCTATCTTGAACTTTCAATTCTTAAACAATAATAACTTTCACTACTACTACAACTCAACTCATCACTAAAATGGATTCAAGTTTAATCAACCCATTAACTCCCTTTAACTATCATGAATGGAAATTTAAGATGATAATCATTCTAAGGAGCAAGGGTTTGTATAGGATAACCATGGGTGATGAAACTAAACCTATAATAGATGTAGAGAAAGTTAAGTGGTATCAACATAGTGATGAAGCCTATGGGCTATTATGACTTTATATAAAACCTAATATCCTATTTCACTTAGAGCCTACCAAATGACCCAATAATGTATGGACCATTCTAAGAAATCTATTTGGGGATAAATATGTGATGAGAGGTCAAAAAATTAAGAATGAACTCATTAGCCTAAGTCCTAACAAATTTAACACCATTCAAGATTTCTTCACTAAGTTTAGCCCTTGAGATTGTAGTTGAAATAATGTGGGATAAAGAAAGAAGATGACCAATTTATTATTTTTATACTTTCTAAACTAGGTTCTAACTATTTAGTCTTTGTCTCTACTTTCCATGCCACTAAAAGTGCTATGGGTGCTACATGGAAAATTCCCTCTTTAGATGTTTTCATTTCTAACTTAACCAGGGAAAAAGACAAGTTAATATAAATGGAAACATTGAAGCCCACAAAACCTCAAGCCTTAATTGCTGGGAATGGGAAAGTAAAGACTTAAAACAAATAAAAGAAGAAGAAAAATAAGGATCAAGATAAGAAGAAAGAATAAACATATAAAAAAACCACTACTAAAACCTCCTCTTCTAATGATAAACTCAAGAAAGATAAGGTTAAGTGTGCCTATTGTAATAAAAATGGGCATGATGAACACAAGTGCATGAAAAAGTAAATAGATCACCTAACTCATATCTTAGAGAAGAAAAACATAGGTGTTCTTGAGTCTATAAAACATAATTTATCAAGTCAAGATTATTCCAAGGAAAAGGGCAAGGGTAAAGAGAAAGAAAAGGGCAAGGCTCTTGTAACAGTTACATATTCAACTTCATGAGTTATTGACTTGGGTGATTCTCACCACATGATCTCTTCACTAATTGAGTTTTCTTCCTTAGAGCCTTGTAGTATGTCTTATATAGTTTTGGGTGATGATACTTCTATATCAGTTATAGGGAGAGGATCTATAGAAATGGAAGGAGGGATATTCATTATTTTTCTAAGTGTTCATTTTTTTTCAACCAATCTCCTATCAGTGTATTAAATCACTCATATCAGTAAAGGCATGAGGGTTGAGTTTTTACTAGATTAGGTTATCATCAAGGATTTACATAGTGATTCTATAGTGGTAGTGGGTAGGGTAGATCACCAAGCCAGGTTATACACCTTCTCACATTTTCACCTTATTCTTATACAACTACATTGCTGATCCATTCAGATGGAATTAACAAATATGGCATGATTGGTTTGGCCACCTTAACTACCGCTACCTTGAATAGCTTAGAAAAAATAAAATGGTATAGGCTCCCTTGAATATAATTCTCTAAGGGAATTTGTGAGGGTTATTCTCTTGGAAAACATCATGAAGCAAAATTTGACAAAGGCAAAGCTTGAAGGGGTTCACAAATATTGGATCTAGTACACAATGATATATTTGGGACTTTTCCTAGTCTATCTTTTACAAGGGCTAAGCACATTCTCACTTTCATTAATGATTTTTTGAGATATACATGGTTATACTTACTTATTCAAAAGTCTGAAGTGTTTGAATATTTTCAATACTTCAAGGCATTTATTGAGAAATAATATGAGAAATACATCAAGGTTATTCAAACTGAGAATGGAGGTGAATATGTCAGCAATAAATTTGAGTAGTTTTGTATCATAGAGGGGGTTTATTTGTAGTGGACAATTACTTATATTCCTTACAAAAAATGGAGTGATATAATGAAAAAATAGGTCCTTAAAAGAGATGGCTAGTTGTATGATTCATTCTAAGTCCTTGACACCTTAATATTGGGCTAAAACCATTAATTGTGCTTATTATATTTAGAATAGGGTTTCTCATAAATATTTGAAAGGCATAACTCCATTTGAATATTAGAATGGAAGAAACATGAAGTTGAGCACTTTATGGTTTTCAAAGCTCTAAATATGACACATATGCTGAAGAATAAATGCAAAGCTATGGAACCTTAGTCCAAACCTTGCATCTTTGTAGGTTATCTAGATGGTGTCAAGGGGTAACACCTTCTACATCTAACTACACATGAGATGTTCATAGAGAGAAGTGTTAAATTTTAGAAAAGTCCCAAAGACTCAACACTTGACACTTCTTCTCCTTCATTAGATTCACTTACACTTGATGATTCTTCTTCTAACTCAGATCATCTAGAGAAAGTTCCTAATCTAGAGTCTTCTTTTTTTTCTAATTCTAATAATGAGGGTAATGATGGGGATTATTGTACATCCATCTCTAGTCAGATTTTAGAAGATGATAAGTCAACACCATAATCACCCACATCTAGGCCCATTTGGGCTAGATATACACTTTAGAGTGTAGGCACTTGGATAGGGGATATAAGAGATGATAAATGTACTTGGGAAAATTATCAGAGTGGTCCACATGTTTTATTTACTTTAGTTTTAGATCCATAAACATTCTGAGAGGATTCAAACATATTTGAGTGTGATAGTGCTATGTAGGAAGAATATTATTCCTTAATAAAAAATAACACTTGGGATTTGAATTCACTTAGAAAGTGAAGGAAGATGGTTTGATGTAGAAGTATATAGAATATGGGCCAGTTAATAAGTACAAGTCATGATTAGTCACCAAAGGTTTTTCATAGGTAGTTAAAATTGACTACTTAGAGACCTTTGCACCTAATATAAAGATGACTTTGATCTAACTCACACTAGCTATAATAGTAACACATTATTGGGAGGTGCACTAGATGGATGTGAAGAGTGTTTTTATTCATGGAGACCTTGAGGAGAAGATCTACATGGAGTAGCCACTTAGGTTTATTCAGTATTCATCCTTAGTTTTTAGACTTAGGAAATTCATCTATGGCCTCAAATAGGCCCTTGGGCTTGGTATAGAAAGATGGATTCCTTCTTCCTTGTTTCAGGTTTCATTAGGTGTCATTTAGACCCTAATGTATACTTATTTTAGTAGGATGATTATTTACTAATACTAGTCCTTTATGTTGATGATAATTTGATCAATAGGAGTTCCTAATCATATATTATAGTGGTGAAGACAAATCTACAAGATATATTTGACATGATAGACTTGGGTCTTCTGCATTACTTCTTTAGCATTGATATTTCATAGTCAGCTTTAGGGATTTCACTTGAATAACCCAAGTACACTCTCAATATTTTGGCTCAATTTCACATGGATGATTGCAATCCATTTATGACTCCCTTTCTATTAGGAGTCAAGCTTGAGGCTGACTGTTCTACACCTTTGGTCGATGTCACTCAATATCTATAACTTGTTAGCAACCTCATTTATCTAACTCATACCAGGGTTGATATTTCATATAAAGTAAGAATTATTTCATGATTCATGCATGAGCCCCATGAGCTGTACTAAAAGGTAGCCAAATAGATACTCCACTACATTTAGGGATCTTATAAATTTATGTTTCAGTATAGATTTGGCACTAAGGTTGACTTAGTTTTTTAGATTTAGAACTACAAGTCCACTTCAGTTTACAACTTTTCTTTGGGTTCTGATCCTATTAGTTGGTCTAGAAAAATAAAATTTTATTGTTATATCATCTAGAGAGGTAGAGTATAGGGGATATGCTAACATAGATATTGAGGCTATTTGGCTTCAAGGGATTCTATTTGAGTTTGGCATTCATTTTAGGTATCCCATCATCATTTATTATGAAAAAACAAAGTACTATATAGATATAAAGGAATTGAGTTAAACATAAATAGACCAAACACAGTGAAATTCACATGCATTTTATCCAGGAAATTATTCATGGTTAGGTCATCGACTCAAGATTTTCTAGTCCTCAAAGTAGGTTACATATATATTTACCAAACCCTTCACCGAGAACAAGTTCATTCATATATGATCTCTTTTTGGGGTGCATTCTACATCAACAACATCATCATCTTCAGGAGGGTCCTTCTAGCCTCTTCACTTATTTTGTCTCTATTTTTTGGGGGAGTTTTTTTCTTACAGGTTTTATACTTTTTTCTATTTTATGAGAGATTACTTTGAGCATGGGTACCTGATTAAGCTTAGTTGTTGGGACCCATTTTTATCTTACACTACCTACCTAAGTTATGCTTATGAGGGTGTTAGTGTAGGTATTTATTTTCATGGATTTATTTATTTTAGAATATTATATTTCCTCACATGGATTTTTCCTACATTTGGGGATATGCTTGCTTAGGTGGAGTTAGTGTGTCAAAAGCGTCATAGGTTTGACTAGCAGACTAAAATGTAAATCCTCTAACCACTTTTTATGGAGGAGTTACACCTCTATTTCAATCTCCTTTGATCACCTTTTGTGAAGGAGTTACATTTATATTCTAGAGGTGATTTGACCACAATTTAAAGATGAGTTACTTACTCTCCTATATGTATGCTCTACTTAAGCCTGATTCACTTAATGAAATATTGGGTTTCTCCATTTTATTTGTCTTGTGAAATTATTGCTTTTGTGATTTCAATTTATTACAACTCCTTAGTGGTGTGCACTCACTTCTTATATTATGTGACCATTCAACCTTCACATTTGCTTTATTTAGATTGGGATCAAACTATGATATAATAATATATGGAATTAAAATATATATAATAATAATATGACATATTAGTTGCAATACTATATTTTATTAATATTATATACCTAAGTATCTAATAATAATAAGAACAAAAATAAAAATAGTATTAAATTAATCTTCCTAAATACCTAGGATTAGGTAGCTAAGATCATTATCCATTAAGTATTTATTTGGAAAGTAAGTTTGACATTGACACTCCACCTTAGCAATGAATTTGACATAGTTATGTTTGTTATGTGTGGAGTAAACACTAAGATGGATGTATCATCCCCACTAGGATTTACCTAGAAACGCATGATTTTTTTTAAAACATAAACACATATATAAAAATAGATTACATCATAAAAATATAACAGAGATCATATAAAGTTCTCATGCATGTTAATAGAAAAAAAATCATATTACATCATAAATCATGGATCTCTAACATCATGAGAGTATAACGTAAATGTAAAAATAAATTATAATAGCTCATCCATAGCTATTAAAAATCTATATTCACCATTATTAGTGTATAATAATAAATAAGTGCAACTCATCATGACAATTTTCAATAATAAATACAACACAATGTATGTATAAGATACGTGTCTCCCCTAGAGCATAGTTCCCAAACTTCAAGTATATGTGGAAAAATCAAGTGTCATCTTGATAAGTAGTACTATTGTGGGGAGGGACAGCATCATTAAAGCACTTTTCCACACCCACCATGGACCAATAATCCCATACACCAATCCCATTAATAAATGGCCCTCCCTTCATAAATAATAGAGAGTGATGGTGCAAGAATCTAGAGCAACAAGCAAGAACCCATGTGCTATATGATTTCTAAACTAAACATGTAGTGTATCATTGAAAACTCAATCTATTTCAAGATATCACACATACACGTAAACCATACTCATAAAATGATAATATCTCACTAAACATACTTTGGTGAAATATTTAAGAATAGTAATATAAAAGCAATCTATAGATAATTTAAATTCATACATACCACTTGATCAGACTGCCTTCATTTGACAATATAATGCTAATAAGCCAATGAAGTCCTTATCACTCATTACTTCACATTAGCAATACAAATTGGTCAAATAAAATTTAAACACAAGGTTAATATAATTTAAATACTACTAGAAACACATCATGTAACATGTTAAACATAGGAGTAACCACAATATACATTTATTATATCAAACATATGAATGAATCTTACATTATTTTCTATCCCAAATTATGAAATAATGACTACAGTTTATAACAGTTAGATAAATACATAATTAACTATAGAGTTCAAATAATACAATTTGTTTCTAGTTTAACTACACCCTATTATAACCCATATTACCATAGTCCAGTGTTTATATGCATAACTACTAATAACCGTAACCAGTCAAATTAAGTAGTCATAAATTCATGGAAACCTAAGCTTTTATTCAACCAATCAGGTATAAACAAACAATTCTCAATTCATATGAAATATATAATATACATTTCTATATTGTCAAAGTTATATTTATATACCCTCATAAATCTCTAATATGTATATTTATTTAATATGGTTTATAACCCAAGTACACACCCCCAAGGTACTAATATATACTAATAGGCATGTTTAGACCCATTTCAAAAAGCACTCTGTTAGTACTCATAAATACATAACTTTTTATAATGTCAAATTACATACAATAGGTTTCATATAATAAGTGATCTCAATAATCCACAATATTTATATCATGATAAAGGAATGCTATGTTTACCCATTTAAAACTCACATGATTAATCCAAACCATGATGTGATAATAAAAGTTTATAACTACATACACATTATCATAATAAGAAATATAACCATTATGGTTAATTAAATGATAAGGGTTAAGACATTGGGTGATCTTGTATTACCACTCCTCTGATAAGCAGTCACAAAATACATATCCTATGCTTATCTGAGCAATATATGAAACTAGTCTCACTTTAGCTATTAGTGGAAATATTTTTACAAGGATCGTGTAATTTATATTAAAACCTGATTTATGTTTTTGTGATCTCCATAAATTAAATTAGTAAAACCCATCCGAGTTCTACTTCAATAGATGAATAAGTTATAAATCTCCTCATTATATCTATATAAATTTACTTAGAATTACCTGAAAC
The DNA here is from genome assembly GCA_037957365.1 of Torreya grandis. Lineage (NCBI taxonomy): Eukaryota > Viridiplantae > Streptophyta > Pinopsida > Cupressales > Taxaceae > Torreya > Torreya grandis. The sequence goes on along the minus strand of JARHVA010003892.1, from coordinate 1,103,919 downwards.
CTACATAAATGGCATGTTTCCATAACATTTTATATCAACTATGTTCATAGTTTATACCTTACTAGACATGGGTCAATAAAGAATAATGTTTGAAAATGGTTTAGTCTAATTAACTCATTACAAATTATGATACTTCTATTTTAGCTAATAGTTTATATTTCATATAAACATTACAATACATAACTAAATCTCAGTGACCCAATAAGAGATCACTAATATTAATTTTTGATAATACTTGTTAATATTATTATAAAGGATCTATAGGGTGATGTTATTAAGTAGCCAGTGACTTCAACAAAACATAGGGCAATGCTAATTTATGATAACATCAATAATTTTTGATAACATAGGGTGACACTATTTATGTAGCTAATGATTAAAACATATACCTAATCCATAAATATTTTCCATCAACATCATGCCAAAATAATTACTATAGTAGAAAAATGGTATATATGTAGTATTGTATCTAGGTAACTAATAAAATAGTGAATTAATCCTAAGACATTGAAGATTAATCATAAATTGATAAGGACTTTATAAACTAGAATATCAAATATACAATGCTTTTTAGTTTTTTATAGTAAGCTATACACAAAACAAGTTGACTTATTCAAAGTTTTGGTAAAACTTATTTACACTTAACTTCGATATAACTCATACTAAGATGCTTTTTGACAGGTCATATAACCTCTAGAGACTTGTCTGGGTTAGGAAAATAGTAGCCAATCTCAAACATATATGGATGATTTTTGCCTTCTCACATGGTTGAGTATTTTCCTTTTGGGTTGATGCCATGCTAGAATAAAAACTTAGGAGAAAACATAATCTAATCGAGATTATTAAATTCTTCCTAGTGATGCCATAAATTAATAAATTATAGCAGATTATTCAATTAGCATATCACATAATTTATGGTGATGACATAGATTAAAAACATGCTAGAAAAGGAAACAACAAAGATTATATATGCTAATGGATGGGTTTTTTTAATTATTAATACATCCAATTACGCCCTAGTAATTTTTTCAAAATTAAAACTACAACAATTTTCCTATCTTAGTCTATGCATAGGCTTAAATATAGCGACCCTACAGGCTCTGAGAAGTGGAAAGTTTTTGACCCAACTTACCCAAAAAAAATTACATATACAATATACAGTAGGTTTTAAGAAAAAATTAGACATGGTTTTCATGTTCTATAGGGGAAATACATAAATGAACTATGGCCTAATATACTAGAAAGAAAAATGTTCAAGTTCCAACTATACACAAAGATCATATAGGCTGATAAATAATATTTAAATTAAAATACAACACCTACTTGATAAACTACTTGCTGAAACTCTGTGCCTTTTTCCTTTGTTGTTGCCCCTTGCTTCTCTCTCTGATCTTCTCTTCTCCAATGCATAAGATCTCTTTCTCCAACTTTCTCTATGTAAAATAGGCACAATTCTTTTTTTTATAGATTTTTTATAGATATATTTACTCTTTTTAGATTTTCTAAATTTTATCCTTTCTTTTTTGGTTTTCTAATTCTAGCCTCTAAATTTCCTTTTAGCTTATTTCTTTGTCTTTTCTTGTTTTTTTTGATTTCTAATGTAATTTTCATTTTTTAATATATTTTACATTAAATGCCAAAATCTATGAGTTAAATTAAATCAATTATCAACCACAAATATTATAGCATTTTAAATATCAATTTAATAATTACCAATAATCTAGATTTTAAATTTATTTTTGCCAATAATATTCCTACTAGCATTAATGACAAGACATGTCACATACACAAAAAAATTCATTACCATATTTTTACTTACTCTGGCAAACCATAGAAATTGACACTCCAAGAAAGTAGTAAACACACCATAAACAACTATTTTTAATGCATTTGTACCATGTGCTAACTATTGTGGTGTGTATAGGGTTCTTGTTAGATCTCTATAAACCTTTGAAGTCTTCATCTATGTCACCCTCTCTGATGATTCTCTCATCTAACACACTCTGAGGGATGATCTCTCATGCGTCCACATCACAAGATGTAGGTAATTAGATCATATCACATGATAAACATATAATAATAAATATAACTAAAAAAATACATTAATATGCTCAAAATGTAAACACATACACTAACTAATTCACAATAAATAATCATATATCATCATGTATCTAAGAAATATTCTACTATCCTATAATAGCATAAATATCAAGCTTAGTTAAAAATATAACCAATATCATATGTGTCCACTATAAATATATATGAATAGTCAAATAGTTTACTTAGAGGAATCAAGATGTAACATCATTCCCCCTAAATCTAGTCAACATCTTGGATGACTCTTATACAAATATATGTTTTGAAATAAAAATATTGTTCAACTAAAAATAAGATAGTTTAATAGTATTTAATCAATTAAATAAATTTAGAAATCTCCTAAAGAACTCATCATAGTCCTCCCATGTAGTACTATCCTTAGAGTATTGGTCCCACTAGACCTTGCATTATGACATCTCTCTATTATGAAAATGCAGTTTGCATGTGTCAATTACTGTGATTGGTTCTACTATGACCACCCTAAGATTCAGAACTTGTAAAACATTTTAATCCAACACGTGTAGGATTAGTTATATATTTTTTAAGATATAAAACATGGAAGACATTATGTGAAAGAGATAGGTCTAGTGGCAAAGCCTGCGTATACACTACATGATTGACCACTTCTAACACCTCAAAGATTCCCACATATCTAAATGATAATTTTACAGACTCTTTAAATTTAATAGAGCTCTTTTGTGGCTTTACCCACAAAAAAACTTTATCACCAACTAAAAAGTGCCTTTATGTCATCTTCAAATTTGCATAACTCTTCTATCTATCATTGGTCTCAGCCAATCTCTACCTGATTAGTCTAACTTTCTCTTCCATCTCTGAGAGCATCTCAGGTTTGAAGACTACCTTGTCCTCTAACCTATCCCAACTAATGGGTGTCCTACACCTTCTCCCATAAAGTGACTCAAATGGTGACATCTTCAATGTTGATTGGTATGAGTTGTTATATGTAAAATCAACCAATGAAAGATAATATTTTCACTTATATTGCTAGTCCATGCAATAAATTCAAAGAAGATCCTCAAGCACTTGATTAACTCTCGTAGTTTGTCCATTAGTCTCTAGGTGGTAACCTGTACTAAAATTAAGTTGAGTAACCAAAGCTAAATTCAAAGTCATCCAAAATCTCAAAGTCATTTTTGGATCATGATCTAAAATGATCTTCTTTGGAAAACCATATAACCTATACACTTCATTTACGAATCTCTTCACAAGGGTAGGTACATCATCCATCAAATTATCTTGTATGAAGTGAGCCACTTTGGTTAGTTTTTCAACAAATACTAAGATCATATCATCATGTTCTATGCCATCGATAACCCTTGGACAAAGTCTATACTAATCACCTACCATTTCCATTCTAGGACATCATGTGGCTATAATAACCCATCCAGATGCACATGCTCAGATTTCACTCACCGATATTGAAAATAATGTGACACATAATTAGCTGCATCTTTCTTGATTCTTTTCCAAAAATATAGTGGTATAATCTCTGCCATGATCTTGGTTACTCTTGGATGTATTGAATATGGGGCATTGTGTAATTACTTTAGTGTTGTGATTCATAAATTCTCTTGATCTAGAATAAAATCCATATGTTGTAATGCATTAGACCATCACTCTCCAAATTGAATCCTTTATATCAAGGATTCTGAGCATTCTCTAATAATGATTTTTTGACTTGATCATAAAATTCATCTCCTAGAGAAAACTCAATCACCTAATCCATAAAAATACTCCTGATAGTAGCTATATCTTCTATGTACCTTTTATGACTAAGGGCATTAATTACTCTATTCTCCTTTCCTTTAATATAACTGATGTCAAAATCATAATCAGATAAAAACTCAATCCAATATCTCTGACAAGCATTCAAATTAGGTTGGGTGAAAATATACTTGATTCCTAAGTTATTTGTCTTAGACTCAAAAGGTTTTTCCAACAAGTAATGCTACCACACTTGCAAAGTGTGAACAATCACTACAAACTCCATATCATGAGGGGCACAATTCACCTCATATGGACTTAGCTTCCATGACTCATAATCCACCACTACACCATCCTACATAAGGACTCCACTTAGTCCATCCCATGATGCATCTGTGACCACTAAAAATTAACCACTAGGGTTTGATACTCTCAACATTGGTGCTAATGTAAACCTTATTTTCAACTCCTAGAAAGCCAGTTCACACTTCTCTAACCAAACAAATATGTGGTTCTTCCATTGCAAATAAGTAATTATATTAGATATCTTGGAAAATTTTAGAATGAACTTCCTATAGTAACTTGCTAACCCCATAAAGCTTCTAACCTCATACACATTCTTTGGTACTAGCCATTCCATGATGGCTCTAATCTTCCCTAGATCTACTAAGATACTACGTACAGAGATAATGTGCCCCAAATACTGGACTCTTTCTTGGAAAAATGCATATTTGGATAACTTACCATACAACTTATGCTTCCACAACCATTTTAGAACCAATTCCAAATGCTAAAGTTTCTCCTCTTCATTCTTTGAGTAGATAAAAATGTCATCCAAAAAAACTAGCACAAAGTGATCAAGGTAATCTTTGAACATGTTCATGAGATTCATGAATACTTTCAAAGCATTAGTCAGTACAAATGGTAACACTATAAACTCATAGTGCTTGTACTGAGTTCTAAACACTATTTTCATAATGTCCTCATATCAAACCCTCAACGGATGGTATCCCACTCAAAGATCAATCTTAAAAAATACTATTACTCCTCACATTTGATCAAAAAGATAATTTATACAAGGTAGTAGATACATATTTTTGATGGTTACCTTGTTTAACATTCTATAATCAATGCATAGTTCAAGGGTACCATCCTTTTTCTTGACAAATATAATTGGTACACCTTATGGTAACACACTTGGCCTAATCAATACCTTATCCAACAATTCTTGAAGTTGAGCCTTCAGTTCCACCAACTCAGTGGTTGTCATCCTATACAGTACCTTAGACTATGGTTCTGAACTAGGTATGATGTTGATATAAAAATCAAACCCACGTCTAAGAGGCAAACTTGATAACTCTTTTGAAAACACATTGTGAAAATCTCTTAGAAAAGGATAATCTTAAAGATATGGTTCCTAAGGTTCCTCCATTTCATTTATCTTGATGATAAATGCTTAGCACCCTTTTTCCTGAGCCTTCTTAAATTGCATAGCTGAAATTTGTCTCATCTTCAACTCTCTTCTCTCCTTGAATTTACGTCTGATTTCTAAAATCATCAAGACACTCAACTTTATTTAGGTAACAGTCAACCTTGGATTTATGTTTCATAAGCTAGTTGAATCCTAAGATCACATCATATGATCCTATATGTGCTACATACAAATCCATTACTATTGTGAATTTGAGCAACCTAATCTCCACTTCATCTAAACACCTATCAACCATGACTTTTAATTCATTATAATACTATACTGACCATGTATTTTCCATTACACTAGCTCTTCTAGTAAACTTACTAAGCATCCCAAGAGATATAAAACATTCATTGGCTCTTGTATCAATTAAAATGGAAATTAGATGGTCAAAAAAAGTAATTTAATAGCTTAATAGGTAATGCCTGATATTTAGCCTACCAATTGTTGAATACTACATGAATTCATTGCTAAAAACTACCCTACTAAGGATTATGACCTTTACCCTTTGACTTATCTTACAAATAATCATGAGCATAATGATCCCATCTACAAATGAAACATCCTCCTGGTGGTCCTTTTTTATCATTCTATTGGTTTCCCTTGAAACTATCTTTGGATCCATTACCTTATTTCTTGTTACTTGAACCCTTGTTGAACTTGGCATTTTAGCTTTTAAACTATTTCCTATAGTCTCCACTCCTCTATTTCTAATTCTTCTTCTTGAAGGTGTTTCTATACGAGATTTGCTTTCACATTCAAAGAGAGAATAAGAAACTAGAAGAAATGGTCTAAGGCTTGTATGTACCTGGATGAAGTCTTGCGCACCATAATTCAGATGTTGTGAGAACTCCTCTTTGATTGTGGAGGATGACACCTGTGGAAGAAAGAGACTAAACAAAGAAGGCGTTAGATGAGGAGATGGTGGGCTGCCAAGCAAAAGCTTGATCCTAAAAGCAAAATCTTGAGGGATGTTAACCCACTGATTGATAAAAATAATGTCTGATAAAATGCAGAATGATAAAAGACTAAAATGATTAAAAATTAAAAAGGAAATGGAAGCAAATGCTTACTTGAATGCTGTTGTCAGCCTGGTCATAGTCGCCAACATCGGTGGTTCTACCGGCGTCAGTTGGTAAAGGTCTACCGACATCGGTTAATATGCTGACGTCGGTGGAGACAGTGGTCTCTACGGCTGGCATCGGTCAGGGCAGTAGTCTTTGGACGAGGTCTGGTCGAGTTTTTGGTCTATGGACAGGTCTGTGGATGGGTCTAAGATGGAGTTTGGGCCTTGGTAATGGTCTATGCAAGGGTTTGGGTAGAGTTGCAGGGACAATGGATAGAGTGTATGGTCTGAAAAGGGGCCAGATAGAAGACAGAGGCAATAGGGAGATGGGGAAATAAGGATTCGGGTCTGGTTTGGTGATAGTATGGCTTAGAAGCAATAAATAGAGAATCGATTATAGAGACATTCTAAGCTATTGAAAATGACATAATAGAAGAGTACGTACCTCTTGCCTACTGAAGAAGAAGTGTAGGAGGTCAAGTTGCTGATGTACCTATTGTTGATGCAGAAGACTGTTGCAAGGTGGGGCTTCTGATACCTATTGTGATTGCTGGTGTAAAAGCCTACTGTGTGTACCTGAGAGAGAGTGAGAGGTCTGATGGAAAGATTGGCTGATTGATTGATCAGATTGTAAGATTCAAGAGTTAGATGAAGAGTAGGGGCCAAGGGCAGATAATGAATGCAGAAAACTGTTATGAAGGAAATTGACGTTGGCAATATCACTGACGTCGGTCGATAGTTGATCGATGTCGGTGGCTAGAAGGTAGGAAAAAGGCTAAAAATAGCCTTTCATCCATTTTCCCAACTACCGGGTTTAAGTGGCAGGGTAAGAAATGGTTGAGAGGGGTTAAATGGGTGCGAGGATGAGGAATAGGTCATAAATGGGTCATGGGGGGATGAAGGGAATCCAAAGAAGGGCATCTTAAGGTGGTGAGGTGGCAAAGGAGAGAGAATTATTAACTTAAAATAAGATAATTATTTCAAATTAATAAGACATAGGTTAGGAGTGGTTAAGAGGACCAAGGGGGAGAGAAGGGGAGGATGACGAAGGGAGTAGACACGATTTCAGTGTCTACATTTGCCCCTTTTTGTCTTGTTGGTTTTTCTTGACGAATTGCAAGATAAAAATAGGAGTTGATTGCCCCAGGTATGGGATGAGATTGATTTCATCTTATTGGTTGTTCAAGTGAACTGCAAGACAAAAACAAGAGGGTTGGTTGCCCCGATTATGGATGAGGTATTCCCCCTCAAAGCAAGAGTCGAGGGAAGGGAACCTAAAATCAAGTGCTAATTTGACAGAGAGTGGATGAAAAATGGTGAGTGTGAATGCTGCAATAGTTGTGATTGTGTGCATACCACTTCACGAGATGGTCAGGTCAAATTGTCATAGGTCAAGGGTCAAGGAGTGCCAAAATTGAAGTAATTGGGCCCCACATTAGTCGTAGCTGATTAGGTTATTCAATCTAAGCTATAGCTCCAATGGTTGTCATGTTCTAGGTATCTCGGGCTCAGGAAGTGCTCTTGGAAACATGAAAATGTCACAAGTAGTGGGGATCAACCGGCTTGCGATCTTATACTTGTGAAGGTCATAAATAGTCTGCGCACAATTTTGCTAACCATTCATGGGGTAGCATACATGCAAAAAAAACCAAGGTGAAGTCATCTTGGAAGTGGTCAGGGTTGGAGGAGATAGGCATGATCTCCATGGTCATTGGTCAATGTGGATGGATGGATGAAAGAATGTGGCCGAGCTAACCTCAGAACACTGAGTGCTGCCTACATAGCCCCTGTGGTTAGGGCCTCAGGCAAATGTAGTTCTCTTGAAAAGGGAGGAAGAGGGTCAAAGGCATGGATTGGTCTTGGTTGAGGTCAAGGTCATGGTCAAAGGTCAAAGGAGTGGTCAAAGGAAAGAATGGTTTGTCCATCAAGGAGACGAAAAAATAAGGGTGGTTGAGCTAACCCCAAAGGACATCGTGTCAACTGAGTGCTGCCTACATAGCCCCAGTCTTAGGGCCTCAGACCAATGTAGTTCAGACAAAGAGTCAAAGTGGTTGATGATTGGTTTGGTTAGGTGTTGAAATGATGAGGGTAAGATGATGTTGTAGCCTTTTCCATATTGTGTGATGGTGTATTCTACAACATTGGTCGAGTGGTCTTTCATCCCTAGTAATTTTCCATATTCGTGATGGATGTATGCTAAAAATGAATTGAGGTCTATTTATACTTCAGCAAGTATTGGTTTATGCTTAACATAAATTGTGTTGGGTCGATAGTTTCCATGTGTATTGTTGTCCATAGAAACTATGTGAAATAGACTAGGTCATGTTGGTGGTCTAAAAATGTTTGTTTTTGATTTGGGTGGGTTTTGGATAGATAATGATTGGGTTGAATGCATGACCAAAGTGTGACAAAAAGTGAAAGGCAAATTGCTCTTTCATTGACAAGGACCAGAATGATGGCATGGATAGGGGTTGTTAGAATAAAAGCCCCGTTCATGCATTACGTCGTTGACCAGTGGTTGTGTTTAGAGAAGCAATCGAATCACTTGACATTAAGTGAGCTCAAAATCCCTTGAGTATGTAGGTGTGATATGAATGGAAGGGGGAACCCTTTCTGGCAGGAACAACTTTGCTCCTTTTATAGGTGACCCCGAGAACGACTATAGACAAGTCCATGACTCTAAAGTTTTGTCAGTCAATTTTTTTCTTTTTATTTTTTTAAAGGTAGACTGATCAATGCAGGAAGCCTATGATGGGATGTTGTTTTGCTTTGTGGTCATGTCATGAAGCTGATCGATGTGGAAAGCTTCAGAGATAGTGTTGTGTATGTATCAAAATTTAGGAATAGCCATCCTTTGAGGGAGTGGTCTATATTCTACTTTTTATGTTTTTGATATGACTTTGGCCTAGCTGTCCTTCAAGGGAGCAGTCTAGTAGATACATCAATGATGATGTAGCTATCCTTCGAGGGAGAAGTCTACATTTATAATTTTATATGACCTTGGAATATGCATCCCACTTATATAGTTTTTTGATTTTTTTGTTGACTGGGCTTTTGGTCATGGACTTGACTATAGAGGTTTAGAGGGTTTCCTTTTTATTAGGACAAAGCAATCATGCTTGACAAAAGGGGTGACTGATGTTTGTAGGGTTGAGGGTTGAAAGGAATAGGAATGATGATGATGGGGATTTCTCAAGGGATTGAGCTCAAGTTAAACATCAAGTGAATAATTACTTGACTAACAGTAGACTGGTCAAAGATGTAAGGCATAAAGGGGCTCAGGTTTTGACAAAGTCCCTAGCCCATGCTTGTGTTATGATGCAAGGTCTGAATCAATTAGGAACAAACTTGCCCCATTTGCTTCGTTCCAAATTGGTCACATGTTGATTGATGTTGAAGGAGTTGGTTGATGTTTGGTTGAGGTCAGTTGATAGTTGGTCGATGTTAGGTTGGATGATGTGATTAAAAGGTTGGTTAATGTTTGGTCAATGTTTGGGGTTGATGTTTGGTTAAGGTTTGGTCAATGGTCTGGTTGAGGTCGGGTTGAATGTTTAGTCAAAGATAGGTTGAATGTTTGGTCGAGGTCGGTTCGATGGACTAGTTGAGGTCAGGTTGAATGTTTGGTCGAAGATAGGTTGAATGTTTGGTCGAGATTGGGTCGAGGTTTAGGATTAAAAGAGTGATTGATATTTGGTCGAGACTGGGTTGAAAGGTTGGTCGAGGCTTAGATGAAGGTTGAATTCCCCCAGCGGCTAGGGAAAATGTTTGATAGATTAGTCAAGGTCGATTGAGGCTTGGTGGTCAGATTGACTATGTTGATGTTGAATAAGGGGGTTAAAGGCGGTAAAGGGACCATAGTCTGGCGTGGAGATCCTGATTTAGGTGATGAGGTTTGAGAAGCATGGGTCAGTGTTGATGATTTGTCAAAGGGGTGGTCAAGAGGATCCTTGGTAAGAAGGGTATCCTTTTTTTGGTGTTGACAAATGACAGCTTTAAGAGCACAGCAGCGCTCAGTATCATGTCCCGGAGTGTGATGATAATGGCAAAATTTAGAGTTGTCGAAGCAAGATGGTCTTGATCTGAGAGTTGATGAGTGGGATGGTGAGGAGGTTGAAGGTTTGTTGACGATGTGGTCAAGAAGAAGGGTGTCTTTCTCCAAGTATTGGTGAATGACAACCTTGAGGGCACAATAATGCTCAGTGTCGTGCCCAGGCGTGCGATGATATGCACAAATTTGAGTGTCATCAAAGTAGGGCAGTTTTGGTCTGAGAGATTGATATGGTTTAAGAGGCAGGAGATTGATGCGAGAAGATTGCAACAATTGCCGTAACAGCAGGGCATAAGAACCTGCTAATGGGTTTGTGTGTCTTGTTGCAGTGGGGGTTGATGACTTTGGTTTGAGAGGCATTGGTTGTACCATCACTTTTGTGGGTGGTGTAACCACACGTGGAGATGGCACTTTGGTGGTGATAGGTGTTAGATGTTTTGGAGGAAATATATGTCTGATGGGTTGAGATGATAATGGAGGCAACTTGCCTCTGTGAGGTATGGGATTAGGAAGCACCCCTATTAAAGTGGACGGATGCGGACCCAAAATTGAAGGTAATGATGAAGGTGGGGGAGGAATCCTCCAATGTGGTTTAGTGGGTCTCTTTGATTTGGGTTGAGGGCCACCATTGTGCGAGGTGAGGTTAGATACGGGTTTGGGTTTGGATGTGGACGGAGGTGAGTGAGATGTAGCAATCTCAGGCAAAAAACAAGAGGCAACTATGACTGGGTCTTCCTTGATCAAAATGGGTGAAGAGACTGGTTCTTCTGTTGATGGAGAAGAAATAGGAGAGTGTGGCTCTATAATTAGATAGAGCGTAGGAATGGTCATGGTCTCGATGTGTGGTCTAGGCGTGGGGAATGTATGATCCCCCATTGATGACAAGAAGGATGAGGGTGAGGCATCTGATGTGGGTGCCATCAAATCATCCTCTAATATGAGAGAGGTTGATGGAGGACTAATAGGAGAAGAGAATTCTTCATCCTATGGAGGATAAATAGGGGAAGAAGGGTCTTCCACCTGTGAAGGAGATTGGTCAAGGACAAGAGGCGAGACCATGTTGACCGTGTGTATGTCGTGCTCTTGGGAGCCACTGGTCATGGTATAGACATTGTTTTGGGTAGGAGGATGGTTAAGAAAGGGTTGTTTGAAGATGTTGAGGTGTTGGTTGGGTGGGGCATTCGGGTTGTCCAAGATGAGATCACCCCTGTCTATCATGTCTTGAATGATGTTTTTGAAGGTTCGGCAATTGTCAATGTCATGGCCGTGGATGTGATGATAATGACAAAAGTCGGCCTCCTATACCAGGTAGGGATAGATTTTAAAGGGTCGAATTGAGGTGGTCAGATTGGAGGGAGATTAAGGACCCCCTATTTGACAAGTTTTTCCAAAACGAAAGCGTATGATTCTCTAAGTGGAGTGTATGAACGCTGGATGTACCGTTGTTGGAATTGTTTAGTGATACTTAGAGAGGTAGAAGGTTGAGATTGGTCAGTTGTTGTTGAGGATGGTGATATAATGACCATGGTGTTGGCCACTCCTTTGGATTTGGAGTGGGAAGAAGAAGGTCTAGAAGAAGAAGGGTCATTGGTTCTTGCATTAGTATTACGCAATTTGACCTTGTCTTCTTCAATGGCATAGAGTTCAAGCTTTTGGGCCATGATGAAAGCTTTGTCAAAAGTATAGAATGTCTAAATCTGCAAGGTAGAAGAGATGTGCCTGGCACATGCTCAAGAAAAGAGCTCGATGAGCTCGGGTTGAGGCAAGGAGAAGGAGAGCTGGTTAATCAAGCCTCTCCAGTGAGCGACAAAATCAACTATGGATTCATCATCAAATTGCCTGATGGAGTAGAGGTCTGTGATTGAGACTTGTTTGGTGATGTTGATATAAAAATGGTCGAGAAATAATTGGGTGAGTTGATTAAACAAAAAGATAGAATATATGGTAAGAGAGCTATACCAGTCAAGAGCGGGGCCAGAAAGCAACATGGGGAACGTGTGTAGAAGTAATGCATCGTCATGGGCTATGAGATAACAAGCATGTCTGAATGCTCATAGGTGTTGTTGTGGGTCCTCCTTACTCTGAAAGTGATTAAATTTAGGGAGTTCCCACTAGTTGGGATAAGGTCGGATGGGCACAGAAGGATGAATGGGTTCGTTGCAAATTTGGTCATAGGAAAGGACATTGTGTGAACCAGAAATAGAGGTCTCGAGACTGGACATTTTATCCATCAGCATTTTGATGAGATCTGCTAATGGATTGGCAGATGGGGCACCCCCTAGGTTGTAGGGTACTTGGAAGGTGGTTGAAGAGGCGTATGACGTACTTGGTTGCGCTTATGTAGGCACAACATATGGGTAGTGCGTCATAGGGATAGATGTCATGGTCAAAGGGGCTTGTGCCATGAAGTTGGAGGACACAAGTTGACTAGATACTACCACAGGTGGTTGAGTGGCGGCACTGGTAAAAGGATAGGTTATCACTCCCACGTGTATAGGTGCAAGAGTGGGGGAAGTCGAGATAATCAAGTTCTGGTATGGTGTAGAACTTGGTTGAATTGTGTGTGATTGAGGGGGTAATGAAACCCTGATGGAGGTAGGTTCAAAAATACATGGGGAGGCCAAACTTTGCGTATTGGCCATGGTCAAGTGACTAGTCAAGATAATAGGCTGAGTCATGATGGGTTGGGTAATGGATGATGTCGATGTCATTGCCGCTGCGCCTGAAAGGTCTCACATTTGGTTTCTTGCAAGATAGTTTTGGAGGGCTTTGACATTGAGGTCCAAGAATATTTTGAAATCTTGGTCCCCTTCAGGGACAATGGGGGTCTGAGTTGGGGTCAGTCGAGTAGGAGTTCTTTTAGCCTCCAAGTGGAACTCCATTATAGGACTGGTTATGGACGGGGAAGGCGGAAGCGGTTGATGCCTCGTGTGGTCTAAAAAAGCCTTGGTTCGACTACGTGTCAAAACCATTCAAGGCAAGAAGGGTCAAGTTTCAGAAACTATGTTTTTTTTTCCAGTTTCAGAAACTCAGAATGTGGTTTTGGTAGAAAAAGGGTCAAGTTTTAGGATGCTATTTTGAAAAAAGGGACTATGACAGTGACCGATGTCGGTTGATGCTGGTGAGGAAGGTTTGCTGACATTGGTGATAAAACTGATGTCGGTGACTGTGTTTTCCAAAAACCCAAAATATTTGAGAGTTTTTGGAAAAAAAACAAGAAGAACGTCCTCACTAGCTCAAACAAGTAGATAAGAACAGAAAAATAGAGATGGAGATAGGCATACCCTAAGCATTAAATCCTAAGAATCAACTTTTAGAATCTTGTGGCTTATGCCTTAAAGTGATGTTTGGGAGGTTGGCTGTCAGAATGGGTCCTAGAAGAGGTAGTCTATGGATGGTTTCAGGTTTTTTTAGGTGCTCAAGAGTCTGGGTTAGGTTCCGTACATGGCCTGGTGCTAAGGAGCAAGCTCCCCTCACTTCACGAGCCCAGTGATAAGCTGGTCTCGCTTAGCCAAAATATACTTTCCCTAGAGATTATCCTCCACCAGAGAATGGAGTGGGCTTTCCCCTTGGTGGTGAAATCCAAGTGGGATTGCCAGGACGGGTAAGGTATCCACTGGGTGATGAAATCCCAGTCGGGCCTTGTCTCAGGTAAGTTTTATGTTTGATTTGTGCAAGTGATTCAGTTGTGTAACATAAGTGTGATTAATTCATGATGCGGTCTAATTACTAGGTGTGGACTTAGTATGCAATCAAGAAGAAATGAAATGCAGTGTGTTTTAAGCCCAAGTCGAAATGTTAGTTTGTATGAAGACAAATGGAGAAAGGGTTGAAGAGCATGATTTTGACTAGTCTAGATGCAAGAAAAGAAAGAAGAGTTCTTTTTAATCCTGCTAATAGTGTCATTTAGAAGAGAAGAAAGAGGTGAAAAGGGAGAAAACTAATGCACCCTATATGAAAAGAAAGAAAAGAACCCAAGGAAGACCCTAGGGTCCCATCGGGCGTGCCAGAATGTTTCTATACAAGATTCACTTTCACATTCAAAGAGAGAATAAGAAACTAGAAGAAATGGTCTAAGGCTTGTATGTACCTGGATGAAGTCTTGCGCACTATAATCCAGATGTTGTGAGAACTCCTCTTTGGTTGTGGAGGATGACACTTGTGGAAGAAAGAGACTAAAACAAAGAAGGCGTTAGATGAGGAGATGGTGGGCTGCCAAGCAAAAGCTTGATCCTAAAAGCAAAAGCTTGAGGGATGTCAACCCACTGATTGATAAAAATAATTTTTGATAAAAGGAAAAATGATAAAAGACTGAAATGATTAAAAATTGAAAAGGAAATGGAAGTAAATGCTTACCTGAATGCTACTGTCAGCCTGGTCACAGTCACCGGTGTCGGTGGTTCTACCGGCGTCAGTTGGTAAAGGTTTGCCGACATCGGTTAATATGTCGACATCGGTGGGGGCAGTGGTCTCTGCGGCTGGCATCAGTCGGGGCAGTAGTCTTTGGACGAGGTCTAGTCAAGTTTTTGGTCTGTGGATGGGTCTGAGACAGAGTTTGGGCCTTGTTAATGGTCTGTGCAAGGGTTTGGGTAGAGTTTCAGGGACAATGGATAGAGTGTATGGTCTGAAAAGGGGCCAGATAGAAGACAGAGGCAATAGGGAGATGGGGAAATAAGGATTCGGGTCTGGTCTGGTGATAGTATGGCTTAGAAGCAATAAATAGAGAACTGATTACAGAGACATTCTAAGCTATTGAAAATGACATAACAAAAGAGTACGTACCTCTTGCCTACTAAATAAGAAGTGTAAGAGGTCAGGTTGCTGATGTACCTATTGTTGATGTAGAAGACTATTGCAAGGTGGGGCTTCTGATACCTGTTGTGATTGCTGGTGTAGAAGCATACTATGTGTACTTGAGAGAGAGAGTGAGAGGTCTGACAGAAAGATTGGCCGATTGATTAATCAGATTGTAAGATTTAAGAGTCGAATGAAGAGTAGGGGCCAAGGGCAGATAACAGATGCAGAAAACCGTTATGAAGGAAATTGATGCTGGCAATACCGCTGATGTCGATCGATAATTGACCAACATCGGCAGCTAAAAGGCAGGAAAAAGGCTAAAAATAGCCTTTCATTTGTTTTCCCAACTGCCGGGTTTGAGTGGCAGGGTAAGAAATAGTTGAGAGGGGTTAAATGGGTGCGAGGATGAGGAATAGGTCATAAATGGGTCATGGGGGGATGAAGGGAATCCAAAGAAGGGCATCCTAGGGTGGTGAGGTGGCAAGGGAGAGAGAATTATTAACTTAAAATAAGATAATTATTTCAAATTAATAAGACATAGGTTAGGAGTGGTTAAGAGGACCAAGGGGGAGAGAAGGGGAGGATGACCAAGGGAGTAGACACGATTTCGGTGTCTACAGAAGGTTGACTTAAAATTTCCAAACCTTTTCTTGAACTTGTCCTTGGGCTATAAAAGAAACTTCAACTTTTTCTCTTATTGGACCACTTTTTTGAAGACTTGATCCATGGTGGAAGGTCCATAAACATCTACCTCTCCACCAATCTAGGGCCTCAAACCCATGCTAAACTTCCCCATCCTAAACCACTCATATCCTTAATACTAAGGTATGTACTTCAATAGTTTAGTGAATTACTCTTATTACTCATTCACTAACATGTCACCTTGCTTTAGATTCTAAAAATCTATGAGCTTATGATCAAAATAAAGATGTGGGAGCCATCATGATTTGATTAATGCCATAAATTGATCTTAAGTGGTGGTGGTCAAATTAAGATTCATTAATAACTTTTTATTGGCCCACCACATAGCTGCCTCACCAACCAATTGGTATGCTCCCCAAATTGCCTTGGTGACCTAAGAGTAGTTTTGAATTTTGAAATAATTCTCCATATTTGTCATTCATGCCTCATCTTTATCACCCATAATATTTGCATCAAACTTAGGTGTATTCACCTTCTTCATCTCTCTAGCCAACTCCATATCAACCTGAGCTCTAACATCCTGAGGATTTTCCTACTCGACCAAATACTCTTTAGGTTCATCCTATTGTTCCTCTTATTTATGTCTATGAACACCTACTCTAGATGTATAATTTGATCTTTGGTCTCATTCATAACTATGAGAATTTGGTCCATCTTTAATGACTACTCAATGGCAAATTGACTAGGATTAAACAAAAGGTTACTATCATTAGAATTTAAAGGACCCTCTATAGAAACTCTCACTTTTACCATCCTTATTTTTTTCAACAGAAGGATATGAAAATGTTAGTGGACTCATTAAGTCCTAGAGTTCAAGCTATAGCTCTGACACCACATGTAACATCCCCACTAGTATCTACCTATAAATGCATGATTTTTTTAATAAAATAAACACATATACAAAAATATATTACATCCTAAAAATCTAACAAAGATCATATAAAGTACTCATGCATGTTAATGACAACTAAATCATATTACATCATAAATCATGAATCTCTAACTTCATGAGATTATAATGCAAATATATGAAGTAATTATAATAACTCAGCCATAACTGTTACAAATCTATAGTCACTATTGTTAGTGTATAATAATAAATAATTACAACTCATCATGACAATTTTTAATAATAAATACAACATAATGTATGTATAAGATATATGGCTCCCCCAAAGTATAGTTCCCAAACTTCAAGTATCTGTGACAATCTCAAGTGTCATCTCA
This sequence comes from Torreya grandis, assembly GCA_037957365.1. Classification (NCBI taxonomy): domain Eukaryota; kingdom Viridiplantae; phylum Streptophyta; class Pinopsida; order Cupressales; family Taxaceae; genus Torreya; species Torreya grandis. The sequence continues at coordinate 1,086,783 of JARHVA010003892.1, read as the reverse complement.
ATAAGTAATACTACTATAGGGAGGGAGAGCATCATCTGAGCACTTTTTCACACCAAACATAGACCAATAATCCTCTACATTAATACCATTAGGAAATGGACCTCACTTCATGTATGAGTAGACAGTGACATCTTGAGAATCTAGAGAGACAAACAAGTACCCATGTACTATATGATTTCTAAACTAAACATGTAGTGTATCATAAAAAACTCAATATATTTCAAGATATCACACATACATGTAAACTATTCTCATGAAATGATAATGTATCACTAAACATACTTTGGACAAATATTTAAGAATATTAATATAAAATTGATCTATAGATCAATCAAATTCATACACACTACTTGATTAGACTGCCTTCATCTAATATTATAATGCTAGTAAGCCAATGAAGTCCATCTCACTCCTTACTCTGCATTAGTAATTTAGATTGTTCAAATACAATTCAACCACAAGATTCATATAATTTATAACCTAATAGAAACACATCATGTAACATGCTAAACATAAGAGTAACCACAACATATATTTATTCCATTAAACATATGAATGAATCTTACATTATTTTCTATCCCATACTAGAAATAATGAATATAGTTTATACTACCCAGGTAAATACACAATTGACTATAGAGTTTAAATAATACAATTTGTTTCTAGTTTAACTACACCCTATGATAACCCATATTACCATAGTTCAATGTTTATATGCATAACTACTAAGAACTATAACCAATCAAATTAAGTAGTCATAAATTCATGGAAACCTAAGCTTTTATTCAACTAACAAGGTATAAACAAGTAATTCTGAATTCATACGAAACATAGAATACACATTAATATATTCTCAGAGTTATATTTACATACCCTCATAAAGCTCTAATATGTATATTTATTTAATATGGTTTATAACCCAAGTACACACCCCCAATATACTAATATATACTAATAGGCACATTTACACCCATTTCAAAAATCACTTTGTTAATAATCATTAATGCATAACTTGTTATAACATCAAATTACATACAATGGGTTTTATATAACAAGTGATCTCAATGCTCCACAAGTTTTATCTCATGATAAAGGAAAGATATGTTTACCCATTTAAAACTCACATGATTAATCTAAACCATGCTATGATAACAAAAGTTTATAACTACATACACATTATTATAACAAGAAAGACAACCATTATGGTTAATTAAATGATAAGGGTTAAGACATTGGGTGATCTTGTATTACCACTCCTCTATCAAATAGTCACAAAATTCATGTCCTATGCTTATTCAAGAAATCTATGAAACTACTCTCACTTTAGCTATTAGTAGAAATATTTTTACAATGCTTGTGTAATTTATATTAAAATTGAATTTATGTTTTTATGATCTCCATAAATTAAATTAGTAAACCCATCCAAGTTCCAATTTAATATATGAATAAGTTATACATCTCCTCATTATATCTATATAACTTTCCTTAGAATTACTTGATGCCTACATAAAGGGCATGTTTCCATAACATTTTATATCAACTATGTTCATAGTTTATACCTTACTAGACATGGGTCAATAAAGAATAATGCTTGCAGATGGTTTAGTCTTATTAACTCATTAAAAATTATGATACTTCCATTTTAGATAATAGTTTATATTTCATATAAACATTACAATACATATTTAAAAATTAATAACCCAATAAGAAATCACTAATACTAATTTTTGATAATATTTGGTAATATTGTTATAAAGGATCTATAGGGTGATGCTATTATGTAGCTAGAGACTTCAACAAAATATAGGGTGGCACTAATTTATGATAACATTGGTAATTTTTGATAACATAGGGTGATGCTATTTATGTATCTAGTAATCAAAACATATACCAGATCTAGAAATAAATGCCATCAACATCATGCTAAAATAATAACTATAGTAGAAAAATGATATATACATAGTATTATCTCTAGGTAACTAATAAAATAGTGAATTAATCTTGACAATAGGTTGAATATTAATCATAAATTGATAAGGACTTTTTAAACTAGAATATCAAATATATGATGCATTTTAGTTTATTACATTAGGCTATACACAAAATAAGCCAACTTATTCACAGGTATGGTAAAATTTATTTACACCTCCATATAAATCATACTAGGACACTTTGTGATAGGTTGTATAACCTTCAACAACTTATCTAGGTTAGGAAAATAGTAGTGAATCACACACATATATGGATACTTTTTACCTTATCACATAGCTGAGTATTTTCCTTCTGGGTCAACAATATGCTAGAATAAAAACTTTGGAGATAAAAAAATATGATTGAGATTGTTAAATTCTTCCTAGTGACACCATAAATTAATAAATTACATAGAACTATTCAATTAACATATCTCATAATTAAGGTGAAACTTTAGATTAAAAGCATGTTGAAAAAGGGAGCACTAGTGATTCCATATGATACTAGATGTTTTTTTATTAATACATCAAATTACGCCCTACTAATTTTTATTAAATTAAAACTAAAATAGTTTTCCTATCTTATTAAACACCTAGGATTAACTATAGTGACCCTAAAGGCTATGAGAAGTGACAAAGTTTTGACCTAACTTACCCAAAACAAAAAATATATAATTACATATACAATATACAATAGGTTTTAAGGAAACTTTAGACATGGTTTTCATGCTCTATAGGGGAATACATAATTGAATTATGGCCCAATATACTGGAAAGCAAAATGTTCAAGTGAAAATTATACACATAGATCATAAAGCTGAGAAATAATTATTAAATTAAAATACAACACCTACTTGATCAACTACTCACTAAAACTCTATGCCTTTTTCCTTTGCTGCATCCCCTTGCTTCTCTCTCTGATCTTCTCTTCTCGAATGCATAAGATATCTTTCTCCAACTTTATCTATGTAAAATAGGTGTAGTTCTCTTTTTTCTAGATTTTTATTTTTTGTTTTTATTTTTGTTATTTTTAATATATTTACTCTTTTTAGATTTTCTAAATTTTATCCTTTCTTTTTGCTTTTCTAATTCTAGCCTCTAAATTTCTTTTTATCTTATTTCTTTCTCTTTTCTTGTTTTTTTCCACTTTCTAATGTAATTTCCATTTTTAAATATATTTTAACATTAAATGCAAAAATCCATGATTTAAATTAAATTAATTATCAACCATGAATATTATAGCATTTTAAATATCAATTTCATAATTACCAGTAATCCAAATTTTAAATTTACTTGTACCAATAATATTCCTACCAACATTAATGATAAGATGTGTCACATACACAAAATAATTCATTATGATATTTTTACCTACTTTGGAAAACCATAGAAAGCAACACTCCAAGCAAGTAATAAATACATCATAAAAAATTATCTTTAATGTATTTGTATCATGTGCTAACTACTGTGGTGTGTGCAAGGTTCTGTCCAAATATTTGTCGACCTTTGACATCTCTTCTTTGATTATACTCTCTCTTTGGCACACTCTAAGGGAAGAGGTATCTTGCATCCATGTCACAACATATAGGTAATTATTTCATGTTGCATGATAAATATATAGTAATAAATATAACTAAAAAAATACATTAATATGCTTGAAATGTAAATGCATACATTAACCAACTCATAATAAGCAATCATGTATCTAAACAATATTTATAATATCCCATAATAGCATAAATATCAAGCTTAGTTAGAAATATAACCAATATCATATGTGTCCACTATAAATATCCATAAATAGTCAAATAGTTTACTTAGCAAGGAATCATGGATAAAACAAAGCATAACATATCAAAATCTAAGGCATGTGTAAATAAGTTTTACCAAGTTATATTTGAATGTGTTTATGTATAGTTTTAGAAATAACAAAAGCATGTCAAAATATAAGGCACATGGAAGCCCAATGTTTTGTTTCACAACTCTTAGTCCAAAACATGGTGTTTTAGATCATTCATCTTTCATGAAAGACTACTATGAATTTATATATATTTTAGAATGGGATATCTACCACTCTATAATATTTATACAATGTGATACAAAGATTTGAACCCATCCCAATAATAAATTCTTGCCCAAGCTAGTATTCTTCCATTCTTGAAGGCAATAACTTATAGGATCACCATTACATTCTGTGTTGATCTCATTGAATGCTTGTCCATTTATTTAAAATATTCCTTAAAACTAGGTGCTAATTAGCTAAAATAATACAAATTAAAAATCATGAGGGGGATGGAGGTAAAGTGATAAATAATGTTTGTGCTTGGATTTATTGATAGGGTATATTATGATTGACATAAGATTTGAAATATTTATTATATTTGGTAGATTGTATTCTAAATCAATGGTGATGGCTAGTGGTATTTTTATATCCATTTTGTAGAGAGAATTACAAAGTAAGTTAGTCAAATATTAGCCCATAAATAATAAAAATGGCATAAATAACTAACTAACTAATCCTATCTATTCCTATGGGAATTATAAAGGATAACAATAAACAAAATGAAAGAAAGCAACACCATATTACCTTACCAAATTGATTCACCATACCCATGTGGTTAAAAATCATGTTTTCCCTTGATCAAGCATCCTTGTCTTTGTTAACAAAGGTGGTAAACTCCTCCAATGTCTCAAGAACACTCCATAAAACCTAGGCTCACGATTCTAAATCACTAAACTAGCCTATCAATGAATCTTACAAAAAAAATCAATGATAAAATGTAAAGGATTATGGAAAAAATTTAACATTATAAATTTGCAATATTCAAGCTTAAAATTCATGTTCATGACCTCTCTATTTGTAGATTTTTAAGATTGGTCAGGATCAACCATGACCATCCATCTCAAGATTGAGATGTATGGCCATGGATAATCCTAATATTTAGAATTAAAATCATAAATATCTTCAAGATAAATAATCATTAAATAGGCATGGGAGGCATTAACTAGGCATGGGTGACCCATAATCCTAATATTTTATGCACTTATGGCTTGATGGATTACACCCCATAGATGATGTCACTAGGTGATGCAGATATTCAAAACCAATTTTCAATAATGAGATATCCAAAAAGATTTATGGAATTCTTACTTAAGTTATTAAATTGGATTAATTATCTTAAGTAAGTTTAATCAAGTTTAGTGCAATTCTTTGGAAATTGGTGCATAATTAATCAAAATGGTCAGAAAGTCATATTACTAGGTCATAATTTGATTGGAGAGGAACTGGAAGGTGATGTTAGATGTGTTGGATCTGTATTCCCATTTAGGATGTTTCCAACACCAAATAATAAAGGTACATGACATGTACTAATGAATTAAAAGAAAAGAGTCATCTAGAACACTCAATGGTGAAATTGTCATTTTGACTCAAAATGATCTAATCAAAGTTAGCTGGCCCATAAAATGCATTACCCTATTTAGGGATACTTTGACCTAAAATAACACTTATAAGGGAAAATTTCAAACCATTTAGGGCATTTTATGGCTTTTTACCTAAAATGTGCATTTGAGTGCAATTTGTGTAAGATTGACAATTTCAACACAAATGGTGTTAGGAATTGGATGTCTAAATTTTGCCCTTATTTGAGGTGTAGTGAGACATTCAGGTGAAGAAACATATTTTCAAATAAAATTATTGTCAAGAATAAATTGGAACAAACCCATGATTGCCCCTCAAGAGGACATACTATGATGAAAGAGAAGGATGGACTCTCAAAAAGAGAGAGAAAGTGAGAGGTTAAGCCATGGAATAAATAACATCCATATGAGTTAATGCTTGCACACATGATTACCATCAATGATAAAAATATAATGAGAGGTATAATAGGCCCTAGAGATGGGGGAATGGGAAAGATACAATCTGTAAATATAAGGGACACATTGTAAAAGTACCCAATTTGAGAGTACAAGCTACACACTTACGACATTGATCAATCCCGAGACAAGTTGCACACTAAAATATTTCCATCATGGGATTTAATGTGGAGAGCTTGGAATTAGAGGAAAAAAGAGAACATTCTACTTCAAGAAGGGAAACACCACTAGAATGGGGTCTCCAAAGAGAAGATAATAAGAAGTACTCCAGTAGAGCAAATATGATCATGATTAAATAGTTTTACCCTAGTAGGGAAAATTTTTATCATTGATAAAGAATAAAGAATGATTTTTCCCCTGTAGAGCTGATTTGATTCAGATATGGTTCAAATTTTATACCCCAACATGGGTAATTGGTAAGCAAAAATATCTCAAGGATATAATTGAAAAGATAGGTTAAAGCGAGTGGGTGCAAACATACATGTGATGGTGTAATGGATTAGAAAGCCATATAAAACCAAGCATATGAGAATGCAAAAAGTGATGAGAGAGATGAAAATAAGAATGGAGATAACTGATTTAACCTCAATAAAAATGGAGCACTGCCTACATAGTTCCATGGAATCATGTTCCAACATGAACTTTAGGGCAATGTAGTTCACCCATGTTTGGGAGAGAATGGAATGAAAAATGACCAAGAATTGATTAGAATTATAATGTATGCAAAGAGATACACATCTAAGCATAGATAAAGAAGCCTAAAATGCATGTTACCTATAAGCCTAATTTCCTATCATAATCCTAGGCTTTACAAAGTGTTCTTGAGAATCATTCATCGGGGTTGATGTTGACATTAAGACATTGAGACTTGAGCACAAAGTGTTTGTTATAGAAAAATAAATTAGGAATCATAAGTATGAATAAATTAGAATGACATAAGATTCCAATTATTCTAAGCTAGTTCAAATGTGAATACCTATAACTAAGGATAATGGTAAAACAATGACCAAAACTAGAGTTACAATGATTTACATTTAAACAAAAAAGCAAAAACAAAGAAAAAAATAAACATAAATGAACCTAAGTTGAAATCAGGATATGATCAATCAAGACTTAAGTAGGAACAAAAATGCTTAAAAACGAAAGGCAAGAACATATTAACAACATGAGACCAAGATATAAATAATCAAGATCCATTTAGACCATCAAGATATACTTAGAAAAAAGAGAAAAGCAAAATCAAACAAAAAAACAAGACACCAAAAAAATTCAAATAAAAAAAATGGTCCAAGAACAACGTAATAACATAAGATCAAGATATAAATAATCAAGATCCATATGAATCATCAAGATGTTCTAAAACATAAAAGAGATAAGTAAAAAACAAATAAGGAAACACAAGACCAAGATGAGACAAGAAGTAAGAAAAAGGATAAGAGATAAAAGGAGAGGTGTGAAAGCACAATAAAACACCAAGAAAACACAATAAAATACCAAGAAAACTCAAATAAACACACACAAACAAAAACCAAGTTAGTGCACTTTAAAGATAAATGTTCATGTATGTACGGTAGAGGTGTTACTTTCCACCACATCATAACAAAGAACAATGACATGATAATTGTTCCCTAATTAAAGAGGAACAATGATAGAAGAAATGGGGAAAGAGAAGAAAAGGAAGGGGTTGGCGGAGTTGACTCCAGATGTATAAAACAAGTGGATGCTACCTACATAGTTTCATGGATGTATGTTCCAACATGAACTTTTAGCTAAATGTAGTTCTCCTAGGAAATGGGATAGAAGAAAAATGATGATCAGACCAACATGATTAATGTTATAAAATAAATAGAAGATATGACAAACAAATGAGAATGGTCTAAAAAATAAGAAGCTAATGATATGAGAAAGAATGATCTTGAAAAATGGCAAGTGCATGGGACAAGATGAAATGAATTGGTGTTTTTATGCTTGTAAAATAATAAGAGCATAACATGGTGGAATGGGAATGTACAAATGTATAGAAGCATGAGACAATGTTTTTGTTATTTTGTGGATCATGTTATGATGTTTTTGGTATTTTCAAAGTATTTATAATGTTTTTTGGATAAAATATGTGCAAGGTGGGACCATCTAATCAAGAAGATACACGTCTTGAGAGTAGAGGTTCCAATAAGATAGCTAAGTTGGGTATAATGGCCCATGTTCACAAATTAGTAAAAGGATCTTTGATAAAATAATAAAGAGCAACAAATGTGATATAGAATAATGTGTAACCTGAAGTAAAAAAGAATTATCAACATTCACCTATCTGTAATAGTGTAGAAATAGTCTGAAACTAAGAATATGTTTCTATTCACTTGTTTGAAGCTACACAATACTATGCTAGCTAAACTACTTTATAGAACTACTATTTAGGATGTTCATAATGTTCATGAGACATAATCAAGATCATAATTGGTCAATGGTTAAAAAGTGTTTAAGCTTATAACATGCCTTAAACATAACAAAGAATATGCTTCTCAAAGAGAGCAAACTAGAATGGGATGAAGAATATGTTTAGAGTGCCAAGGATTCAAAGCCTTTACTGTCAAGAATCACAAAAAGTGGACTAGGGTAGTATAAAATGTGTTAAAGGTAAGATAAAAGGGTGGGATAAAATTATGACAACACAAGTTTCCCCCAAGTTAGGGGTCTTGTAGATAATGGTTCAAATATATTCATGTCTATAACCTCTTAAGGTGTATGATGTTCATGGGCTCTAAAATTTCTTCACCATTAGGTTTAATCAATCGATATGCTCCTGATCCATAGTTTGCTGTGACAATATATGGTCCTAACCAATTAGGCTAAAAATTGCCTTTCTTTTTTGGGTTCAACATTCATATTCTTCTAGTATCTTTCAAAAATAAGTCACCAATATCAAATTCTCAAGGGAGAATGTGTTTTTTGTAGCTTCTCTGTAATCTGTTCTGATAGGCCTGCACATTTTCTAGGGTAGCCAAATGCTTACCATCAAGAAGCTCTAGTTCATGTAGTCATGAGGCTCTATAGTCTTCATTATATTCAATGTGCTCTAGTGATATTATTAATGATGGGATCTCAATCTCAATTGGGATGATAACTTCAATGCCAACAACAAGGGAGTATAGAGTAGCTCTTGTTGGGGTGTGATGAATGGTTCAATAAGCCCAAAGGGTAGGAAAGAGTTGTAAGTGATAATTATGGCCAACATCATTGACAATCTTCTTTAAGATGGATATAATGATTTTATTTGATGCCTTAGCTTGTCTATTACCCTGTGAGTTATATGGAGTGGATTTCTTGTGCTTGATCTTGAATTTTTCATAAAGATATTTTTCATATTAGTTCATAAAGCATCTATTATTATTGGATATAATATGGGCTAGGATGCCATATCGACAGATGATATGGTAATAAATGAATTCAACTATTTGTTTCTCAATAACATAAGTGAGGAATGACCTCAATCCACTTGTTAAAGTACTTAATTGTAGTCAAAATGTGCTTATGGCCATCTAAAGATGTTAGGTTAATTTTCCTAATGAGATTGAGACTGCATGTTGAGAATGGCCATGGTGTTGTAATTGGTTGTAATGGTTAGAAAGGTGCATGTATCAAGTTGCCATGCTTCTGATAAGGAACACAATTATTTACATAATTACAAGCATCTATCTCCATTTTGGGCCAATAGTAGCTTGTTTTGAGGAGTTTCTTTGCTAGGACTACACCATTGGTATGGACCCCACACATTCCTTCATGAAACTCCTTTAGTGCCATCTTAGATCCTCCCAAAGATAAACAAGGAAAAAACATTCCATCATAGCCTTTATGATAAAGCATGTGTACAAGGAGGATATAACATGTTAAGCTATGAAGGAATAGTCTTTATTGGTTGTTGGAAAGGTTGGCAAGAAATACATGACTATGGAAATAGTTATAAAAATCTTGGTACCATGGTAGCTCAGGTGAGGGATTAGGATCAGTAATAATGCATATCTTCTTTAAATCTGATAAAATATGTGCTAGCTAAAGAAGATTTTCAATTAGGAACTGATACTCTTTAGCACTATCATGCATTTGAATCATGGAAATAATTGTTTCCATGGCATTGATAGATCTATTGTTGACTCATGGAACTTGATCAAACTACAAAGATTTAAAATGTGTTTTGAGGTTATCAATAATTTGCTTGTAAGGAACAAGATTATTATCCCTTATTTGATACTAGTTAGTTGTTTGATTTATGATTAGCTATGAATCTCCATAGACCTTTAAGCTTTGAATATCCCACTATATAACAAGATGGAGCCCTGTAACCAATGCCTCATATTTAGCCATATTATTTGTATAATGAAATTATATATGGAATGCTTTGGGGATCATATCCCCCTATGGCATGATCGATAATATGCCAGCTTTAGACCCTCAATATGTGAAGGATATATAAAAATAGAATATCCACTATTCAAGTTCTTGTGATACTTGTTCTATCGTCATGATATAATCATCTATAATGTCAAAGTTGAGAGGTTGAGTGGCTGTAATAGGAGCTTCTACAAGTTGGTCAACAAGAACTTATCCTTTGATTGCCTTTTGATTCTGGTACTCAATATCAAACTCATTTAGAAGCATAATCCATTTAGTCATGCATCTTTGAAGAGCTACTTTAGATAAGAGGAACTTGAGAGGATCTACCTTGGTGATAATAATAGTTTTTTTATTTAGTATATAATGTCATAATTTCTATTTCTAAGTGGTGAACACCATAGCTAAATATGCCTTTTTGATAGGCATATAATTATGTTCATAGGCTACCAATGTGTGGCTTAATTAATAAACAATGTGTTCCTTACCATGATCATCATTCTAAGCCAAAAGTGCCCCTAGTGCATGTTTCGTGGCTGATATATAAAGAAGTAGTGGCTTTCCTTGTGTTGGAGGTTGTAATACTGGTGGATTGGTCAAGTATGTTTTAAGCTTTGAAAATTCTATCTGAAAATCTTCATCCCATTGAAATGTTACCACTTTCTTTATGAGATGGGTAAATGGGTGGCACTTATCTACCAATTGAGAAATAAAACTATGTATAGACTAGATCTTTCCTTGTAGACCTTGCATCTATTTAAGATTGTTTGGTGGAGGCATTTCCATAATAGCATTGACCTTTACAGGGTCAACTTCGATCCCTCATTATGATACAATGAACCCTAATAATTTTCCTGATGTGACTCCAAAGACACATTTCTTAGGATTCAAATAAACTTTATATTCATGAAGCCTCTTAAATATTCTTCATAGAATGTCAGGATGTCCAACTCTTATTATTGATTTTGATAGTACATCATCAACAGAGTCCTTGAAAATGTCATGCACCATGCCATGGAAAATGATAGTCATTACATGCTGATATGTGGCTCTAGCATTCTTCAAACCAAATGACATGATTTGGTAACAAAATGTCCCCCATAGAGTGGTGAATATAGACTTATGTTGATCTTTAGGGGCTATCTTGATTAGATTGTAACTAGAAAATCCATCCATTAAGGATAACATCTCATACCCAATAGTTGAGTTGATGATCATATCAATGTTAGGTAGAGGAAAATCATCTTTGGGGCATGCTTTATTGATATCATAAAAATCAATACAAATACATATGCTTAGCATCTTTTTACTCACTGGTACTATGTTAGAAACCCATTTAGAGTAGTCTAGAGGTATGATAAAATTGTCTCCTAGAAACGTTTCCAACTTGGACTTAACCAAAAGGGCGATGCATGAATGCATCTTTCTTAATCTTTGCTTGACTAGTTTAGCACTAGGGTGAACAACAAGATGCACAACTAAATCTGGGTCCAAGCCTAGCATGTTGATGTATGCCCATGCAAAGATGTCTATATAATCCTTAAGAATGGATATAATATGATCATGCTCTACTTTATTAAGGGAAGCTCCAAGATAAATAATTTTGGGATCTTTATAGGTTCCCAAATTCACTTCTATTATGTTCTCCACAAGGAGTGTGGATCTATCCTCTAGAATTATAGGCAATTTATGGTCATGATCATTTTACTCTACTATATATTCTTATTTTTCCTCCCAAAGATCTAGATAATATGAAGAATCAAAATCTACCTTCTCAAGTAAAAGCCAATTAGTAAAAACATCTGGAAACTCAAGAGCAAGATTCTCAAATATTTGATGTTGTTTTGAAGAGATGATTGTACTAGCTATGGAACTTGGGATAGATGTACTTTATATGTCCTAAGGGTATGAGCAAACTTTCTCATCTGGGAGAACTTAAAATAGGTTTTTAGTCAAAGGCTTGTTTTTTCTTTACTTTTCCCCTGATTGACAAGTGCCTCAAAGAGGTTTTCACCCAAAGATCTCGATATTTTTTCTTTATTATGACCAAGAAAGTTTGCCTACTATCAAAAGTAGGTAGAAAGAACTAGTGAAAAATAAAAACCCTAATGATGATCACTAATGGGGAATGTATCTCATAAGCCCATGTATTCTGCAATCGATTCTTCATTTTAGAACTCAGTGAGGCATATGACTAAATTTTGCTAATCCCAATCTATGAGTTTAGGATATGAAAAGTATAGGTTATAATGAGGGTTTGATTTAAGATGAGAATTACCAATGGTAAAGATATAATGTCCTAATTTAGGAAGGGAAGCACCAATAGGATGGTTTTTTGCTTCAGGATGGGAAGCTCCACTAGGCATTATGGAATTTGAATCAAACAAATTTGAGTCAACAAGCTCATTGAAAAGGCTATAATGGGATGTTGTGTTGCTACTAGGAGTCTCATTACTAGTCACTTTGGAAGAGTCACTATCAAATGTCATGAGGTCATCCTCTAGTGGTTTAAATCTGAGACCATGATTCCAATTGATAACTCTAGCTGCTAAGGGTTCTAAAATTCCTTACACCTGTGGGCTAAGGCCTTTCCCTATATAGTCAAGATGATCCATTATCTTGTTAGGGATAGGATGCTTTGGATTATAAAAACAATTAGTAAGGCCTTTAAAACATAACCAATCTCCCTCGATAAAAGCCTCTCGATCTTTGTTTGGTGTAATTGTAGGTATAAAAACCATAAGAGGTTTTGGTTGTTTTTTTTTTGGTTGCCAAATTTGATCAGGTTTGTTAGGAGTCTGGGAAGTTTTAGGCTTACCAAATGTTTTAGGGGATTTTGGTAATTTTTCAATATGGAGGATGTCCTTTAGATGGTACATAGAAATTCCTATCTTTAATAATACCCTGTTTAGCTAGAGCTATAGGAAATGGATTGATCAAAGTGGAGGCTAGATCACCAAGGTCTATATAATTAGATAGAGATGGATGAGAAATGATGGCTTTGTTCTTCTTTACAATGAATTTAGAACCTGGGTAGTAGTTATAATTATGAAACTCTGATTCAAGATGTTTGCAGTATTAATATGGCTACTGATCAGTGAGAATAGTAACCTTGATCCCATCATGGGGAAACTTAAGGCATTGGTGAAGAGTAGATGGAACTACATGTACTTCATGGATCTAAGGATGAACAATAACTATGTTATAAGGAAGCTCAATATCCATAATATGGAATAATGTGTGATGAGAAATAGACCCAACCATGACTGGCAACCAAATTATACCAGATGACTCCCTCTCAGTGTTGTCATAAGCCTTGATTGTAATAGTTTTTGGCTAAATGTCTTTATCCATGTAGCCCAATCATCGTACCAATTTAAGAGATATGATTTTTATCCCTAAACCATTATATATAAGAACCTGCTTGATCTTGTGTTTCACAATGATTATCTCAATGTATAATGGGTTATTATGGTTTGGACTGAGGTTAGACATGTATTTTTGATCAAATGTGATTTGACAAATTGAAGATAAGTGTTTAAATAGGTTCTAGAACTGATCAAGGTTTATATCATTAGGCACAATAGACTCTTGCAAAAGTTTGTTAAAAATGGTTCTATGGACATCAGATGTTCGCAAGAGTTTTATTATGGAAATTTATGCAGGGATTTTATCTAATTGATTCATTAGACTATAAGGCCTTTGAATTATGGATTAAACTATTTTAGTTTTTATTGGGATAGTATTCAACTTTAGAACCATTGGCATAATGTTTTCATTGGGTTTTATGGAAGAAGTGGGTGAAGGGCCTTGGATGGTAACTCATGGGTGTCTAGTTAAAAATGCACAACCTACAGGTGGCAAGGAATTATTATAATTAGAAGAGGAAGGCAAAGGGCCTTGGATGGTGACTCGTAGGTGACTAACTATATTGCTACAATTTTTTTTCAATGAGGAGCCTTTATAATTAGAATAAATGTGTTATTATTTAGGATTAGTAACCCATGTAAATGGAGTAGCAACATGATGATGTGAACCCGACATGACATTAATAGGGGGAGAGGGTACTGACCTTATAATGATGGGTCCATTTTTGTGAGGAACATGAGATTATCCATGTAGTTTTATAGTAACAATGGTAATATGGGTTGAAGATATGCATCCCATAGTATTATTATAGTCATAAGGTACATTTTTATAAGCTGCATTATTAGTATGGGCATTAAGATCTTGATTATGCTCATTATGATTCTGACCTTATTGTTAGTTTTGATTCTACCTCTATCCTTGATTGTGACCATTTTTATTGTTTCTTGGTGGTGGTGGATCATGTCAAAGAAAGGGTCTTTGTAGATTCCCATATCCTGATTTGTGTCCTAATTTGGGGCCAACTTAATTTCTAGTTCACCACTTTCAATAAAGTCCTCAATAATATCTTGTAATTGAATGCAATGATATGTACCATGACCAACAATATGATTAAATTTACACCATTCATTCTCTTTTTACTAATCTAGTTTTAGTTGATCTTGAGGAAATGGCCTCGATACTAGCCATACAATTAAATTAGCTATAACACGATTTTGTAATACTATTTCAATTGATTCTCCTAGCTTGCTAAAGACTCTAAAATTATTATGAAATGTCCTTTATGGAGGTTGTCTCTATAAAGTAGGTAGTGGATTTGGGGGAGTTAAATATACATTTGGAGGAGGCATAGCTTGTACCATTTGTACATGTATTGTTTCAGTCACCCCATTTCTAACCATGTTCTTATTTTTGCTAAAGCCTTTAGGCTTATCTTTCATAACTATTTGAACCAGTGATTTAGTCTAATTAGATGCTTGACCTTGCACAAAAATCTTAACAAGGCCCTTAACAATAAGAGACTTCTCAATCTACACTCCTTTGTCAATAATCTCTTCAAATGAGTTAGTACAAGCTTTTCATAGATTATGTGCAACTTCTGGATGCAAATTTTGTGTAAAGATATCAACCAACTATTTGTTTGGAAAATTATGTCGAAAATAGCCTACCAATGCTCTCCACCTTTTCAGATATGTGATAAAACTTTCACCATCATGCTACTTGGCTTTGCATAAGTCAACAATAGTTAATTCATGTTCTATGTTATATGAGAAATGGTTAATTTTTTTTGATAAGTTGTTCCAATACAAATCTGATCCCTTTTATAGTTTAAGTAGCCAATCAAGAGTTTGTCGTGCTAAACTTCATAGAAATAGTTGTAGTAAGTATTCGCTACTATAAGTAACCTCTTGACATAAGATGAAGAATGCTTGCATGTGTTTATGTGGATCTCCTTTTCCTTTGTACTTGTCAAATTTGGGTGACTCAAAATAAGGTGGAAAAGGGTTTTAGAGAATAGATAAATCAAATGGATATGGGCATATCTCATCAAATTTGTACTTTTTGACTTTATTATTTGTGTCCAATCTTTGAACAGTTTCCTTCATAAAATTTCATTCTTGCATGTTTGGTGCATTTTTGGATTGAATAAGATGTTGTTGGGGTGGAATGTGCCCCTAGTTTCATTGATATTTGGGTGGAATGTGCCCCTGGTTTTGTTGCTATTAGGGTGGAATGTGCCCCTAGTTTTGTTACTATTGGGGCAGAATGTGCCCCTGGTTTTTTTGTTGTTGGGGTGGAATGTGCCCCTAGTTTTGTGTGGATATATAGGGAGTGTCTACCTTTTGATCCATGACTTGGTTCTGATTTAATCCTTGAGTTGAGAATATAGGCCATTGATTCTTGGATTATAAAACATTCCTTGAATTTGGCTATTTTATACTTTGTTGATTTTGGAAATTTTTATGTTTATTTACCAATTTTTGTGTTGGTTGAAAAGAACTAGCCAAATTATCTTGAGGCATTTCCTCAATTCAAACTGAATGTTTGGGTTTTTGAGTTTGTATGTTTGGGTTTTTGAGTTTGTAAATTAATAAGAGGTTCTTGACGATTGAAGAATGTATGTTCCATGTCAAATGGAACACTTTTTAAAGTATCTTGTGACTTTAATTGTTCATTAAGATTACCTTGATCCACTATGGTAATGTCCTCATTTAATATTTGTTGCATACTTCCAGCCACATTTCCTTATTCTTTTGAAGCATCATTGTGAATTGAAGTGGAAACTAGGGAGTCAGTTAAGTCTATGACAAGTTGATCTGCATATCATTGACTTATTATCTTGATCTTGGCTAGAAGATCTAGATTCATGGGTTTTGACTCTATTTATATTTATTTTCCTTTATTAGAGGAAGAAGGTATGTCTATTTGTGTAAAAGCTTGCTCTTTCTGTCATAGTTCTCCTTCTCTAACTAAGGTATGCAATTGTTCCATAGGAAAGTCAGAAGATAGTCTAACACCTAATTCTATCATTCTAATAAGGGCTTCATCTTGATATTCTAGGGGTTGATATTCATTGTAATCATCTTTAGATCCTACTATTATGTGGATATCATAAAAAACAATGGGGTTATCTTGACCATCATAAAATTTATCATCTTCATAACTAAGGCCATAAGAGGACCCACTATGAGTGAACCTTTGAGTCATGTCTAAAAGAACTATTTTGTGTGTTTGACTAACTTTGGACCAATGCTTGACAACCAAACAAAGTATAATTTGGATCTCTTTTAAATAAATAACCAAGGTACCAATGAGACTATAAGAGAGGGTGGTTTGAAACCACACACAATTTAGAAGATTTGGTTCATGAGTTTACTCAACCTTTGGTAAGGTTGAAATTGTATAGATCGGAAGAGGGTAAGGTAACTCAAAGACCTAAGGTGAAAACTAGTACACCAGAACCTAGATCTTTGTGATACACACGTACTATAAAAGCTAGTTTTAACTTTGACAAGTTGACCCTACAAGTTTAGAGGAAATCTCTCCAGATTACGAAGAAGACAAAATGGACTAAGAAACTCAAGATGTAAAAACATACGTGAATCACTAAGTATAAAACTAGGACCAAATAGGTAGCACAATGTCACCACATGATTCTAGTAGGATAAAATATGTTCTAGGACTCAAAGCATGAGTGATACACAAGATGACTTGAGTTCACCAAGATGATAATATGATTTTGAGTCTTAATAAATGACCTTTAATCCAAATGGAAAATTGAACCCAAGTTAGAACAAGATTAGTGTGCAAATGGAAAACCCACTTTAACACACCAACACTTATAACTTAGAAAGGTTCAATTTCAAAACTAGATTATAAATGAATGATTTAGACAAATTGGGTGAAAGATCTAGACTCAATTGGGTAGCATGACTGTGCCAAAGTGGATGACATGACACAGTTATTGATAACAATTTGAACAAGGAAAAGATGAATTTTCCAATTAGACAATGTAACACCTCCCTCACTCAATAAAATTGAGGATAATGTATTTTGGTTAAGTTCAATGAGTCAACATGCAGTTTTAGACACAAATCAAGACCAAGTAAGCTAATGACAAAAAATAAATGTCTTAAGCCTAAACTGACAAGGTATAACAAAGTGGGGTCTACTAAACTAGAAAGTTTTGAATCATTCTAGGGGAATCAATTTCACAATTACTTTCACATCAAATGATTCAAAATACAAGCATGGAAATTGGGTGACCATGGCTAGTTGTAAAAAGGTCTAGTCTTTTTTACAACCACTACATCCTGTTGTTTACTCAGTGTAGTGCGATGTCCAAATGAAAAT
The DNA here is from genome assembly GCA_037957365.1 of Torreya grandis. NCBI lineage: Eukaryota > Viridiplantae > Streptophyta > Pinopsida > Cupressales > Taxaceae > Torreya > Torreya grandis. The sequence goes on along the minus strand of JARHVA010003892.1, from coordinate 1,068,829 downwards.
ACATCCCATGTGAAACTCTAATTAGGATCCAAATGAAGTCAATGCTAGGTGATGAAACCCTAGGTTAAAGCTTCCCTAAAAAACTCATGTGAGGTAATGATGTCCCCCTCACAAACTAAGTTTGCATAAAAACAATGAAAGCATGAAAGTAGAAAGACTTTAGGGTCATTTTCAAGATCACCCAAACTTTAATAAGTTTTTTGGGATCACTTTAGATGACATTATTTCTAAGATTTGGACTAGGGTACTTGAAATAGGAATGACACTTTTGATTCCAAGGGTTCCCCAAAGGGGAAAAATGGAAGAACATACACACAACATCCCTCTTTTTCCCAAATAAAATCTAACTTAAAAAACTAAGTAGATACAAAAAAACTTGGAAAGGTGAGTTAATTTTTAAGCCCAAATGGAAAATGAGGTGGTGTTCATTTGACCCCTTGGTCTTAGTTACAATCTTTGAAAAAATTCACCATAAACATCTAAATTTTTTGTTAAACACCAAAACAAGGTTCCTAATTGATTTTTAAGCATGAAAAAGGTGATATAAAACATGTTTTTAGTAAATTCCAAGCTTGGTCCTATAATTAAAATGTTAGCATGGCATTTAGCCTTGAATCTCTTTTAAGTTTGAAATAATAAACTTAAAAAAAAGAACTCTCGAGTATGTGTTTTAAGAAAAACATAGTGATCAATGTCAGTTATATAACCAATGACAATTACATTTGCTAACTGATGATGGTTATCTAACTGACATTGGTTATACTAATGTGATCGATGATAGCTATCCAACTGATGTTAGTTTTACTAATTGATGTCGGTTACTATGTAAACCTGTGGTAAACAAAAAATGACAAAACAAAGTTATAAAATCAATTTGTAAGAGTTTTAATGATCCAAATGAAGATTTTAAAGCTACAAAATGATCTTCATGTGTGGGATGCATCTAGTCCCACTAGGCGTGCCAAGATGTAGAGAGGATTACAAAGAAAGTCAAACTTTAGTCTATAAATAATGAAAAATGAATAAAGAACTAACTAGCTAATCCTATCTATTACTATGGGAATTACAAAGAATAACAAGAAACAAAATGAAATAAAACAACATCATATTACCTTTCCAAATGGATTAACCATACCCATGTGGCTCAAAAGCATGTTCTCCCTTGATCAAGCATCCTTGTCTTTGTCAACAAAGGTGGTAAACTCCTCCAATGTCTCAAGAACACTCCAAAAAACCTAGGCTGATGATTCCAAATCACTAAACTAACCTATCAATGAAGCTTGAAAACAAAATCAATGATCAAATGCAAAGGATTGTGGAAACAATTTAACATTATAACTTTGCAATATTCAAGCATAAAATTCATGTCCATGGCCTCTTTATTTATATATTTTTGAGATTAGTCAGGATCAACCATGAACATCCATCTCAAGATTGAGATGTGTGGCCATGGATAATCCTAAAATTTAGAATTAAACTCATAAATATCCTAAAGATAAATAAGCATTAAAGAGGCATGGGAGGCATTAACTAGGCATGGGTGACCCATAATCTTGATATTTTATGCACTTATGGCTTGATGGATGCCACTCGATAGATGATGGCACTAGGTGATACAAATATTAAAAATCAATTTCAAATAATGAGATATTCAAAAATATATATGCAATTCTTACTTAAGATCTTAAATTGGATTAATTAGCTTAAGTAATTTTAATCAAGTTTAGTGCAATTCTTTGGAAATTGGTGCATAATTAATTAGATTGGTCAGAAAGTCATATTATTGGGTCATAATTTGATTGGAGAGGAACTAAAAGGTGATGTTAGATGTGTTGGATCTGAATTCCCATTTAGGATGTTTCCGACACTAAATAATAAAGGTACATGACATGTACCAATGAATTAAAAGAAAAGAGTGATCTAGAGCACTAAATGACAAATTTGTCATTTTGACTTGAAATGATCTGATCAAAGTTAGCTAACCCATAAAATGCATTGCCATATTTAGGAATACTTTAACCTAAACTAACACTTATAAGTGAAAAGTTCAAACCATTTAGGGAATTTTATGGATTTTGACCTAAAATGTGCATTTGAGTATAATTTGAGTAAGATTGACAATTTCAACATAAATGGTATTAGGAATTGGATGTCTAAACATTTTAGATCCTTAGTTGAACCCTTTATTTAGATGATGGTAATAACATGTGTCCTTCTTCCTTATATTGTATACAACCTCAAAAAAAATATTAGGAACTTGGATTTGATATATATTGGCAACAAAACATAATAGGGGTTTACAAAGTGTTTAAGCTTCAAGTGCATGAGAGTAAAAGGAAGAATCCCAATTGAGATAAAATGTTTGAAGGTGGATAATAACCATAAAAAGTGGTAAAATGATAGGGTAGATGCATTTTGGAGGAAAATAATATTTCTTGTGATGAGAGAGGTCAATCCATTAAGGGTTTCAAAATGGGAAACAATGGAATCTATTTCCATTTAGGCACCAAATTTATAGTGGGTGCATTGTTCAATCCTTATCTATGGATGTATGCTAGTTAGTTTTTTGTGATGTGGCCTTGTATTGTAGTTGTGGCTTTGGGAATTTTCACTCTCTTTCCTCCCTAAAAAAAATTACAAAGAAAGGACACAAAATGGGAGGAATTATTTTTTGTTACATGTGTGCTCACATCGATTATCATAGTTTTGTTTGCTCACTTCCTTGGATACTATTGACAAAATTTGACCCTATAGGTCAAATTGGGACCCCTATAGGTAAAAAATTGAGTTTTATGTGTTTTTATGGGTCTAATATTATGTAATAAGGTGTATTATATGTCTTTTGATGTTATTACATGATATATTAGCCTTGGTCATTAGTCATTTTAGTCCTTGTATCATTTTGAGTCAGTTTGAGGTTAAAAAGAGGCATTTAATGACTTGTATGACCTCTTTAGGAAATTTTAATGTTTTAAAAGTTAATTTAATTACTAATGTGTCCTCATATGTATTAATAAACTATTGGTAACTGAAGTGGTAGGTTTTTCAAAAGAAAGGGTAGTTTTCTTAGGAAAAGAGAAGAGTTCAGGACTTGTACGATCCACAAAGAAGTGTGACACATGGGATGAGGTAAAGGAATGTATATTAACATTATTAAAGCTAATTTAAATATTTTAAGTATTTTTGAAGCACTATTTTTTATCCAAAACTATCTTGCTCCTTCTTCACCCTTCTAGACACACAAAACTAGTTAACATGTTTGTACTTGGTATGATCGATAGGGAAGTTTCTAGGTAAAATGATTTTCGGAGATGAAAGTAAACTTAGATAAATTAATTATCATAATAATATTTTAAATAATGGTTTCTTATTCTTTATGAACCATATTCATGAAGTTAATTATGTTTTTCTTCTTGCTAATCTATGCACCTTGAAGGTTTTGATCTTATTTGGATGATTTTATACAATCTAATTTTTGAAATTTATCCTAGATGATGTTGGATTTTCCTTATAATTATTCCCATGATTATTTTTAACTTTAAATTTGTTGTGATGGGAAAATCACCTCAATTTTTTAGATTGGTCTTCTTTTTGAATGACATGCATGTTTCTACCATTTTTAGATTTCCATACTTTGATAATGGTTTTAGAGGATGGAGATGAGTTAATTACCATTCTTTAAATGTAATATTATATCCTTACATTTAAAATATAATATTAAAAATCATACTCCCTGAAGGTGTAGTCATAAAACATCATGTAGCCAATTTGCTTAAAGACTATCAGACACTGTCAATTTTTGATCTATGCAGGGTTTTAAATCACATCCATAGAATCATAGGGAGTTTGAAAATGTTTATATATCTCTTTAAAACATAGATAAGTGATTGAGATTCCATTTGGTGCAAGAAAATGGGATTTTTGTATTCATGAGCAACATTTATATATAGTCTGCCAATAGTGAGCACCTATAGGTACTTGGAAGAGAATAATCACATTGAGAATAAATATTTTGAGACTTGTTTAAAGACCTATGTGGTTTAAAATATTCATTTGAAGAGATTGGAATGAACCAAATAGAATAACTTGACCATACATTATGTATTATTTAGAAAATACTCACATTGCCACCTGTGTATGCAAATAACCACCTACAAGTGGCCTTAATAAAGTCATGAAGGTGTTTATATGGGAAAGCTAAGGAATATGATGAACTCTTACTTGAAGTAAATAAAATGTAGTGTTGATCATGATATAACCTTATGAAAGTTTAGGTGGACAAGTTAGAGTGAGAAACCATGATCATAAGGTGACTGTGTATTCAGAGACACAATCCCCAAAAGGTGAAAACAAAGGTCCATGGGCATCTTGTGAATAGCATATGACATAGTTTCAAGAGATTCTAATGCATACTAATGTGATCATCCTGTATCCTATAGAAAAGATAAAGTCTCCACAAAATATTAATGGCAGAACACTAATGGAGGTTGGAAGTTTGAAGACTCAAAGTTGCCTATAAAAACACTAAATTCCTTCAATATCATCTACAAGATTTTTGAGTTTTGAGTAACCTTTATTTTAAAAGTTGGTATTAGACCATGACATCAAAGATAAATAGTTATAAATAGTAATTATGGCACTCATGATCAAATGGATAATTAGTATAAATGGATATAGACTATTTTGGGTACTAAGGTAACCTATAGGTTTCCTTTACCTCATTAATGTAACCTTATAGGTTGGCTGTAGGTTATCATGAAGCTTGAGCTGGATACCTTGAGGACAGGCCTTACTCCAATCATATAAGGAAAAATTATAGATATTTAATGGTGTTTAAAGTTTCAAAAAGTACATAAAACATGTAATAAGGCTTGGATCACATACAAGTATATGTACAGGACCCGAAAAGACTCCCACATAGTTACTTGGAGGTGACTTTGGACATACAATAAGATAAATATGGCATCTAAGTATGCATTGAATAAGCTCAAGGTAAATAAGGCCCAAAAAATTTATAAATGAAATCACAAATTCAAAGAGATTATTTATTCATTAATATAAAATAATAATACATAAACACACCTATAAGTACACCACAAATAAGGTCAACATAGTTAGAAATTATGCATACAGTTTGGGCTAGGCAGGAGCATATGGATACATGTGAGAGGTTGGAGGGATGAGTGAATTTTATAAAACTTTCATAAAATTTAAAACATACTAATTAAACCATAATTATGTATTTTTAATAGATAATTTTTTTTTCAAGGGCAATATACAATCAATCTATGACTATCATACACAGTCCACTTTTTGCATAGCCCATCTTGGAGATTGGGAGAGTTAGAAGGTTTATTGAACTAAAAAAAAGATAAAAATTGGTAAAACATGTATCCATAACTTTTATAACCCTATAAAATATTTACCTTGTCTAATAAAACAAAGGGAGTGCCCTCTGTTTTGTCTCAGACAGAGGGCACCCCCTTGTGAACAAAACTAGCATGTTTTGGAGAGTAAGGTATAAAGATAAGACCAAAAGATAGAGAAACCATTCAAGAATGTTAATTAAGATATAAAACACCTAGGGAAATCATGGAAACATATAATATAGTGGATAATCCTTAAAATATGGTATAGACCCTCAAAGTTGTAGTCAAACCTACTTGGGCAGGGTTAGGCCTAAAAGCCAAAAGAGAGTTATTATTACTTACACCTTGAGATGATTATTATAACCTATTGAAACATGTTTTTAAAGTAATTAAAGATGTGTAAAATATATTTTATGCAAGGAAAACCATAAAAAACTCATTTTGGGCTTCAAAGAGTAGATAAAACTACTAAGCATGACTAGGCCTAGAAACCAAAAGAGGGGTCAACTTCATGTACAACCTTAGATGATCTCTCAAATGGATTGGATAATGTTTATAGGGTCAATAAATAGGTGTGTGAGACATTTGGATGTATGGTAAGAATAGATAAATCCATTTTGAGGTCAAAATAAATTTAGGCCTGTAGGAAATGGAAGAAAGGGTTCGAGTGAGCAACTTTGAGTGCTCATATCTTCTCTAATGCTTTGCATGGGAATACAAGACATTAAAAGATGTTAAATATGGTTATAAAAACATTTTTATTCAATTTTATTGTAATTTTAATGTGAAATATCTACGAACAAAGCTTAGGTGTAGAAATAGGCCTAAAACCCTTGCTAAACCCTTGAAAGGACCTGATTGGGAAAATAAGGTTGGAGGGATATTAAAATGAGATAGTTTTTCTAGAATAAGGATTGGAGATTGTATAATACTCTCTAAAGATATTCCCCACCATTTTTATAGTTATGGAATTATACATATAAGGTATAAAACATGGTACTTTTGACTATTTTGTTTTTTTTATGGGTTACAAGAGGTTTTAAGAGATGTCAATCACATATAAGGGAAGATTAAGACTTAATATAACTCCCCATGTCAATTTAATACTTTTGAAAAACTCTTAAATTATTCAACTAGCTACTTCATCTTAACCAATCAAAACTGGCATAGTGACCAAGCTAGTGAGAAGGGTGGAAAACTTCAAGTGAGCTAATTTTAAGGTGTGCCTGATGAATATAAGGGCATGGAGGGTATTTAAAAATGTAATTAACTCCCTCCCATGGATTTTAATGTAAAAATAATTCCTTTTTTGAGTTAAGTGTGCAAGGTGTATGACAGAAGAGTTTTTTAGACTACAGTTGGTGATGGCTCATTCTAAGATGATTCTAGATGACCAGGACTATAACAAATGCATGGAAAGGCATGTATGAAATACTTCCCTCTCATTAAAATAATAAAACCTATCCATAGTAATTTTTTAGATGTTAAAACAAAGGTGAATAATGAAGGTAGTTTTCTAAGCCAGAATGAGAACTTTCATGCCACTTTGCAAGAGTTTCATGACTTATAAAGCCACTTATTCCTTATTACATTACATGGTTCATTTAAAATTCCTTTATAATGAATTAGTAACTCATTTTATTAGCTTTAAAAGTGTCCTTATGACCTTTGGAATTATCTCTTCTCTTCTCTCTCTCAAGTTCTTTAAGAACTAGCCATTTTGGCCATGGTAACTTATGCTTCACCTAAGTATGGCCTTGATCATTTTCATACCATGGATCAATAATAATAATGATTTATAACTCTTCCATAACTATTATTAGTGTGTTCATTTAGAATATTTGATTTTTATTAGTGATGAATTTTGTTTCCTTAGCATGATTGTCTCATTCCCTCACCTATTTGTAGTTAGAAAGCTTCTTATTATAGGGCATGTGAAGTGTTCTATAAAGTGTCAAGGTTGAGCGAGTTAGTATATTAATTAGTACCATTCAAGGCCTCTTTTCTAGTAATCCTAGCCTAAACATTCATCCATAACCTCATAGTGTAATATTGATGTGAGAAGATACAAATTAGAGAAGTGTATGTTTGGTTAGTCTCTTGGTTTCATGTGTAACATGAAACTAATTGGAAGTCATCAACTTATTTGATGTATCACCTACATTAGGATAATTTTCTTTCATTTTTTGGTCTCTCTCCCCCCCCCAAAGTTTTATTTGTAGTAGTCATACAAAGTGGTACATCAAGGGAGTTATACCTATCTAGAGATTCACCTCACTCTTAGGCTCACCCATAACCTATAAGTGTTTCAATTATGCCACTTGGATGAGGAGAGACAAGACATCTCCTCAAAGGGTGCAAATGTAAGTGATAATATTTTTTGGCATGCCCAATAGGACTCTTAGTCCAAGAGGTTGAAAGATTTTTGGTGTTGTATTTTAACAATAAACCTTTGGAGGAATCTATATAAGAATTAATGGTGAATCTAAAGTTACATCAGCTAGTCAAGCAAGCTAGGTGTTCATTTTAAATATTGTTGATGATGATTCCTTATGTTCTTGCTTCTTAATGAAGTTTTATCACTAAATTTAGTGTTGAGTTTTGTTTTACATGAGTTGGTGAAGTTTATCAAGATTATGGTAGTTCCTATCAGCCTTTTAAGGATACTGAACAACTCAAATATGACCATTTAAAACCTTATCATGAGTTGTATTAGACCTAAAATCAATCTCCTTAGTATCTTGCTTCTCCTAACCAACCTAGTCACTTCTCAACTCAGTCTATTATAACCTTCAAGCAAAATCTTTTGGGCTATGATAATTGCATGTTGGATGTTAACACACAAATGGGATATGACCTATATGTTCCTAGTAATATTATTCATAAGGTGAGAGATGCATTATATCTGATTAAAAGAGAGTGGGTACCTATTGAGAGAGCCAATTAGGAAAGTCTCATAAGTGAGATGCTAGATGTGAGTGGCTTGGTTTATTCATTAGAGGATAGGATAAAAATTCATGAAAGTCGGCCTCACCAAACCTATAAGCATTAATATCCACTTCCCCAAGATTGATATCAGGCCTACTTGACCCTTACTCATGAACCCAATCAAGTTTACCAAAGTCATCCTTTTCCAAATCAGTTGGAAGAGAAAATTGAGAAGAGAAACCTTATTTTTAAAGCAAATCTTGATAGGTAGATGAGTTAGCCAATATGCATATGAAATAGTCCATGTCATTAGAAAAATAAGTGGAATATAATCCCTAATTTCCCTTTCCAATTACATCCCCACCTCAAGAAGTGATCTCCAGATATGAGATTCCAAGTTGGAGACAACGTGGAGAATCCAAGCCTAACGAGATTTTAAGTTTCTTGAATACTTAATCCAACCCTAAACTTACATCACCAACTCAAGAAGAGAATCCTAATCATAACATCCCGAGATAGAATAATATAGTGGAGTCATGGGAAAATAAAGAGGATAAAGGCCTATATAAAGAGTGTGAAGTTGAAACAAAACTTGATCCTATGTAAGTTCCTCCCACCCTTCCTCAAGATAACCCTTGTCTTCCATGTCAGCCCTATTATACTCCTTATCCTCATGAAGGTTCCTATAAACTTCAAGAGAGAATTTTAAAAGAGAACTTAGCCAAAAACATTGAAGATCTAGAGTCAATGATGGAATTGCTAAGTCAAGGTGTGATGGAAGGTTTAGATCCAAAAGAAGATCCTATGTCTAAACACACCCCATCTACCCTTCCTCAAGAGAGTCCTCAAGAAAAATAAGATGTCAATGTCAAATGGAAGGAATAAAAACAAGATATTTTATCCCAAGGTCTACCTCCCCTTCCTCAAGAGCTCCCAAAAGGATCCCCTACAACTCATTCTCAATATGATTTTGAGTCCTATGTTCTACCTCCACCAACTAGTCCATCTTTTCCTCACCCCATCACCCTTTGCCTTGATGGACCTATGGTATGGGAACCTAAAGAGGAGAATTTAGTTGAGGAAAATTTATAACTCTTTCTTGAATAAAATTCAACTCCTTGGCAGCCTCATTGGGTTAGGTCACTAGATTTCAAGATGCCTAGTCTTGGCATCACTAAGAAGGAGATTGAAGATCTTGCATCCCTTGACAAGTAAGATCAGATTATGATAGTTGAGATACAATCTGTGATGGATATTCTTATTTTGTTGATAAAAAATAATGCCTTCCTTGTGTTAAACAAAAAGCCTTGAATGAGTTCCTTTTGGATTCTAAATAAGAGGATGAAAGAGATTATCTTATTGTTCCCCTTCATGATGCTGATCAAAGAGAAGATGAGGACTTGTGGCCATAGTTTGAAAACATTTACAATGAGTTTAAGTCTCTCAAGGTGTCTATAAATTATTTAGAGATGATTACAAGTGATGGTAATCAAGATGACATTTTCCAAAATGTCATAGATGAGTAAGATAAAAATTCATATCAGTTTTTGGAGGTCAAAACAAGTTTCTATTAGCCTCAACCTTCCAAGGAAAAAGAAACCATTTCTCTTGAAACCATGCCTACAAATAATACAAATGACAAAGAAGGATAGAAAATAAACTTAGTGGGTTGGAGGATGCTTAGGATTGTAAAATTTTTGTTTAAATATGCTTGAAAGTTCTACCAAGTCAATTGGGTTGACCTAGTTTTATAAAACCCTACTACTGAAGCCTATAAAAATAACTACATTGATAATGTCAACCTAGTTTGTTTTCTAGAAGTATAGAAATGCAAAAAGTTGACAAGGTTAACCTAGTATGTTTTTTGGAAGTCTAAAAATGTACAAATTTGATAGGGTTGACCTAGTATGTTTTTTGGAAGTATGAAAATGTACAGAGTCAATAGGGTTAACTTAGTATGTCTTTTGGAAGTTTGGAAATGTACAAAGTCGATAGGGTCAACCAAATATGTTTTCTATAACTTTATAAATGTAAAAAGTTGATAGGGTCAACCTAATATGTTTTTTATACTTGATGAAAAACTTGCAAAAATAGAATAGAGTCTTACTAATGCGATTGTGTGTTAAACTTGTGCACGAAAGTTAGAGATATATCAACACTATCAACCTAGTATCACAAATATATGAAAAATAAAATGATAAAATAATGAAAAACATGAAATAAAACCTAAAAGGGTTAGATTCATGTTAGGTTCACCATAATTCATACACTAAAAAATGCATCATGTCTATAAATCAATCCTAACTCAAAGAAGATAGATCATACCATACACTTCCAATTGGGGACACATTTATTAAGCAAGAACATGAATAATATGGGGATCCAATAGCACTAATTAGGGGATCTCTTACCATAATACACCATGATAGGGAGGGTTCCAAAGCCTCTAGTGAAGAACAATCATGTATTAACCCTAAGGGAGTCCTATGTTTTGATATCTCACTAAACTAATAACAAGTAAAGAATTTAATCTAGTGCTCACCATAGATTATGGTACAAAGTGGGGGTTATAAATAATAAAATTAAACATGCATAGAAGATTGATCTGGAGAACAATTTAGACAATGATCTGGGTAACACTTCATATGATAATTCGGGTGATGGTCCTACCCCAATTGGTGGTAAAACTTCTGAGAGCCATAACTTTTGCACCATAGCTCCATTTGACTCTCCATTTGAACCATTAAAAAGATAATAATGAGGGTAAAAATATAAGATGGCACAAGCTCCACTCGGTGGTTTTTTACCCCCAAAACTTAAATAGAAGTGTCCAAAATTTTAATTTTAATAGTGTAGTCTAAAAATAGTAAGTTTCTAAAAATAGTAATTTCTCAAATTTTGTATTGTTGTAATTCATGAAAGTTAGACTATTTCATCTCCCTTGAGATTAGTGACCTTCCACATCCTCCTCCTACCTTCAAAAATAAGTATAAATAGATATGTATCTTGAAAAGGAAAATAGACATCTCTTCCCAAAGATAGGCATATGTTTTATCTATACTTTTGGGCAAAAAAACATCTCTTCTCAAAGATAACGTTATTATTTGTGTGTTTTTAAAATATTATTCAACCAAGATTTTTGAGTTTTGGATTAGTGGTATCATATCAATTTTCTTAAGAGTGTCTAATCCTAAGGATAAGGTTAGACTATAGGAAGCTTGGGTGGAAAACATAAGATTCAACAGACTATCCACCTATTCACTCCAAATGACCTCAAATGGTAGAAAACACTGAGACATTCAATCCTTTCAATGAAATGGTGAATGAATCCATCCAATAGTAGCAAACACATATGCTATAACAATTCACCTAAATTTTCTAACAAATCTTGATGGGAAATTTTGGCTCCTCATTTGCACCCTCATGTCCTTTTAGTGCCCCAATACCCTTCAAGGTTTAGGTGAATTTTGATATCCCTAAATTTAAAGGCAAAATCAATGCTGCTGTAGTAGAAAATTGGTTGGATCAATTGTCTTCCTATTTTTTTAAACTTAAATTCACTGATAAAGAGAAGATCACTTTTGCTCTTTTGAAGGAATCATTGCCTATCAAAAATTGGTGGGATGTATACAAGAAGAGGTTAAATATAGATGATACTAGCCTTGAGGTAGAACCTACTTGAAATGATTTCATAAAATTTGTAAAGGAAAAATACTATCCCATTGGAGTATATGATGATTTGTATATATAGTGGCAACAACTTTGCCAAGGTAAGGAACAGTCTGTTCAAGATTACACTGACATTTTTCATTGCCTATTTGTGAGATTAGGCATCTAGGAAAGTGAGAAAAATAAGGTTCTCAAATACTGTGGTGGACTACAATGGTACATATAGGGGAAATGAAACTCTTCAATTTGGGAATCCTCAGTGAAACATACAAGTTCATGATGAAGATTGAGCAGAAGCATGAAATAAATAATACAAAGAGTCATCCTTTGAAATGGAAAAGGTAATTCTAAGATAAGCAACCCTAGAAGGGAAAGACTAAGAAATTGTGTGATTACCAAAAAATTAGAAGTCACTCCAAAGAGGAATGTCAAGCCATCAAGTCCCTATTTTTTGAGTCACAATCCTCAAAATCTATTACTTTATGTCATACACAACATGCAGTTAAAGAGGACAAAGAAGATATTGTAGATGCTGAGCTTGATGCCATCATTGCTTCATCATAAACCTATGAGGAAAGGCTAGATGATAAGGAAAGGTTATTTCACTCTAAGTTATGGGTGAAAGGTAAGCCTTTACATTTCATTATTGATAGTAGGAGTCAAAAGAATTTAATCTCTGCTAATGTTGTGAAAAGTCTAAATCTATAAATGAATCCTCACCCAAAGCCATATAGTATTGGATGGTTGAGTCCAAGGAGAAACCTTCATGTCACCCACTAGTGTCTTCTTTCATATGCAATAAAACCTTTACAAGATGAGGTCTTATGTGATGTGTTCAATCTATATGTTTTTGATGTACTCCTTGGTCAACTATTCATATATGATTGACATGGAATCTATGAATCAAGAACCTAAAGGATCACCCTCACTCTTGGAACTTGACACTATAGGGTACCTGAAGTACCACCTTCCACATCTATCTCCTTGATTAGTTCTAATAAATTTTTTATCATGGTAGTCGAGCCATAGAAATCCAAAAGGGATAATGTTGTAGTCTTGACTACATAATCAACACAATAATAGATTCAAATGGATACCAAGCTGAGGAAGTTCATGGCCTTCCATCCACAAATTGATGGTCAAATAAAAATGGTGAACAATCAAGCCCTATATAGCTTCATAATGAACAATCCATTAAAAGTATGCATAAAGTTCCAACCCATGACACCAAATGATGTATCCATTTCATATCACCCACCTCTATTAAACACTTTAGTCATAACAAAACAACTAGACATTGGTGAGCTAGATCTGTATAGTTTTGCTCAAGTAGATGAGAATTAGATTAAGACATAACTACCACACTTGATAATGAATCTTGATGAAATAGGGACAATTAATTCTCAATGAGGAAGGAATGATCCAAATAATAATTTAAATAATGATCCAGGCAACACTTGAGGTAACAATTTAGGCGATGGTCCTACCCTAATTGGTGGCAGAACTTCTAGGAGCCATAACTTTTGCACCATAGCTCTGTTTGGCTCCTCACTTGAACCATTATAAATATAAGATTGAGGGGAACACTGTGAGATGGAACCAAAATTTTAGTAGTGGGGTTTTATCCCCAAAAAACAAATGAAAGTTCCAAAAATTTCAATTTTAGTAGTGTAGTCTAAAAATAGTAAGTTTTTAAAAATAGTAATTTCTCAAATTCTATATTGATGTAATTCATGGAAGTTGAACCATTTCATCTCCCTTGATATTTGTGTCCTTCCACATCCTCCTCATACCTTTAAAAATAAGTATAAATAGATATATATCCTATAAAGGAAAATAGACATCTCTTTTTTGAGATAGGCATAAGTTATATCTACAATTTTGGGTAATAAAACATCTCTTCTCAAGGATAACATTATTATTTGTGTGTTCTTTAGATATTATTCAACCAAGATTTTTGATTTTTGGAATAGTGATATTAGAGTGGTTTGTCTTAAGAGTTAATGATCATTTGTAATATTTGATTTTCTTCATGATGAGTCTTATTTCCTTATCATGATTGTCTCATTCTCTCACCTATTTACAGTTGAAAAGATTCTTCTTGCAAGGCATGTGAAGTGTTCTAAGAAGTTTCAAGGTTGAGTGAGTTAGTCTATTCACCAGTGCCATTCAAGGCCTCTTGTCTAGTATTCATAGCCTAAACATTCATCCATAACTTCATAATGTAATATTGATGTGAGAATATGTATATTGGAGAAGTGTATGTTTGGTTAGTCTCTTGGTTTCGTGTGCAATATGCAACTGGTTGAAAGCCATAAACTTATTTGGTGTATCACCTCCATTATGATAGTTTGATTTTAGCTTTCTCTCTCCCTTTTCCCCACTAGAATTTTAGGTTTAGTAGTGATCCAAAGTGTTACATCAAGGGAGCTAGCCCTATCTAGATATTCACCTCACTCTTAGGCTCACCCATAGCCTTGAGGTGTTTCAATTGTGCCACTTGGATGAGGAGAGATAAGATATCTCCTCAAAGGGTGAAAATCCACATGAAAATAGATAAATTTAAGGTGGGATCCTAATACTCTATATTATTTACTTTGCATTCTTAAGATTAATAGATGTTGTTGTGGGCCTATGAATGTAACTCTATTTTATTCCTAAGATTAAGTGAATAATTAAAATACCTATTTAGATTGGAAAATAGGTAAATTATCCTATAAAAAAATATTAATAAATAAAGTTAACAATTTCAAAATTGTAAAAGATTTTTTGGTATAGAAACATTGAGTAATAATTAATAATACATAGTGTTATTGAAAATGGAAAAATATGTTTTTGAAATAGAAAATGGGAAAAATAAATACATCATATATAATAGGATAAACTATCCTTCTAAATAGAAAATATGAAATACTAACATAGTGCAAAGAGAAGAGATCCAAATAATGCGAGAAGAAAGTCCATTCCAAAAGTTTTTTTGTTGAGACCTAATAATATGCATGTTGAATTTTCTATGGTGCTTTCAAATATAATTTATTTGAATAATACAACATTTGAGAATTTAACCTCATCAAATTATAATATGTAAATTCTTTTCCCCTAAGAGGAAATCTTGCCCTACTTTATTATGCAGTTTAATGAGCACTTACAAATTTTCCTTGAAGCTACGAGACTTAAATAGTTAAAATATGAAACTTACCCAAAATAAATTAAATTTTTCTTTTAAGACTCTTGCCTTAAGTTTTGAATTTATAATGTATTTTAAACTAGAATTTTCAATGTGACATGAATATTCTAAAAAAATATCAAGACAAATGAGCCAAAAAAATACACAATATAGATTATATTTCTAAACTCAATGATTTTGAATAAAACTATTTAAAATTTTATTTTATTCAAAAAATACACATATTATATTATTAAAATTTATAATATTTTTATTTGTATATGTTTTAATTCATCTTAAAATATGCACATATTACTATTTGTAGATACTAAAATCTGGTCTTTAGTACTTGACAATGACAAGTTTGACACATTTATCACACATGACTTGAGAACTCAAACAAGGTCCTAATATACCATAATTTCACACATGAATGAGATCTCATGAGTCAACCCTTTCATTCTATTGATATATACCTACAATAATCTTAATGTTTATTTAAAAATACTAAATATCATGAAAAAACATCTACATACTCTTATTTTAATCCTCTTATACACAAGTCGGTTCTACTAGAGGATCCATAATAAATAAATATGGGTCTCATTAAAAATGGACTTGACACTTATCTGATATACATATATACACTATTGAACAATGATAAAATCTACCTTATTCTTCTTACAAACCTATCACGTCAAGTAGTCATAAGCCAAGTCTGAATCCTTTTAAAGCCATGTCAAAACAAGCATTGTCAAGTATCAAGGCCAATCATTAGTTTTATACATATAGTAATGTAACATAATTTCATAATCACACTAGTGGGAGAACTATACATGGATTTATTTCCCTCATTAGAGTATTAAATAGTAGGCAATGATCAATCATTAGATGGGGGTGATTGGGGCTAGCTCAACCCATTACAATTCACTCATTTTATAGGTTTTTATCCCTTACAACCATATATAGGTTTTTAAAGAAAATGAGGTTGATTTATGGATTTGTGCATGTCATTAGGGTTTGAGATAACAAACACAAAACAAATCCAAAATACTTGTAGGTGATTATACAATCATTATGCCCTAATTTCATGTAGGTTAGTACTAAAAAATAGGTTAGTATCGATTGGAAATACTAACCCTATCCTACAAAACCAACCAAATGTAGACAATAAATATGTTCTAGAACTAAAAAACCACAAGTAGGCTTATCCTCGATTTTCACTTATATAATATTATCACAGTTAGATAATCAAGCAAAAAAGTGAATTATCATGATCTCTTTACTAATTTCTATATTTAACATATGACATTATCAAATAGAAAGAATCAATCTTAGTATCTTACATTTAGATATATACTTAAATGCCATATATATTCATTTGAATTAAATTTAGAAGTTATATCTTAATTATATTAATCTCATTCATTAATCCAAATCAGGGTAAAACATATTGGAGAACCTATACACATCAAACAATGTAAATCCCTAGGTTTTATGTTAGGGTTTCATCCTTATAGGGTTTTAGATCTCAGCCTTAGGGTTTTATTTTTAGATCTGATTATTTATTAGTCCCTAATAATGCACATTAATGATGACCATGTTGAATAAAAATTATTGGTTAACAAAAGTAATGAAGTTACTCTTTTCATATTATTCTGCATGGATAGAGTATATTCTTTGTATCAATAATATAAGTAAATGGGTAATAAGGATCAAATCTAAATTTACTAATAAGGCTAAAGTTATCAATAAACAATCCCAAACCTTCATTCAATATTATTGTTACAACATCCAATCTAAGATGCCCATTATTAGTACTAGAATCCAAAGGGATTGCATGACTCCCTTTGTTCCTCCTATTATGGATTTTACATCATATCCTATTCACCCTATGGATGGACTTATCATGAATATTGATACTAATGGTAAAATTACTATTTATCAAAAAGATGCCTTAGATGATGAAAAGTTTATAAATATACTAATAGAATTTGTATTCAATTAGAAATACATCATGTCTATAAATTAATCCTAACTTAGAGAAGATAGATCACACCATACACTTCCGATTGGGGACACATTTGTTAAGTGGGAAAATGACCAATATGAGGATCCAATAGACCTAATTAGGGGATCTCTTACCATAATACACCATGCTAGGGAGGATTTTAAAGACTCTAGTTAAGAATAATCATGCAATAACCCAATGGGAGTCCTATGCTTTGATATCTCACTAAACTAATAAAAAGTAAAGTAAATCTAATCTAGTGATCACCAAAGCTTGTGGCACAAAGTGGGGGTTAGAAAAAATAAAATTAACATGCACAAAACACAGATACTCATGCCAATGTATATATGATCTTAATGTATGGAAGAGAAGTAAAAATGCATATTTATCTACTCTTACAAAGGAGGAACAAAGTTAGGAATACTTACCTTTGAAGATGAACCCATCAAACCTCAATCTCTCCCTTGGCCAAGGTGATTTGCAAGAGGTTGTTGTGTTATGTAAAGATGACAAAGACAAATCAGATCTATTGTCCACAACCTATCAATGCATCCAAAATAATTCTCCATAAGACAAAATTTGTATCTCCAAAGAAAGTAAAGAACCCTAATCTTACTCCTAGATCTTACTTCTTCTTCTCTTATCTAAATAGTGGAAAAATGAACTTGTATTTATAGGAAAATCTAACCCTAAACCCTTACAAAATTTTTGGCTAATAGGTTCAACCCAATCAATCTAGTACTATTTAACCCATGCTAAAAATGAACTACATCAGTACCTTGGGCTGATGACAAAACAATATAGGGTTGACCCAACTGACATAGTTTAAAAATTGATGAAAAAGGATTTAGGATAGGGAGAAGGTAAATGAAAGTGGAAAATGACTAGAAGAGGGTGAAATAGAGAATAACAATATTAGGGAAAAGGTTTTTAAGAGACAAGTGTGTAGATAACATGTGGAAAAAGGGACAATAATCATATGAAGCACCAATGGTCTACCCACCCCTTTCTTGGTGCACCCCTTATGGAATGCACTCAGAGCGATTGAGACTCAATGAGTTCCTTAAAAGATACAAAGTGTCAGTAAGTGATAAAATTTTGAAAATATTATCTATATACATATGCCCCACTCAAATCTCATCATGTTTCAGGTGAGTGCAACATGGGATGGTGCTTCGCGAATAAAACATGATAACACATAATTCTGATGCTAAGTAAAGTGCATTAAGGAGCAAATAAGATAAATGAAAGGACATAATTTAAAAACACATACCTTTACTTACCTTAGTATTGTAGATAAATAATTAAACTAAAAGACAAGTGAAGGCATCTAAATGTGAAGAACATTAGGTGAACCTGTAGAAGTTAGTTCAAAAAATAGCCAAAAATCAAAAGTTTTGAAAGATAGGCATATAGTAGTGAAAAATGAGTTAGTAGAGACAAAGATATGAGGGTCTTTTAGTAAAATTTGCAAATTAAGATTGTTAAGGAAAGGTTAGAACCAAACATATTGAGGATAAATGCATAATAAAAGGATGGTAAAGGAATGAAAAATGATGATAAATGAATGACAAATGATTGTATAACACACTAAATCATGTTGGAAAGCATAGAAAACATAAATTGTAAAAAAGAATGTAAAACATACTAAATCAAGTTGGGAAGCATGTAAAACATAAATGGCAAAAAGGAATGTCAATGCAAGACAAATCTAACAAATATATGGAAGTAAGTGACAAGTAACCCCATGAAAGATAATCATGTCGAATCAAACATAAAGAAATCATAAATGGATCAAAATGAAATTGTAAGTCAATATGTAAGACAAAAATGAATAAGTCATACATAAAGATAAACATGTAAAAATGGAAAATGCCATATGTAAGATAAGTGAAGTCTACAAAAATCAAACAAGAACATGATGGAAAAATAAAAATAAAAAAGCTCTAAAGGATGAAAAAATCAAACTTAGTGCTTGTTCTAAGATAAAATGTAAGAAAACACAACTACCTAATGACATGAATAGTATGACAATGAGTTGGTGTGGTAAAAAAATGGTGTAAGGGTATTTATAAGGAAGGCCTAGTCTTATCCAAGGTCTTACAATGTAACTCATAAACTATAAACCAAGAGGCATAACAAGGTAGATGTGATCAGCTAAAAATCAATATCCAACAATGGGAATATAAGGAAAATATGATGTGAATAATGAATGTAAGGCACCACGTGGGTGATGTGAACATCCTTAGTAAGAATGGGGCACACTAAGAAAGTGAGAAAGGCTAAGAACTATCAACACCAAGGACTTAGGACATTTTTACTAATGAACACAAAACATGGGCTAATAACTAAAGTATATATATATATATATATATATATCATGAAGGATATATGCATATAAAGTAAAATGGACCCACCTTCTCATAATGTGATCCTCATTCCTTAGGACCCCTTATAGAGCTGTCGATATACTACTAAGATTGGGTACTTATATGAGAAAGTAGGTATCATTAAAAGATTTTTTTATTCTCTTTTTCTAAGCTATTGGTCTACCACACCCTAATGGACCTTGGCTCTATCATGAAGCCAACTGTGGAGTTTGAGATTTGAATAGAAAAAGGAGATTTACTTAGAATCATGTATTTTAGTGTGATTTGACTTTTAAGGTTATTTTTACCTTTGAATCATTACCTTTTATTTGTATTTTATGATTAGAATTTTAACTATCTTGATGGATTTTTTCCTAATCCTCCTTTATATGGATTTGGAAAACCAAACATGGGTGTTAAAGATGAGAAACACAAGAGAGCGTATACTTGGTCACTAGAGAAAAGGACCTAAAGACCAAGGTGTCTAAAGACTCCTAGAATTGCTCACAAGTAAGTGTGTAATCTCAAAATTGACCGATGTGATCGTCAAATGAAAGGAAATAAGGGAAATATGGGGATCATGAGAGATTAATCTATGTAATAGGTGATACAATGATGAATATGCTCATAGCTAATCAAAAGGAGGTAAAATAGTGCTTTAAAAGGGATGGAGTTATGCTTATGATAGTCATGTCACTAAAGAAGCCATACTAACCTACAATGGATCTAGCACAAGCACTAATGAATGTAGTAGTCATCCCCCAAAAGTGGTTTAAAGATGTTTTTATGTGGTAATTTATGAGGAAATCCAAGTCTTATCCATGGTCTTACAATAAAACTCACAAGGTGAACACCAATGAGGTAAATGATAAATAAGGGGAAAAATAATAATAGAGATACTAAGGCAAATAATGACATAATAAATACAAAAATGAAAGAGATGTATAAAAAAAATAAAAAAAATAAATGCCAAATTTAATGTTAATAAAGCTAAATAACATAAAGGAAAATAGTGATGATAGTAAATTGGAACTAAAAGAAGTAAAATACATAAAAACAAAGAAACATGAGACAAAAAAATAATTAGTAAAATCTATGCTAACGTATGTATCAAAGAGGAGTATGTGAAATACAAGTTTATAAGTCTTATAAGGTTTCTTGAAGTTGAATTTAGTTGTTATTATGCATTATAGAATAAGAGTGGGCATCATAAGATGCCCCAGTGGGTAAGTGGATGTAGGGATGAGAATCACAAGATTCCCCAAAGTCTAAAGGGACATGTGGATGGGCACCACACAATGCCCCCAACATGTGATATGTGTTGATGTGACATTGAACTATTAAAATGATTTGCATTAGGTTGGTAGGTGCATTTATAAGTAGGTAAATGTGTTGGTTTGTTAGATTTTAAGGATGTTCAATGTGACATATGATGAAGAGATAAAGGATGTAAAGGAGGACCATGTATGATATGCTTTGGAGTAGGCATTTGAACTAGGCACTCCTTTGGTTCAGGTGACTAAAGAGGTTGAGGTTCAATGGATTCAATGATATGTTTAGATTTGTTAATGTTAGTTATCCTTTCCTTATTGGATTAAGAAGAAGGATCGATTATGGTTTAAAATAAATTAGTAGATGAGGTGTAGGTATGGGATAATTTTTATTGATAATTAGGTAGTTAATGTTGATGTGATTGTGGTTCTTGAGATTGAATTTGATAAGCTTGAAGATAATCTTGATGACATTGTTTTGTGAGAGTATCAAGATTAAAATGTGGACCAAGTAAGGAAGAAAGAATAAATTAGTGAAAATCACAACAAGACTCATGATAATGACCTATAGTAGCTTACCACCAACAAAAATAATTAGCATTGTACCATTTTGGAGGAGGTTTGGAAGGATCAAAGCTCATAGGTTTAGAGGGTGGCAATTTATTCTTAAGTTGTTCTAGACTCAAGGGTGGGTGGGCTGGGTTAAAATTGGTTGAATTAGATGATCCAATTTGAGTTTGATGAGGCTTGAATGAATCAATATTATGAGAAAATTATTGAAAAGGTTCTTTATTATTTGTTTGAGATGGTTCAAATTGAGTCATAAGAAAGTCTTGACTTTTTACTTGGTTTAAGGCTTCATCTAAAGTTTTAGGTGAAAAGATTCAAACTTTGTATTGAAGGGGAGGTTTAAGATAAGTAATAAATAGTTTTAAAAGAGTATCATAATTCATGTTATGTTACACTTTATGAGCAAGAAAATTCCATTGTTTGATGAATGTGTGAGCAGATTCATTAAAAAGTTTCTTGGCATTGATAAAATGGCTAAGGTAATTTTTAGGAAGGTCATCATGTTGGAATTCCTTTACTAAAGCATTGAATAAATACTCCAGTTGTGAGATGCAATGTATATGAATTTGGTTGTACCAATCAAGTGCATCACCCATAAATGTTTTGGCTAAATCTTGGTGGTAGCATAGGTGTTAGTTTGGACCCATTCCTTATAGAGATTACCAAAAGACTTTAAAAAGATAGTAGGGTAATTAGTTATATTATATGTGATAGTTAGAGAAATGTTTCCAATATATATGGATGAAATAAATGGGGCTAAAGGTTAATTGTGAAGATGTTGAATCATTTATTTATTTATTGGAGTTTGAGGGATGATATTCCCATTGGTATCTCTAAGAGGAGGAGGGACAAAATTTGGATTTGGTTGAGACATGATGACTTGAGGTGGTTGACTAGTCCTGTGTAGCAACTATTGTTGCATGTTCATCATTTTATATTGATTAGTTGTTTATATGATGTTAATTTTTTTTAATTATTTGAGCTAGAATTTGAATTATGTTGATTTACAAATTTGAAGGTGGGGTAATAGTGTTGTTAGGAAGAGGATTGTTAGTGTTGGTGGGAGGAGGATTATTTATAGGTGTAGGATTCCCAATATTAGTTTTAATTGTCTTTAAGTGTGGTAGAAGAATAAGGAAGCTTGGGAAGACCACCATTATTGGTAGGAGTGTAAATAGTATTATCATCAAGGTTTTTGAATAATTAGGAATCATCTATTTTATCAATCTGAGTGGTTTCAACCATGTTGCTTTGGGAAGTGATAAGGCTTGGTGATCTTGTTATGGGTGTAATAAGAGGATTTTGAACATTGGTTGTAAGGGGTGAACATAATGTGAGGTTCCAATATTTGGTGTAGATGGGTTGATGAGTTTATGACTTATAGGTTTAGAAGGTGTAAAAGTGGTATAAGGTATATGATTTTCATGGTTTGGGATTTGTCTAATAGGATTCTCTAGATCTACTATACTGTATGGGATAGATTGATATTGAGAATATTTAGAACCATGTGATGAAGAGTTACACCATAAAGAGCTATCTTCTATGGTGGATAGGTGGGGTAGGAGAGGACAACCCATATACTTTAAAAATGGGTTAAGACTATCAATAAAGAATTTTATAATAGGATTCATGATGCCAAGTAGGAGTGGATATCAAGAAATTAGGAGGAAAAATAGGGACAAAATTGGCCAAAAAGAGGTACAGGGTTGGCCTAAAGTGAACAAGGTTGATTGGTTCAACTTTGTAATAAAAAAGCTTCGCCTAAAAGGTACTAAGTTGATTGGGTTAACTTAGTATGCTAATGAATAAATTCAAAAAGATACTAAGTTGAACTAGTTGACTTAGTATGCTAAGGAGGAAGTTTTGAAAGATACTAAGTCAACCCAATTGACTTATTATGCCAAGGGGGAAGTTATGAAAGATACTAAGTTGACCCATTCAACTTAGTATGCTAAGGGGGAAGTTATAAAAGATACTAAGTTGACATAGTTGACTTAGTATGTTAAGGAGAGGTAAATCAATCTATAAGTGACTGTGTTGATAGAGATGATAGTGTTCTAAAATAGGGGATTTTTTGTACAATGTAATTTTAAATAAATAAATGGATGTAAAAAAAAATTAATTAGGTCAATAAGATTGATCTAATTGAGGCACATAAAATAAAACCTTTCACCAATGTTGATTAATGCAAGTTTTTGTAATATAACATTCAATTGAGTAAAGAGAAAGTAATCAACTTGGAAATTAAAAGTGAACTAAATGGTCATCTTGAATGTTATTAGATTATTAAAGTATAATTTTATATGTGATAGGAGGTTGGATATAATTAAGGAACTAGAAAGCAATTTAAGGATGGTTTTATGACATTTGGGATAAAAGGGATCTATATTGGAAATGGTACTAGCTTAGTATTGGGTCCTACCCCCTCACTTCACACATCACATCAATAAGGGTATCAGGTGCTTAGCCAAAATATACCATTAACCACATGTTTATACTTGGCCAAAAAACCAAGTCAGCTTTGCCCTTGGTGATGGAATCTAAGTAAGTAGGCTTTGGGTAGAAAATTGTTAAAATGCATTTTAAGATTTTGTGATTTGGTAGTGTGTGCATAAAAGAGATAATAGTGTCAATAAATGGTATATTAAAAAACACCTAATTAGACTATATGATCTATTCAAAGCATGCAATAAACAAGAAATGAAGGTGTGAGATAATTACTAGCATATAAAGGTTAATTCTAACTTTGAAACACATTATAGTATCAATTCAATCAATAGTATATGCAAAGAATACAAATAGGGTTGACAGTGTCACCTATATACTATGGAAGTAAGGGTCTAATAATGAACTACGTTGACCTAGCTTTCCATAAAGAATATAGAATAAAAAACTACGTCAATAGGGTCGACCTATTTGACTATATAGGGGAAATTTTAAAGACTAAAAAATGTTAAAAATAGAATTATAATAAATAATAGAAATGACAAAGAAGGATAGAAAATAAACTTAGTGGGTTGGAGGATGCTTAGGATTGCAAAATTTTTGTTTAAAGCTGCTTGAAAGTTCTACCAACTAAGTCAATTGGGTTGACCTAGTTTTATAAAACCCTACTACTGAACCCTGTAAAAATAACTACATTGATAATGTCAACCTATTTTGTTTTCTAGAAGTATATAAATGTAAAAATTTGACAAGGTTGACCTAGTATGTTTTTTGGAAGTCTAGAAATGTACAAATTTGATAGGGTTGACCTAGTATGTTTTTTGGAAGTATGAAAAGGTACAGAGTCAATATCGTTAACTTAGTATGTATTTTGGAAGTTTGGAAATGTAAAAAGTTGATAGGGTCAACCAAGTATGTTTTCTATAAGTTTATAAATGTATAAAGTTGATAGGGTCAACCTAATATGTTTTTTATACTTGATGGAAAAAATGCACAAATAGAATAGAGTCATACTAATGTGATTGTGTGTTAAACTTGTGCACGGAAGTTAGAGATATATCAACACTATCAACCTGGTATCACAAATATATGAAAAATAAAATGATAAAATAATGACAAACATGAAATAAAACCTAAAAGGGTTCGATTCATGTTATTTTCACCATAATAAATATAATAAAAAATGCATCATGTCTATAATCAATCCTAACTCAAAGAAGATAGATCATACCATACACTTCCGATTGGGGACACATTTGTTAAGTAGGAACATGAATAATATGGGAATACGCTAGAACTAATTAGGGGATCTCTTACCATAATACACCATGATAGGGAGGGTTCCAAAGCCTCTAGTGAAGCACAATCATGTAATAACCCTAAGGGAGTCCTATGTTTTGATATCTCACTAAACTAATAACAAGTAAAGAATCTAATCTAGTGCTCACCATAGATTATGGTACAAAGTGGGGGTTATAAATAATAAAATTAAACATGCATAGAAGACTAATCTAGAAAACACTTCAGAGAATGATCTGGGTAACACTTCAGATGACAATTCGGGTGATGGTCCTACCCCAATTGGTGGTAAAACTTCTGAGAGCCATAACTTTTGCACCATAGCTCCATTTGACTCTCCATTTGAACCATTAGAAAGATAAGAATGAGGTGAAAACTATGAGATGGCACAAGCTCCACTTGGTGTTTTTAACACCCAAAAACTAAATGGAAGTGCCTCAAATTTTAATTTTAGTAGTGTAGTCTAAAAATAGTGAGTTTCTAAAATTTTGTATTGTTGTAATTCATGAAAGTTAGACTATTTAATCTCCCTTAAGATTGGTGACCTTCCACATCCTCCTCATACCTTCAAAAATAAGTATAAATAGATATGTATCTTGAAAAGGAAAATAGACATCTCTTCCTAGAGATAGGCATATGTTGTATCTATAATTTTTGGCAAAAAACATCTCTTCTCAAAGATAACATTATTATTTGTGTGTTTTTGAAATATTATTCAACCAGGATTTTTGAGTTTTGGATTAGTGGTATTAGATCAATTTGTCTTAAGAGTGCCTAATCCTAAGGATAAGGTTAGACTATAAGAAGCTTGGGTGGAAAATATAAGATTCAATAGACTATCCACCTGTTCACTCCAAATGACCTCAAATGGTAGAAAACACTGAGACATTCAATCCTTTCAATGAAATGGTGAATGAATCCCTACGATAGTATCAAACACATATGCTACAACAATTCAACCAAATTCTCCAACAAATCTTGATGGGAAATTTTAGCTCCTCATTTGTACCCTCATGTCCTTTTAGTGCCCCAACACCCTTCAAAGTTTATGTGAATTTTGATATCCCTAAATTTAAAGGAAAAATCAATGCTAATGTAGTATAAAATTGGCTGGATCAATTATCTTCCTATTTTTTTGTAAATAAATTCACTGATAAAGAGATCACTTTTGCTCTTTTGAAGGAATCATTTCCTATCAAAAATTGGTGGGGAGTGTACAATAAGAGGTTTAGTATAGATGATATTAGCCTTTAGGTAGAAACTACTTGAAATGATTTCATAGAAGCTATAAAGGAAGAATACTACCTCATTGGAGCATATGATGATCTATATATACAGTGGCAAAAACTTCATCAAGGTAAGGAATAGTCTGTTTAAGATTACACTGATATTTTTCATTCCTTGTTTGTGAGATTAAGCATCCAAGAAAGTGAGAAACATAAGGTTCTCAAATACCATGGTGGAATACAATGGTATATAAGGTAGAAATATAACTCTTAAATTTGGTAACCCTTGGTGAAGCATACAAGTTCACAATGAATATTGAGCAAAATCATAAAATAAAGAATATGAAGAGTCAGCTTTCAAAATGGAAAAGGGAATTCCAAGATAAGCAACCCCAAAAGGGAAAGACTAGGAAATAGTGTAATTATGACAAAAGTGGAACTCACTATAAAAAGGAATGTCAAGCCATCAAGTCCCTACTTTTTGACTTACAATATCAACATCTACTGCTCTACCTCATACACACCCTATAATCAAAGAGGATGAAGAAGATATTGTAGATGCTAAGCTTGATGCCATCATTTCTTCATCATAGACCCAAGAGGAAAGGCTAGATGATAAGGAAAGGTTATTTCACTCTAAGTTATGGGTGAAAGGTAAGCCTCTACATTTCATTCTTGATAGTTGGAATCAAAATAATTTAATATCTTCTAATGTTATGAAAAGTCTAAATTTGTCCATGAAGCTTCACCCAAAAACATACAATATTGGATGGTTGAGTCTAGGGAGAAACCTTCATGTCATCCACCAGTGTCTTCTTTCATATGAAATAAAACCTTTCCAAGATGAGGTATTGTGTGATGTGGTCAATTTGGATTTTTATGATTTACTCCTTGGTTAGTCATTCATGTATGATTGACATGGCATTTATGAATCAAGAACTTGAAGGATCACCCTCACTCTTGGAACATGGTGCTATAGGGTACCTGAGGTACCACCTTCCACATCTATCTCCTTTATTAGTGACAAGAAATTCATTCTCATAATGGTCAAGCCAAAAAAATCTAAAAGGGCTGATGTTGCAGCCCTGAATACACAATCAACACAATAGTAGAAGCAAATGGATACCAAGACGAGGAAGTTCATGGCCTTCCATCCATAGATTAATGGTAAAAAAAAATGGTGAACAATCAAGCCCTACATAGCTTCATAAAGTACAATCCATTCCAAGTATGCATTAGGTTCCAACCCATGACACCAAATGATGTATCCATTCTATATCATCCACCTCTATTAAACACTTCAGTCATAGGAAAACAATTGGACATTGGTGAGCTATTTTTGCAGAGTTTTGCTCAAATAGATGAGAATCAGATCAAGACACAACTACCACAATTCATAATGAATCTTGATGAGATATGGACCATTAATTCTCAAGGAGGGAGGAATGATCTATACAATAATTTAGGCAATGATCTGGGCAACACTTTAGGCAATAATTCCGGTGACGGTCCTACCCCAATTGGTGGTAGAACTTCTAAGAGCCATAACTTTGTCACCAGAGTTCCATTTAACTCCCCGTTTGAACCAATGGAAAGATAAAAATAAGGGGAACACTATGAGATGGAACCAAGATATACTTAGTGGTTTTTGACCCTTGAAAACTAAATGGAATTTCCCCAAGTTTCAATTTTAGTAGTGTAGTCTAAAAATAGTAAGTTTCTAAAAATAGTAATTTCTCAAATTTTGTATTGTTATAATTCATGGAAGTCAAACCATTTCATATCCCTCGAGATTGGTGAAAATACACATCTTTATCCTACCTTAAAAAATAAGTATAAATAGATATATATCCCAAAAAGGAAAGTAGACATCTCTTCCCAGAGATAGGCATATGTTGTATTTGCAATTTTGGGCAATAAAACATCTCTTCTCAGAGATAACATTATTATTTATGTGTTCTTGAAATATTTTTCAACCAATCTTTTTGAGTTTTGGATCAAAGACATATACTCATGTCAATGTATACAGAATCCTAATGTATGGAAGATAAGTACAAATGCATATCTATCTACTCTTACAAAGGAGGAACAAAGTTAGGAATACTTACCTTTTAAGATGAACTCACTGAGCCTCAATATCTCCCTTGGTTAAGGTGATTTTCAAGAGGTTGTTATGGTATGTGAAGATGACAAAGACACATTATCTCTAACATACACAACCTATCAATGCATCTAAAAGACATCTCCATAAGACAAGATCCATATCTCTAAAGAAAGTATGAAACCCTAAGCTTGCTCCTCAAGTAGAATGGTCAATAAACTAATGTGCAATAAATATTAATTCTTCTCTTATATAAATAATGGAAAAATTAGCTTGTATATATAGGAAAATCTAACCCTAAACCCTTAAAAAATTTTGGTCGATAGGGTCAACCCAATTAACCTAGTATTATTTAACCCATGCTAAAAATGAACTACATCAAAACTATGGGCTGATGAAAAAATAATACAAGGTCAACCCAACTAACATAGTTTAAAAAATACTAAAATTGGATTTAGGATATGGAAAAGGTAAATGAAAGTGGTAAATGATTGGATGAAGGTGCAATAGATAAAAAAGCTTAGGGATAAGGTTTTAGGAGACAAGTATATAGATAACAAGTGAAAAAGGGAGAACAATCTTATGAAGCACCAATGGTCTACCCACCCCTTCCTAATGCACCCCTTAGGGTATTCCCTTAGAGAGATTAAGACTCAATGGGTTCTTATAAGATATAAAGTATCAATAAGTGATAGAAGTTTGAAAATATTATGTATATAGAATCCACATCAAATTGATGTAATGTTATACATAATAAGATATGAGTATAAAAAGTTAGCTCAGGCTTCTAAATTAGGTATTCATACCACTACTACTGGTACTATCCCTATGCCCACAAATTCATTAGATTATATGACATCCACCCAAATTTTTAAGGAAGTACAAAGCCTTCAACATATTCTGCTACTTATTACTATGTATATAGCTTTCAATCCTCCCATGATGGCTATGAACATTCCATTTACAACCTTGCTTAATGCACATTACCTTCATTAAGATGTTACATATCTACATACTAAGGTGTTGTATTTAGAACAAGGTGCATCAAGATCTAATCATGCCATGGATTTATATGATTTGATCCATAATCCATTAGCCCCTATAATAAAAACCTACACTTTACCAATAATATTCGTATCTCTCAAGCTCCCATTATATGAAGGTAAAGGTGGTCTTGAGTAATATCATTCCATGAAACATGCTTGGATTATGCATACAATGACAAAATATATACCAAGTTATTTCTAAGAAGTCTTAAGGAATATGCATTGAGATGATTATATGATTTTCCTCTTTAATATATAAGAGTATTAATCTCCTTAGCTAACCAATTCCTATTATACTTTGCCATCAAAATCTATGGTAATTTATTAATGAATATTTCTAAGATAGAAGATCATGATAGCTAAGATGACAAATGTTATGATTGACAATGAATTATGAGATATATTTATATAATTTTTTCTAACACCACTCCACAAGTCAATCATATTAAATAAATTCAAATAATTTGATGAGTTATGCCATATGATGAGGGATAAATAAGTTTAGTTAATTTATTTGAATAATTCAAGTACAAATAAACTCCTATGAATAATTCAATAATAAATTTTCAAAAGAAACCAAATTATAAGGTTAAACCAAGTGATAAAAAGAATGAAGACAAGATTACAATCAATGCAGTATTACAACCTATAAACTAGTCATAATTGACAACTCCACCAAAGAGGAAATTTTCATGATTAGCATCACCCCATGTGATACTAAAGAATTTGCTTGAGGGTAAGCTTAAACACTCATCCCTTAATAATATCTCAATATAAGTAGATGTATGCCAAGGAATTATGATGGTGATGTATATTATGAGTATCATTAGATTGTGGGGCATTCAATAGACAAATGTTTCAAGCTAAGACACAAGATATAAGATCTCATATATGAAAAAATTATTTATTTGGGAACTCTAATAGAGGAATATCAACCACAACACAATGTTAAATAAAATTTATTTAGTGATAATTTTACTAAACATGATTAAAAAAAAATAAGGACACTTAAGAGGTACATTATGCATACAAAATGCATCCTCCATTGGAGATGTGATCATCTAACATAAAATATCATTGGTATAGTTAGTGATATTCCACCTCAATAGTCCATGATCACATTTTATGATAATGAGATAGTTGATGATGATTGAAATTTTTATACATTGTGCATACGAACCTACATTGATGAACACCTTATTCAAAGTGTTATGATTAATAATTGTTAAAATAAGAACATTTGCATGATGGCACTTATCTAATCTCTTGGAGACACATGAAAATATTTAGAAGCTATGAAAAAATAAATTAAAGGATTTTATGGACATAGACAATATCTTAAGATGCATAATATTACCTCTATAGGTGGGCTCAACCATATTAACTATAACATTACTAGTTTTATAGAGTAACATAGTAGTCAACATGTTGTTAGGGTGCACACAGATGTATAAAATTCATGTATTTATCTCTACAATACACTAATGCCTAAAGTATATATAATACAATAAAGTAGTAATAATTCTAGGTGTATAGTATGATTATCCTCTACAACCAGCGATATATCCTCTTCCACCCCCACCACGTGATTAGTTGATACACATATTCAAGATAATTATTTAGAGATGGTTGACACACTTATTCATGATCATGATTCAGATATGGTTGATACACACATCCAAGATGAGCATATAGAGTTTATTTCTACACATATATAGGATCTATCTATACAACTAACTATTTTACATTAGTCATGTTAGATAGTTACTCAAAGACCATAAAGGGTGTCATATTATATAGTATATACTCAATTAACACCATAGAAAATTTCAATGTGGTCAAAAGTGAACTTAGATAGTGAGAAACCCTTATACACAACAAATACCACATATTCCTTAGCCATCTAGAGTTACTCTTCATACTTCACATTCTATAAGTAGTGATCATGATATGTATGGTATACCACATGAATTCTTATAAAATTCTAACCCATAACCAATTTATAAATCCCATATATGATGGAGGACCATTCCACTACTCGATATAGACACTTCCCATGACCCTCCAGTTTACGCGATCATTTTTATCTTTTCTAAATTCCAAATATTTAAAAAATAAAAAGAATCAAATAATCAAAAACTACAAAAAAACATTCAAATATTCAAAAAATTCAAAATTAAGACATGAACATGGCATGATTATTATATTACACTATTTACATATGTTATTTATCACATGTTTGGTATATTTCATATTCTTTACATACACTCATGTATTTCATGGTATGTAATTTCTATGTAGGACATACATGTTATACATGGATGTACAAATGTTGGTTTCCATCTACCTAGTGGACATGTTGATATTGGGTGCATCTTGTTAAACAAGTTTCACTATTATAAGTTATAATTTTATATGACCTTTGTACCATGTTGAGCTACCAATATTTATTACATATGCCTTGTTAGTTACTCATTTATTACACAATGATACATGATATTCCATTATATTATGATGTGACATTAATACATATAGATGGTGTATAATAGTTTCTTTTTCTATGCTCCATTTATATTGTTACCCTTTTATATGAGAAGATACTTTATATATGACTATTGTGTGTTGTCCTTGGCCTTGATTGATGCGACATCCTTGATATCCCTTATTTTCAAAAAATTTCATGTCCCTTTGTGTGTGGTCCTTAGCCTTATTTATTGAAACATTTTATGTCCCTTGTATGTTGCTCTTGGACTTATGTGTGACACTAACATTTGTGTTTATTGAGTTTTCTGACATTGAGGGGTGCCATGATCTATATCATGCACTATTACTACATAGTCTTATACAATTACAAATCTACTACATGATGCATTCATATATTTATCTAGACATGACATTTGCATGCCTTACATTCCATATGTTACATACATTATTTGATTAACACATACATTAATATGATGACATATTTCCCACATGATCAAATTATATTACATGATGTTATATTTACATTGGAAATGATATAGTTAATTATTATTTTGAGATGATTGACTTAAATGGTACATCCCTCATCTCAAAAGGGGGGCATTTTAGTGGGATTATCATAGAGAAATGAGCTTCCATGAGTAAAAAATTATATGAGTATAAATTTAATAAATTATAAAGATTTAGATAGTTTAGATATCAAATTAGTTTAGATACATGATATATATTGGCACATTGATATATATTATAGGGGCATATACCATGCATATGCATTTACTTCATAGACACTTGAGCATAGATTCATACACATTTAGGTATATATGGATGATAATTTTACAAAAAATTTATAGGAACAAGATTATAGGTTTTCACATACATTTAAATTTGAGATATAGGTTCTCAAATTCAACATATAGATGCATGTCATTCTATATCAGTTACAGATTCATGGGGCCCCTATACTGGTTCATGCACAGATACATATACACATAAATTACAATTAAATGGAAAATGGTTGTCATTTCAATTCAAACATATCAGAACTAAAATCATGATGGGGTCATGGACATAGTATATTCTATGTCGATCATGTAATATATTATACATTGAGCAAAGTTACACAATCAAACATGCGGTCATGATGGGATCATGAGCATTGTTCATTCCCTTTTGATCATGTATTTTTATTTTTTACATGGAGATAACTTGATCAAATTAGAATGAAACATTAAAAATTAATATATAATCCATTTTTAGTGGATGATTCACTTTCTTTGAGTGACCTTGGCCTTATGGTTCTCTCATTTGCATACAAAGTGATTTAATTGAGTGAACTTGGCCTGATGGTTCTCTTTTTCCAACATAGTTATTTGGGTTAGTACATTGTGTAATTTTCTCCATGTTCATGAGGGTTGGGGTATGTTTACTTCCAAACTTAAGATATTTAATGGTTACACAAGTTTGGGGCATGATCACCCCAACTCTCCATGTGTTTTGGTAAGGAAACATAGTTATCCAATGATTCAACAAGGAAGCATCATCTCTAAAAAGCTACATGGCAACATGGTTTACTCACATACAATTGTAATCCTTCCTTACTCTAAAAAATATTTCAATTTTAAATTTTAGGTTTTAAATTTCACATATGGACATTGAATACTTCATTTTAATTACAAGTTTGCATAGAGAAAAACTGTACATTTGAA
This sequence comes from Torreya grandis, assembly GCA_037957365.1. Classification (NCBI taxonomy): domain Eukaryota; kingdom Viridiplantae; phylum Streptophyta; class Pinopsida; order Cupressales; family Taxaceae; genus Torreya; species Torreya grandis. The sequence goes on along the minus strand of JARHVA010003892.1, from coordinate 1,035,172 downwards.
GCCATCTCCCAAAGACATTATGTGATATACATATTGAAGTATATTTTATTATTTTAATATATAAATTAAATTAATAGAATAAAATGAGATAACAGTAGATAATAAAATATGGTCCTTGGTACTTGACAATGATAAACTTGACACACATTTACCACACATGACTAGAGAAATCAAATGAGGTCTTAATCTGCCAAACTCTCACACTAAAATTCTATCTCATGAGTCAACCCTTCTATTTTAATAATACACACCTATAATAATATAATTTAATATTTCAAAATTGTTAAATATATTTCATAGACATCTTGAGACTCTCAATTTAGTCCACATATACATAGGTTGATTATGCCAGATATGATCAATATTGCCAGTTGATACTGACCTAATCTAGTTAGTACCAACATACTCCCAAAAATGAATATTTTATAAAATAAAACCCATCCTTAGGGTCATCCCATTATCCTAGTGTGTCGATGGCATAATAAATTATTCAATTGGATCCATACATAAATAAATCAAGGTCTTATTCAAAAGGGACTAAACTTATTTGATACACATTTATACCCTATTACACACTAAGAATCTACCCTATTCTTCCCAAATTTTAAACCTATAAATAAGAGAAATATTAAGCCAATTTTGAAGCATTATAAATTAAAGTCAAATCAAACATTATCAAGTATCAAGGCTAATCATTAGCAATATACATGTAGTGAATGAACACAATTTCAAAATAATACTAGGTGGGAGAACTATGTGTGGCTTGATTTACATCTTTGAAATGTTTGATACGTAGGCAATGGTCAACCATGAGATAAGGGTGATTGGGGTTAGCTCATCCCATTATACTTCCTCCATTTTTATAGGTTTGTATCCCTCACATGCATATCTAAAATTTTAATGGTAAATGAGGTTGATTTTTAGATTTGTTTAAATATTTAAGGTTTAAAATTACAAACATGAATAAATTAAATATAGTCATATGTGACCATAAAATCATTGTTCCCTAATTATGTACATCTTATTATTGGCCAATATGCCAATATTGACTGGTGATACTGACCCTATCCTACACAATTGACTCAACATAGATAGGGAATTAGTTCTAGAACTAAATGAAACACAAGCATGATTATCCCTAATTCTCACTTAAAAAATAAAATCATAATCATAAATTCAAAAATAAAAGATAAGTATCATGATATCTTTAGTACTTTCTATATTTAGCATATGGCTTTGTCAAATCAGAAGAATCAATCTCAGTTTCTTACATTCAGATGCATGATTGAATGCCATATCTATTGATTTCAATTATATTTCAAATTTATATATTAATTAGATTAATCTCATTCATTAATACAAATTAAGGTAAAAAACTAATACAAATTACATACATTTGTTAAAATTTACATATTATACATATTTATTTTACTTATTAAGATTTTTTTAATTCATATTAAAGAATACTTCTTATATATATATATATATATATATATATATATATATATATATATATATATATATATATATATATATATATATATAATTGAAAATTAATATCAAAATTTAGCATAAAAAATTCCATTATTTTTGAAATAAAATAAGACAAATAAACATGAAGAGTGCTATTACCTTTGTCTAAGGCATAATTCATGATTTTTTTAATCAAAATTTGGTAGCCAACCATGCTTTTATCACTTGTATATTGACCTATTATCCATCACCATCATGATAGATCATGAACCATTCGACCATGCCATTATTTAAGTTATAAAAGGGCTATTTTCCCAATATAGATTTATGTATATAAAAATAACATAAGTAAAGAAGCTAAAGCAATCTCACTTTCCTATACTATTAACATATGTAATTTTTTAGCTAAATTTTTATTGAAAAAAATAAAACTAATTTAGTCCATCGGTAATTATTATTTAAAAAATTTATATTTATATATATTTTTATATGCACCAATAACCTTAAAATCATACAACACTAAAATAGATACTTACATAAATAAATTAAAATATATGTTGTTCTATGCTATGATGTTTCAATGAAGAAGAGGTTATCTAGCATCTGTCTTCTATATTTGGACACTATTTTGAGATATAAATGGAATTATCATCAATTATATTAGAAATAAATAAGGTCATTAGTAATGTGTGATGAGTGAATATTACTCTTTTTACAACGTGTTGATCCCAATAAGGATATACACTATGCATGCCAAAAATGTTGATAAAACCAACATAAAAAGTTAGTATATTAGATTACTTGTAACTAATATTTGATTTTTACATTAGAGAAGAAAATTATTTTTAGATAATTACACTAAGGAAAGCTTAATAATGATTTATGAAACATATTATTGCTTTAGAGTCTAACACATGCATTATTTTTTACCTACCATCTAATTTGATCATGATGGATTATTTTGAAAACATCATGTAATAAATAGAAACATCGTGTCCTCAATAAATAATTTCCTGATATGGGTATATAAATTTGATGTCACATTATATTTTGAATATATATCAAGTAATAAATTTAAGATAAGTTTTTTTTTTTAAAAATTTTAAAGAAGTTTTTTGATCCAATTAGTAATTAGAAGATAAATACTAGTGAAACTTGTTATTAGGATAGTGAGTTATTAATTTTGAGTGAATTATATCAGTTTTAATTATTTATAAAATTTTTATTCAATCATTAACAAGCAAATGGAATATTCCATAATAACACTCTACAAAATATTCCAACATTTTTGCATGCCAAACTTTATAGTTGTTAGAATAATAAGTCAAATCAAATATTTTAGTTGGGTACAACTAAAAAAATATTAAATTTTAGTGAAAGATATAATACCATCCCTTAACATGCACTAAAAACATTCACTCTTTAAATTTCAACCTATGTGTGAGTTTTTTTTAATATATTTAGTAACATTAACATCTATATATACTACCATATACATCAAATAAAATGGATCATGTCTATAATTATCTAAATTAAAAATGTTATTTGGATATGGTAAGCTCAAAGTTTAGGTCATAATATACAACAAAAATATTGAAAAACATGGTATAAACTATTAATTTTGAGAACTAGACTCTAACATGCATGGTTACATCGTTCATGCTCTTGATCGATGATTTACCTACTTCGATCGCATACATGATCATATCAAAAAAATTATTCATTTTTTAAAGAAGTATATAAAATGAATTAAATATAAACATATAAATATAAAAGTATTGCATCACTAGTGAATTTTCACCTGGTATAAAAGATTCAATCCTAATCAAACAAATACAACCATTATAATAATATTTTTAAAGATAAGACTGCATATAGATTTATGAATTCAAATATTTTAAATCTTATATTAGACCAAAATCCTATGCTTGAGAAGTTTATAAATATATACATACTCTTATCCAAAAAATTATATTATAATGATTACCTATGAAAATAATATCAAAACTGTAAATACAACCATTATAACACAAAAAATATTATTGAAGAAGAATAACAAATTGGACATTATCATTTTTAATTGAAAGGAAATAAGTAAAAAACTTGGAGAAATTTTAACAATAAATATCAAAAAACTTATTTATCTTTAATGTGACTGGATGAAATATTTAGAGTATTTTTCCCACATTCACATATTTAAAAAGTAGTGATACAAGAATAATAATAATTTTTTATTAATAAGTATTATTAAAAAGAATTTGTCCTTTAATTTTGAATGACATGGGTTAATAGCTGATATTTGGTTAGTGCAATGAACAATATCTAAACTGCGCTTCAAAATTCTAATATTTTGAATAAAATCAAGGTGTCCACAACTCACTAAGGAATGTTACATGCTCTATTTTCAAATTGTTTTACTCATGGATCTCCATCCATCATTGACATGTATCCCTATTTCACCTATGAGGACATGGATTATGCCTTTTTTAAATCCATAGGCAAGCCTACAATAGATGGCTCAACATTAACTTGTCACCATTTTTACAAGCTATAAATGTCATTATCCATTTGTCCTCTTATTAAATGGAGACTATGTCTTTCACTTTTTTCTAATATCTTTAGTTTTATAGGGAATAATGTCTAATATTCATAGTCTAAATATATAATAATTAAAAAAACCTACATATTTACAATCCTAATTCACTTATCAATGCTCCTAAATCACTTCTTCTACAAGTTTAATCTCTATCTAACCTTATTTTATTTGGTCACCATAGTTTAGGATTTCATAAACCACATTATGATCAAAATATTAGTAAACATGTGTAATATTATCATTTAATTGTTCTAAAGGTATTAGAGGAGTTGAAAAAAGAATTTGATACAAGATAATTTTATTTGTTTAATTTCCTTAAATTTCTAATATTAATGTCATAATGTCATATTCCTTTCTTCTAACATAGATTTAATTCTATGTAAACTAATTAAGATTTTGTTTGTATTATTTTTTTAGATAGTTCACAATATTATAAAAAATGGTTTTTATTCATGAATTTAGATTTATCTTGAAGATAGACTAAAATTTACATATTCACAAAAGTAATGCCAACTAACCCCTATTTCAGCTATTCTCCTTGTAATATATTTGAATACTGAATACACATCAATACACAAATGTTTAAATTATTGGTAGGGCCTTTAAAACCACCTTATCAAAAACTATGTTGCCCAACCTTATGGGATATGCTTATTTATCAAAAATAAAACTATAACCAAAACCACCTAAGTAGAAAAAATAAAACAAACAAAACCACTCAAAATAATACTATTTTATAAGTAATTATAATTTTTATTACAAGTAATACTATTTTCTAAGTAATTATGGTTTTTATTTTGATGCCATATCCATAAAATGGGGAAGGTTGACTAATTATCTACAAGTGAAAACTTAAAAAACACTATTAAATTATAGTAAAAAGTTAAATTTGAAATTGAATGTGATTTTTAACTTAAATGTAAATTTAGAAATAATTTGTCATGCAAGTTATATTGTATTAGGTTTGTTTTAGCAATATTTCATTAATAAGAAATATCCCCAAGGACTTGTGGAAAATTATTATAATTGGGAAACCATTTTTTTCATGTTTAATATATAATTATATAGTAATTAATACCATAAATCATGTGCCACTGAGATGTGGGTGAGTTGGTAAAGTGGCTTGGTTATTTTAAGCTCCACCTAGGTTCAAATCTCAATATGGTATCTAAGGTTAGATGTGGCCATCATTGGTATTCTTAGGTTGGTTGTGACCATTATTGGTATTCTTGGGATATTTGTGGCTATTCATTAGTTTTCTTGGGCTATTTTGGTCGATCATTGGTATTCTTGGCTGGTTGTGGCCATTATTGGTATTATTGAGCTGATTGTGGCCATTTTCAAGTATTATTTCGCTGATTGTGGCTGTTCATTGGTATTCTTGGGCCGGTTATGATAGTAGTTGGTATTCTCATGCTGATTATGGTCATTGTTGGTTTATCTAGTATATGTGATAAATGAGCACTTGGGGATCTGAGCCCCTAGAGTGAATACCTATCTAAAAAAATATCATAAAGCATGTGTTTTCATATTTTAAGTTATTTTTTGTAATTTTTGGTTGATTGTCTCACTTACAACATTGTTATATTAACAACTAATAATTATAAGACAGATTGATTGATACATAACTTCAATTTAAGATTTATTAAGAGCTAATTTCACTCCTTCTATAAATTTAAAACCTTCACTAAATAAATATGATATCAATGTATATTGTGTCTATCATAAAATTATGGGACATTATACAAATAAACTCTTCAAATTAAGATATAAAAAATAAGATCTTATTGATAAATATATTAGTGGGATTGATACACCTTCAAAAGAGTCAAGACTATAATTGAATGATAATCAAAATTCAAATACTATAATAATTAATACAAAATATTGACATATGAATGAACAATCTAAGAATGATATTAATGAGGATTATCACATTGCACATGATTAATGTATAGATTAAGATTTTGATTTTGATATAAATAAAACATCATCATATATATTTGATAGATTAGACTAATACAATGGTACATTAGTAACACCATATGTAGGACCTCAACATTAGCTCTTATATTTGGCTACCACACATACCTTGTACATATATTTTTGGTGCTTTCTTTCTTGATTAATCTATTGTGTTCTTATATTTTGACATACATGTGTTGATATGCCTTTATATAGATCTTTATTTTAGACCTTGGATTTTTTTTTACTTGGCCTTGCCTCTTGATTATTATCCTAATTTGGAAATCATGACACTTATCCTATAATTATTCTAGTGCACATCCTTGGTGCCATTCTAATTTATCACTCTTACATATTGAATAGTTATACATGTTATGGTTGTAATTGATCTTACACGGTCATAAACATTTATATTTACATATTACAAGAGCACACATTGGTTCTTTCCCACTAGGGGTATGTAAATACTTATCTCTACATATGATATTGAGTTATATTGATCTGATACACATATACATTGGGGGAATATGTTTTGACTTCCCTTCTTCCCCATGGCCATGCTCTCACATCTAGTGAATACTATGAATTGAAACATGTTATGAATTGTTTGGATCCATACCATTACTATTTTTTTAGAGCCTTCCTACTTGGTCTTACTTACTAGTATTTAAAAAAATTATAAATATAAATAACTAAAATAGATTCAAAATTAAAAAACATTCAAAATATTAAAAAAAATAAAAATTAGGACTTGAGTGTGACATAAGTTGGTAGATTACATTATTTACATTGGTAGATGGAATATTATTTTTCATTCACACATGCATTTAACAAAATATGAGTGTGATACAAGACATAAAAGTTACACATGGACATATAGATGTTGGAATTTTTCCTACTGAGTGGCCATGCCAATACTAGGGCATCTCATTCCATAGATTTTAGTATCACAAATTATATATTTATATGATCTTATACCATGTTGAGTGATGTATAATTATTAAAAATGTCTTTCTAGTTACTCATATTTTATATAATGCTATATATATATATATATATGTTGTTATATTATGATGTGGCATTGATGCATATGGAGGGTATATACTAGTATTCACTTGTTCTATACTTCGATTATGTTTTTAATCTTTCATGATAGGCTAGTTCATGATTGTCTATTTTTTATGTCCCCTTGGATTTATTTGAGACATTTATGCCCCTTATATATACCCTTGGCCTTATTTTTGAGACATATTTATGTCCCTTATTTATGATATATTTACGACCCTTGCATGTGCCCTGGTTGTGTTTGTTGTGACATATTCATGCCCCTTATATGCAACCCTTAGCCTTATGTTTGACACTAATTCTTAAGCTTGTTGAGATTAGGTGGTGTCATGATCCATATCATGCACTTTTATTACATAGTCTTAAAAAGTTATCTTTTCAATAATAGTTGTTATTTTGTGCTTCATTGATAAATCTCTCTAGACATACCACTTATATTTCATGCATTCAATATGTTACATGTGTTCCTTGATTTGCATATGCATTACTATGATGACATACTATCCACATGTTTGTATAATTATACATGATGTTATTTTTATACATGAGATGATATAGTTAACTCTTATTTTGAGATGAGTACATTAAAAAATACATCCCTCATCTCAAAATTGGTAAATTATAGTGGGATTTTCATACATGCAAAAACCTCTATTAAGAAAAAAATTAGATTTTGGAATTATATTACATATTTTATAGATTTATAATGGTTTGGATATTAGATGAATTTAGTTACATGATATATATTAGCATACCAATCCATATTATGGGGGCATACACCATGCATATGCACTTACTGTATATACTTGAGTACAAACTTGTACACATTTGAGTGAATATGCATGGGAATATGTAAAAAATATACACACATTTGAGATATAAGTTATCATATTTAACATATAAATACACAACATTCTATATCAAATTGTACATATTTAAGGGGCATGATATTAATTCATGCATATATACACATTTTCAAATTCTTGAGGCATGATACTAGTTCATGCATATACACACTATGAAAAGTTAGATTTGGAAAAAGTATAAAATATCATGATACTTATTCATGCACATTTACACATTATGCAATAAACACTATCATAATTGTTTATGTGCAAAGCACTTTTCAATGGTGTGCATCGAGTAGTGAGAAACCTTAAATATATAAATATGTTTATATAGGATGATTCATTTATTTAAAATTAATTCTCATTTAGGTTTAGTGACACTCAATAAACATGGAATTAACTCTAGAAGAGCCATCACATGGTTTCCATCTTTATTATATTTGAGTAGTTATTTGATTTAGTAGATCATTTACCTCTCCCAAAAGTCATGAGGATTAGGGCAATGCTATCTTCCCAACCAAAGGGATTTCATAGTTACATAAAATTGGGGTTTAATCACCCTAAAATTATACATGTTTTAATAATAATAGATAATTTATAAGTTTTTTTATTATAAAACACCTTTCTTTAATGCTTCAATAAGGATTCATCATCTCCAACAAGTTTTAAGGGCAACATAGTTTTTACCAAAACATTAGTTTACTCTTTCCTTGCACTTCAACTTTAAAATTTAAAAATATTATGTTAAAATTATTATTTTTGGATATTGAACAATATGTTTATTTTAGGTTATTTTGAGTGACATGCATAATTAGAGATTCCTACCAAAGAAAAAGTGTGTTTTACACACTTAGGATACCTTTTTCTTTCACTCTAAAAATTAAATTAATAGAAGAAAAGGGGAAAATTTTTAGATACTAAATTTTTATATTAAGTAATTAACTATTGGACCCAAAATTTTGTATTAATATATTTTAAGTGTTTTAGATCCATAAGACAGAGAAACAAGGGTGCAAGAACATCATGATCAAAGGACCTTGGCATGGGAGAGGTTGATGTAGAAGAGAACCCTATAGAAGAGAGAAGCATCGAAGAATAGTGAAAAAGACCTTAGAATGGAAGCTTGAGTTGTAAAATACAAGGAAATGGAAAATAAGGAACATAAGATGTAGGACTTAGAAAAGTGTAAGACTAGGATAAGGGCATAATAAGTGGAGACAGTTACAAAGTAGTTCATAGAAATATTAAACATAAATAGAAACATGAATCTAGAATTGAATTGTGAAGGAGGAGGAGAAAAAACACAAATATATATCATAGAGTTTATATGGTTTGTTAGGCCTGAATCAAAAGGACTTAAATGTAATGGCTTATCACAACTCATTTTTTTGAAAGTCATTGGCTTATCATCTATAATGTATTAATGAGGTAACCTGAGAGGGGTTAGTTTATGTATAAATACCCCTTATATTTGATTATGAATGAGATGTTGTTGATAATGTTGATATAGTTTTTATAGTTGGTGTAAATATATAGACATATATATGTGTGTAATAGACATAAAGAGTGTGATGAATGAAGTATATTTGTAATCTTATCAAATGAGATCAATGAAACCATTACTTTATATATGAATATTGATTTGTTAATCATTTTGGATATCTAATTTTATGATATTAGATAAGTATAAGGACTATGTGAATAAATCAAATTTTTAACTCTAGAGTGATGTTTATATTAACTATGACTAAATATGTTAACATAAGTACCTAAGAATAGATAGAGTTGTCTATCTACCATCATGTGATAGAATCAATGGGAACCAATCTAGGTTACATGCCTTAAGTGAGTGCATGATGCAGGAGCATATTCATGCTATGAGTGTGTTTTCATTGTTTTTGGTTGAGTCTAAATTTCTTAATCATGCTTAGTTAGTTTTCCCTCTAAAACTATGGTGTTCAAATTTTCAAATTTGTAAATATTTCTATTAAGCTTGTAATAAGGCCTAAACATGCATAAAGGCCAATATTTTATATATTTTCATCCAAAATGGTTTTAGAGATCATATTAAATGTGATATTAGGTTGGTTGGAATCTTATTTGTTTGGAAAATTTGTTAGTTCCATTCTTAGAGTTTGTTGTATGAGTCTTGGAATAGAGATTTGGTGTCTAAGTTGAGTTTTTAAGTTTGGTTGAGTGATTCCTTTAACCAAAAGAGATGTATTATTTTTATTTGAATGTGAAATGGAAGAAAGGAATGTTGAAGGACAAAATTTTATGTTTTGTTAAGGCTTTTCTCATGATTGTAGATGCATATTAGATAAGACAACAAGCTTAGTTTTAATAGTTAATGGTTAAGGGGTTTATTTATTAAATATGAGTGATAATAATTATATTAGAGATAAAAATAATCTCAAGGAAATTTATTTGAAGTCTTAACAACTTAAGGATTCTCTCTGTAGCTTATTTTATATGTTGACTGTGCCCAAACTAGGTCTTTGTTGATCTCAACATCCGTCTAGTAGAAAATTACAAAAACTTGAAATACTTGTGATTTAAATATATTAATGTAATTTATAAATTTTAAAGACCCAAATCAATGGGTAAGTCAAATTTCTAAGCTCAACCTTGTTTTTAGCCTTGTATGCCCAAACAAATTGTGTTAGAGAGACTTGATTATGGTATAGGATTAAGTGTTGAATGATCCATATTTAGATAGGTTAGAAATGATAAATAACATATTAAATATGTTTCAAAATAGTAAAATCCTCCTCAAACTCTCTATAACCCAAAAATAGGGTACTTTAAAGACCTAATTACGTCTAACACAGTCTATAGCAGGACTAATCCATACAAACCAACTCTAGGTAAATCTTAGATATGTTGTATAATACCTTAATGGGTATCCAAATTATGTTCAAGTTTTGTGTTACCAATAATATAAGGGAAGTTATTCTTTAAAAATAGGGTCAACAAGGCTACAAGCCCATGAACCCATGCAAAAAAGCAAAGAAGGCCTTATGGCTTGGGGTGTGACTTTTAGTCATTCTAAGGTATTTATTTAAGTGTGATTAGATTAGTTAGGTTGTGTTTAGTGTGTATAAATTGGTGCATATGGTATATGAGTCTGTATATATAGCTTCATGTTAAGATCCAAACCTAAGTGCCTATGTATTGCCTAAAGAATATCTTGTCATGAACCTTGTGTATGAAAAAAGTTTCTAAAACACTCTTAGAGATTTAAAGGTGTCTTTATATGGTTTGAGAAGGACACTAATTTTAGTATCAGAGCACTAGGATTATGCACAATCCAAGATCCAAATAAGAGAAGGAAAGTTATTTGTGAGAGAGAAGCAAAATTCTAAGATGGCCATGAGAGTGAGGAATAGAGGTATAGTTGGTGAAAGGAGACTAGTAGGATAAATGATAACAAAAAAAGAGATTAGGAACCTATAAACTAGGTTGTAAGACCTAGAGATGGCTCAAAGGAGAGGTGATAGCATGGGAGAAGTTAGTGAAGGAGAAGAAGAGCCACCAGAGGATGAATTGGTGGTAGAAGATAAGATAGCCAAAGATAAGCTAATCAGAGCCATTATGAAGGTGAATGCAAAGCTAAAGATGGAGGTTTTAATGTATGAAATAAACTTGAATGTTGAATACTTGATTGATTGGATCAATGCATTAGAAAATTACTTTGAGTATGAAGGGATAGAAGAAGATGACAAGAAGGTCAAGTATGTCATGACCAGGTTAAAGAGCCATGCATCCCTATGGTGGGATGGAGTGCAAGAGGAAAGGAAGAGAAAAGGAAAACCAAATATTGGGAACTGGGATAGAATGGTAGAAAAAATTAAAGGTAAGTTCATGCCCTTAGATTATCAAGTAAATCTTTTAAAGCAATTGTAAAATTTGAAATAAAAGGACATGTTTATCAAGATATACATTAAATGGTTATATAGGCTAACCATAAGATCAAGACACATTAAGGATGATATGGAGAAAGTATAAAGGTACACTAATGGTTTGAATTTTGTCATCCAAGATTATATTAGCCTTCTCATACACAAGATAATTGAAGAAACATACCAATTTACTTTGAAAGCAGAGGAGAAGATTGCAAGGAAAACAAACTTCCTTTGCATGAGGAAGAGGTAGATCCATTAGAGGAAGAGAATCACAAGGAGGTGTAAGGAAGCTAAAAATATCCCAAGATGAGGCTAGAAGTTAATAAAGTTTAAGAGGTATCTAGACATGAAGAGGAAGGAGGCTATACCAAGGCTGCTAAAGAGGATGAGGAAGATTTATGGGAAAATGCTTCAAGTGCAATAAATATGCAAGCCATAGATCATATGAGTATATAGAGATCACTTATACCAGTCATGAAAAATATGTACATGTGGCCCAAGGTGAAGAAGAGGATGAAGGACCAACAATAATTCATGAAGATGTACTAGAAGAAGGTGAGTCTCTCTTAATGAAAATAATCTTGTTAAATCCTAATAAGGAAACTTTGGAACCACCACAAAGGAAAATTTTTTTTAGGAATACATGTAAGAGAAAGGGGAAATGTTTCAAGGTCATTATAGATAGTGGAAGTATGGATAACCTTGTTTCAAATGAGATGGTGGAGAAACTAGGCTTGAAGAAGGAGGTGCATCCTACACCTTATCAAGTCTCTTGGCTACAAAAAGGACACCAACTCTTTGTAAGTGAGAAATGTAAAGTCAATTTTTAGATAAGAACATACATATATATATATAATATTTTATGTGATTTTATGCCTATGGATGTGTGCCATATCTTACTTGGAAGGCCTTGGTAGTTTGACAAGAAGGTCATGCATGATGGAAGGCATAATACATACACATTTGAGTAGGATGGGATCAAGCATACATGTACACCTTTGAAATAAGAGGTTGATGATACCATAGGATATAATTATAAAGTGATGATCATGAGTGGTAAATATTTTCTACATAAAATAAAGAAGGAAGAGGTCAACTTTGCTATGATTGGTAAGCCAAGGAGTGTAGTCACTAGCACTAAGTAACTGATTTACCTATATAGATCCAATATATTTTGAATGAGTACATTGAAATTATATTATATGATTTTAATAATGAGTTACCACCATTGAGAAGCATTATCCATCACATAAACTTGATTCTAGGAGCAAATCTTCCAAATAAGGCTACATACAGGTTGACACCAAGGGAAAATGAAGAGATCAGGCACTAAGTCCAAGAATTATTGAAAAAAGGATTGGTAAGAGAGAGTATAAGTACTTGTGTTATTCCCATAGTGTTTATTCCTAATAAGTATGGGAGTTGGAGAATGTGTATAGACTCTAGAGCAATCAACAAGATCACTATCAGGTATAGATTCCCATTGCCTAGAATTGATGATTTACTTGATTGTTTGAGTGGAGTTGCATATTTTTCCAAGATAAATTTGAAAATTGGATACCATAAAATTAGGATAAGAGAAGGATATGAATGTAAAATAGCCTTTAAGACCAATGATGGACTATATGAGAGGTTAGTCATGCCATTTGGGTTAACCAATGCACCAAAAACCTTCATGAGGCTGATGAATGAAGTGCTTAAGGATTTCACTAGTAATTTTGTGATAGTGTAATTGGATGATATTTTGGTGTTTATTAAAACTAATAAATATCATTTGAAACATTTTAGGATGGTATTGAGTAAGCTACATGAATAGAAATTGCTAATCAATGTGAAAAAGTGCAGTTTCTTAAGGGCAAAATTGATCTACTTAGGATTTGTGATTTAAAATGAAGGATTAAAAATGGATAAGGAGAATATAAAATCCATACTTGAGTGGCCTACACCCAAGATCACCTTTGAGGTAAGAAGCTTTTATGGTTTGGCTAGCTTCTATAGGAAATTCATAAGGAATTCTAGTGGAATTATTTCTCCAATGATAAACACAATCAAGGGTAATAAAAAAGGATTTTTTTGGATTGAGGTTGTTGATAAGAGTTTTATATTTTTGAAAAACTAGGTAACTAAAGAACTAATATTAACCTTTCCTGATTTCAATAAACTATTTCAAGTGGAATGTGATGCTAGTGGGACTGCCATAGGTGCTATCTTAAGCCAAGATGGGAAGCCTATATCATACTTTAGTGAGAATATAAGTGATTATAAGAAGAGGTACTCATCTTATTATCAATATTTATATGCTCTTGTACAAGCCTTGAAGAAATGGAGAGATTACCTTTTGCCTAAAGAGCTTGTTTTATTCACTAACAATTATGCTTTGTAGTTCATTAACAATTAGAGTAAGTTAATTTAAAAGCATGTTAAATGGATTAAGTTTTTGAAAATTTTCAAATTCAATATTAAGCACAAGAAGGGACAATATAATAAGGTTTTAAATTCTTTAACTAGGAGGAATCTAATCATGCAGGAATCTCAAGTGATCATCTTGGGGTTTGAAAATTTGAAGATGTATAAAGAAGATCCAGAATTCAAAGAAGCATATGAAGCTTGCATGAATATAGTATGGGATGATAGGAGTATTTGGATAGACTTCATGATATAGGAAGGTATACTATTCAAGGGCAACTAGATTTGCATACCCAAGAGTTCTATGAGAGAGAATTGTTGAAAGAGAAACATAGTGGTAGCTTGGTAGGACATTTTGGGTAGAATAAGACACTAGAAAAATTGAGTGCTCATTACTACTATCCAAGTATGGGTGATGATGTCAATAATTTTTTTGAGAGGTGTAATACATGCCAACATGCCAAGGGAATTAGTCAAAATGTAGGTTTGCACCAGCCATTACCAATTCCCAATAGGCCTTGAGATTTAGTATGGATTTTGTACTTAGTTTTAAAAGAATTCAAAAAGGTCATGATTATATATTTGTAGTGGTTGATAGGTTCTTAAAAATTTATCACTTCATTCCATGTTAAAAAAAAAGTGATGCTACCAACATAGCTAATCTGTTCTTATAAGAGATTGTGAGATTGTATGGGCTCCCTAGGAGCATTGTTTTAGACAGGGACACTAAGTTTATTGGGAAATTTTGGAAGACCTTATTGAAGAATTTGGGAACAAATTTAAGCTTCAACTTATCCTATCATCAAAAAATTTATGGTCAAACTAAAGTTGTCAATAGGAGCCTTGGTAACTTCTTAAGGAGTTTGATAAGTATGCAACCAAATTAGTGGGATCTTGTACTTGCACAAGCTAAGTTTTCCTATAATTATTCTCATAATAGGACTATAGCAATGATACCATTCCAATTATTTTATGGAATACATCCTATGGGTGTATATGAGCTAAGAGATCTAGGTAAGATAGAAGCAAGGAGTGTTGATGCAGAAGAGTTTACCAATGCAATGTAAAATTTACATGAATAAGTGAAGAGGAAACTTGAAGAAAGCACCATCAAGTATAAGCAAAGGGTAGATCAAAAAAGGATATAAGTTAGTTTTAGTATTAGAGACCTTGTTCTTTCCCACCTTAGAAAGGAAAGATTCCCTAAGAGAGAGTACAACAAGCTAAAAGTGAAAAAAATTGGTCCATGCAAGGTGGTAAGGAAGTTTTCAAACAATGCATAAGAGATAGAATTACCAAAAGGGATTGGAATCTATCAAATATTCAATGTTATAGATCTATATACCTATAAAGGTGAATAAAAACTAGATAAAGAGACTAAAACATGGGTTGATGAGGATAATCAATGGGAACAACAACTACCAAAGGAAGTGCCAAAGGAGATTGAGAGTATTTTGGATAAGAAAGTGGTAAAAAAAATAAGAGACAAGGAATACTACTAGTACCTAACCAATTGGAAGAACCTACTAGCTGAAGAAGTAACATGGTTGACTACAAATGACATCCTAAAGTAGGGCACAAGTGTAAAAGAGTTGATGAAGAACAAAAATAAGTGAAGAATGCTTCTTTTTGCTTCCTAGAAGAATGATGCAGGAGAATATTCATGTTATGAGTGTGTTTTAATTATTTTTTGTTGAGTCTAGATTACTTAATCATGCTTAGTTTTCCCTCCAAAACTATGGTGTTCAAATTTTCAAAATTTCAAATATGCCTATTAATCTTGTAATAAGGACTAAACATGTCTAAAGGCCAAGATTGTATAGATTTGCATCCAAAATGGTTTTAGAGATCATATTAAATGTGATATTAGGTTGTTTGGATGAGATTAGGTTAGTTGGAATCTTATTTGCTTAGAAAAGTTGTTAGTTCCATTCTTAGAGTTTGTTGTATGAGTCTTGGAATAGAGATTTGGTATCTAAGTTGAGTTTTTAAATTTAGTTGAGTGATTAATTTTACCAAAATAGATGTATTATGTTGATTCAAATGTGAAATGAAAGAAAGAAATGTTGAAGGACAAAATTTTACGTTTTGTTAAGGCTTTTCTCATTACTGTAGATACATACTAGGCAAAACAACAAGTTCAATTTTGACAGTCAATGGTTAAGGGGTTTATTTCTTAAATATGATTGATAAAACTTGTATTAGAGATAAAAAAAAGCTCAAGGAAATTTATTTGAATTCTTGACACTTAAGGATGCTCTCTATATCTTATTTTATATGTTGACTATGCCTAAACTAGGGCTTTATTGATCTCAACATTTGTCTCGTAGAAAATTACAAAAAATTGAAATCCTTGTGATTTCAATGTATTAATGTAATTTATAAAGTTTCAAGACCCAAATCAATGGGTAAGTATACTTCCTTGTATGCCCAGGCAGACTGTGTTAGAGAGACTTGATGATGGTCTAAGATTAAGTGTTGAATGATTCATATTTAGATAGGTTATAAGTGATAAATAACATCTTACATATGTTTCAAAATAGTAAAATCCTCCTTAAACTCTCTATAACCCCAAAACAAGGTACTTTAGAGAGACCTAATTACGTCTGACACAGTCTATAGTAGGACTAATCCATAAAAAGCAACTCTAGGTGAATATTGGATATGTTGTATAAGCCCTTAATGGGTATCCAAATCATGTTTGATTTTTTATTTACCAAGAATATAAGGGAGGTTATGCTCCAAAAATAGGGTCAACAGGGCTACAAGCCCATGAACCCATGTACAAAGCAAAGAAGGCATTATGGCTTGGGGTGTGACTTTTAGTCATTCTAAGGTATCTATTTAGGTGTAATTAGATTAGTTATGTTGTGTTTATTGTGTCTAGATTAGTAATTATGATAAATGAGTCTTTCTATATAGCTTCATGTTAATATCCAAGCCTAAGTGCCTATGTATTACCTAAAGAATATTTTTTCATGAACCTTGTGTATGAATAAAGTTCCTAAACCACTCTTGGAGATTTAAAGGTGTCTTTAGATGGTCTAAGGACACAAGTGCATGAGGTCACTAATCACATGATATGATAGTGTGTTATCTAATTTTTTATTTCTCATATTAGATGTGTGATTGATACTTATTAAAGTGAAACTTAGAATAAAGGAACCCCAACATTTTAGTTTCATTGCTAGGACCCATTACACTTGTTATCATGATGGTATAAATATGCTCAAATGGCTCTCTTTGGAAATTGTTGAACATTGGGTTGGTATAGCATAAGATAAATTTATATTAAATTGGGAGTTTATATGTGCACATGGATATAATATCATCTATATGATTCCCTATATGAGATATTCTTTGTAGAATTACCCATTCACTTGCATGTTTGGATTTTGACATATGTGCAAGACTGTTCAAGAAATTATGGATGGAAGGACTCCTAGTTAGTAGAATGTCAGATAGCATTAGACTTGGACATGTGTGGTGGATGTGTGGTAGAAAGGAGTGTTCAATAGCTATATTTTGGAATACATTGTCTCTACATATTTTTGTCTAGAGGAAGCATAGTTAGCTTCTTGAGGGTATCACATGTAAGGTATATCAGTAAATTTTATTTAGAAACTAAGAAACTTATGGTCAATTTTGGACTTGATAACTTCCCCATAGATGGCTAAACTCTCTCATGCATGAGGAACATGACTGGTGTGGAAACTGATGGGTATACATTGGTATGGGATTGGTATTTCAACATAGAAGTTGTCCAATAATAACTATAGAAGCATAAGTATGATGAGGCCAAACATAAGACTATGAGAGGTATTTATCCTAGGGTAAAATGGGAGGACACTAGAAGCACTATGAGAATTTGTAAGATGGTAGAAAGGCATTGTGAGTATTCCTTAATCATAGGTCCATACCCTTCACTGACATAACTATATGTGAAAGAATCAAGATAAGAATTGATTATGGTGGTGTTGGAAATATTTTCATTGATGTCAAAGGTGTAGCATTATTGGTGATAAAGGCCCCATTGCATTTAATGGTGTTTTTAATATTCATATCTTGGATAATATGTGTTAATATTTATGAATATATTTTTGGTTACATATAAGTCAAAAGAGGGCCCATGGAGAAGTCAAAGAGTTGTGGGGTAAAGATAAAAGAGGAATGGGATGCATTTTCTCATGAAGAGTCATCTTGAGGAATTCTAAGAGTCACCATGTGAAGATAAAAGAGGGTATGGCACATTTTTCCATGAAGGAACACTTTGATAAATATGAAAAGTCACCAAGATAAATACAAAAGAGGAAAAGATGAATTTACTTATGAAGGGTCACCACATGACTTTTCAAATGCAAGGATATGAAGGGTCATGCAAGTTTGGAACCATTTTCCATGAGAATTGAAGGGTCACAAAGGGTGAATGACAATGGTCATTTGGAAATATATAAATAAAGGCTTGAGAAGCCAATATGAAAGAGAGTACATGGTTTGTATTTTTTTTTTAAGAGAGAAAATCAAGATATATTGTAGAGTTATTCATTTGTTGAGTAAGCAACATTGAAAGATAGTTGTGTTTTATACACAAGAGGGGTTGATACTCTTATGGATTGGTGCTCACAAATAGTTACTATGTTGGTGCTCAGTAAAGGGGTTGGCATTCCTAAAAGTTGGTGTTTGAAAACTTTGTAATTTGAGTTGGTGCTCATTCATATACTTAAGATTGTTCTCCATGGTTTTTCCCACTTTGAGTTTCTACATAAATATCTGGTGTCTATCTCTCTCTCTCTCTCTTGTGTGGTGCATATTATTATTTCAATTTTATTGTCTATCTTAAATGTGTGATTATTTGGTTAAAGAAAAGAAATCAAATTAAGTAAGATATATATAATATACTGATTCACCCCCCCTCTTAATATATATCATGCTTAATAATTGGTATCAGAGTAGGTTCCTTTGGAAAAAGTTTTACAGCTTGAAAGTAGATTGGGAACACACGGTGGCTAGATGACATGAAGGTTTTTCTACAAATAAGGCACTTTTTTTTTATGGGAAAAATTATGATTTTTGGAGCATAAGGATGAGGACTTATTTGATGGCCCTTGTATTTGACATTTGGCAAGTAGTGGTGGAGGAATATGAAGAGCCATAGACACTTGTAACTACTCTAGTAAAAAAAGAAGGCAAGTAAAAATAATGCTAAAGTTTTAAATGCTATTTTATGTGGTTTATGTGAATCAAAATTTGTTAAAGTTATGTAATGTAAATTTGCTCATGAAACTTGGGTATAACTTGAGAATATTTACAAAGGTGATGGAAAGGTTTAGCAAGCTAAGCTTTAGACTTTTAAAAGATAGTTTGAGAGTTTGAAGATGGAAGAGGAAGAAAATATAGAAATTTATCTTTTGCGAGATGATAAAATAGTTAATCAGATTCAAGGTCTTGGAGAAAATTTAGAAGAATAAATTATGATACAAAAATTTTTGAGATCTCTACCATTAAGATATGATGCAAAAGTTTCAGCAATTAAAGAGATGAAGAATTTAGCTAAGATAAATATGGATGAGTTACATGGTATTCTTACAACATATAAAATGTAGACTGAACAAGATAAACCCTCAAAAGAGAAGCTACTTTCAAGACATCAAAGAAAGAGAAGGCTAAGATTCAAGAATCAAGTGACAGTTCTAGCGATGATGAAGATGATAACAAATCTCTATTCATTTGTAAGCCAAAAAAGGGTAGATGTAAATATCAAGAAAAATTACTTTTTAAATGTTTTAATTGTGGAAAGATTGGACATTTTGTAGCTAAGTGCCTATATAAGGGCAATGGTGACAATGAAGAAGGAAATTCTACATATAAGAATAATTTAAAATGAAAATTTAAGAAGGGATTCAAGAAGAAGAGTTTGTATTTTAAAGATCCTAGCTCAGTAGAAGATAGTAGAGTTAGTGATTTAAAAGAAGAAGAGATTCTATTCATGGCCATACATGAAGATGAATCCATAAGCAAAAGTATATATTATCAAGAAGAAGAATAGGATTAAGATAAAGTAAATATGTAAAGAGAACTCATATGTCCCTTAAAAGAGTTAGAAGCTCTTAAAAATAAGAATCAAAGATTAAAGCTCCAAATAAAGAAAAATGAAAAGGAGTCAAAGGAATTAATTGAAGATCTATAAGAACACTTTGAAGAAGCCAAGAAGAATGAAGAAGATCTAATGACATAGTTTCAAAAGTTAAGTAAAAATGTGAAAGGTATGTTATTGAAATTGCTTCTTTAAAACCAGATCTTGAGAAAATAAATAAAGCAATAAATGATAGAGCAGCCAATGATTCAAAATTTGAGAATAAAACTAATATGTTGAGTAAGATATTATAAAGTCAAAGATCAATGTTAGATAAGATAGGTATCAGATTTGAAAAAGAGAAATGGGAGGCGACTACTTTCATAGATAAGGAAAAAGGAAAGAGCTATGTTGAATATCTTACAAAAGAGGAAATAAAAAGGGAAGAAGTTAAGAATACAAAGGACATCTCAAACAAAGGATAGAGGGAATAAAGCTACAAAAGGCAATCAGGTTAGAGATACATAAATAGGTCCTATTTTTATTATAATAGATATGGTTATAAGAAAATATAATGTCAAAAAAGGGCTAACAATTTCAAAAATAAGGAGAAGGAAAGGCAATTAGAGTCAAGCAAAAGCCACAACTCTTTTACTCCTCTAGCAAGCTTTAATGAAGAGGCCATAATATGTTACAAGTACAATAAATTTGGACACATATCTTAGTATTGTAGAAGTGTGTTTGAGTCAGTCAAGAGGGCCCAAAATTTTAAGGCTCCATTCATCAAGAAGAAATTTTAGATAGGTTCATGGCAAAAGAAACAACCTAAAAAATATATGTTAGTACAAACAGCTTTGCATGAAAGAAATGAAGAAAAGCCATGGTTCATTGATAGTGGATGTTTGAGGCACATGATAGGAGACAAAATCAAGTTCATAACTTTGAAGAAGGTCAATAGTGCAACAATGAAATTTAGAGACAATACTAATTTTAGAATTGCTATAAAAGGTACAGTAAGTTTGGATAATGGTAGAACTAAAACTAAAAATGTTTTGTATGTAGAAGGTCTTAAGCATAATATTTTGAGTGTAAGTCAAATGTGTGATCAGGGGCATACACTAAATTTTTATGTAGAAGATTGTGAAATTAGGAGGAAAGATTTAGATGTCTTGGTTACAGATGCTCAGAGAACATGTAATAATTTGTATATGTGATCAGACATCAAAGGTCAAAGATGTTATTTGAGTCAGATTGAATAAAGTTAGATATCACACATGAGAATGAAACACATAAATTTTGACAATCTTATCAACATCAAAAATAATCAAGAAATCAAAAATCTTCCAAATATTACAAAGCCATCTAACACGCTTTGTGAACCTTGTTAGCATGGGAGGCAAGCCAGAAGGAAATTCAAAACAAAAGAGTACTCAACAACTTAGATCTTAGAGTTTGTTCACACTAATCTATGTGGACCTATGAGAACTCAAAGTAATCAAGGTGAGAAATATTTCATGTTGCTTATTTATGATTTTTTATGTATGACTTGGGTAATGTTTATAAAGAAAAAATAAGAGGCTTTCAAACATTTCAAAGGATTCAAAGCATTAGTTGAGAATGAAACCAGTTTGAATATTAAGTGTCTAAGATTAGATTAAGGAGGATAATTCATGTTAGATCAATTTATTGAGTTTTGTGAAGACCATGGAATAAAGAGACATTATTCAACAACCAAAACTCCACAACAAAATGGAGTAGTTGAGCAGAGAAACAAAATAGTTTAGGAGATGGTGAGGATAATGCTAAATGAATCCAAGATATCAGATAAATATTGGAGAGAGGCAATTGGTATAGTAGTGCATATTCATAATAGAGAATTATTGAGATTTAATAGTGATAATACTCCTTATGAGCTATGGAAAGAAAAACTAGAAACAATTGATTATTTCAGAGTTTTCAACAACAGATGCTTCATAAAGAGAACTGATGAAAAGCTTGGTAAGTTTGAATCTAGAGAAGATGAAGGTATATTTGTTAGTTATTCTTGAAAAAGTAAAGCTTATAAATTTTATAACAAAAGTACCAAGAAAATTGTTGAAAGTGCAAGTGTCAAGATAAAAGAAGATGGAACACAAAGAATCAGTGATCCAGTAGACATTTTTGAAATCATTGAAGAGGAAGATTTTGAAGAATCAGATGAAGATGAGAAGAAGGAGAAAAAGGACACCAAAACCCCATCCAAATATATCTAGAGAAATAATAATGAAAGTGACATCATCAGGGACATAAATGAAGGAATTTGCACCAGAAGAATGATGGTAAGTGAATCTGAGCAAGTTAATTTCTCTTTGTTAACCAAAATTTAGCCTAGAACTTTTTCAAAAGCTAGACATGATAAGCATTCGGTTAAGGCAATGGATGAAGAATTAAATCAAATAGAAAATAATGATACTTGGGAATTAGTGCCTAGACTAAAAGATCATAATGTGATAGGAATAAAATGGGTTTATAGAAATAAGTTGAATAAAAATGGAGAAGTGACTAGGAATAAAGAAAGATTAGTATGTAAAGGATATGCTCAGATTGAGGGAATAGATTTTGAAGAAAATTTTGCACTAGTGGAAAGGTTAGAGGTTATTAGAATATTTCTTGCATATGCAATGTTTAAAATTTTCAAAGTGTTTCAGATGGATGTCAAATCTACCTTCCTAAATGGGAATCTAGAAGAAGAGGTCTACATTAAGCAGCCTGAGGGATTTATTCTCTCAAATATTTTTATCCATGTATGTAGATTAAAGAAAGCACTGTATGGATTGAAACAAGCTCCCAGAGCTTGGTATACAAGACTTGATAAGTACCTATAGGATCAAGGTTTCAAGAGAGGATTTACTAACAGTAATCTCTACATCAAAATAGAAGGTGAGCATTAATTGATTATTGTGGTATATTTTGATGACATCATTTTTTAAGGAAACATTGAAAAGATGACAAAAGAATTTTTTGATAATATGCAAAAAGAATTTGAGATGTCTATGCTTGGATAATTGTCATATTTCTTAGGGTTGTAAATATCTCAATTAGATAAAGGAATTTTTATATCTCAAAGTAAGTATGCCAAGGAAATGTTGAATAAATTTGGTTTTGAGGATTGTGCACTAGTTGACACACCAATGTGTACATGAAATAAAGTAAGGATGAAGATTCACCTATTACAAATCAATCTTTATTTAGATCTATGATTGGTAGTATTTTATATTTGATAACATTGAGGCCAAACATCATGCATGTAGTAGGTATGGTTGCAAGATATTAGTCTACTCCAAAAGATAGTCATATTTAGTTGGTGAAAAGAATATTCAGATATATCAAGGGGACATTAGATTATGGATTATGGTGTTCTACAGGCAAATATTTGAGTTTGGTTTCTTATACAAATTTAGATTGGGTAGGGTGCTTGGATGATAGAAAGAGTACAAGTGGAGGAGCTTTCTTCCTTGGTGATAGATTAGTATCATGACTAAGCAAGAAGTAGAATTTAGTATCACTTTTTATATCTGAAGTAGAATATATTGCAGTGGTATTATGTTGTACTCAAGTGCTTTGGATGAAGCAAACTTTGGAAGATATCAAGGTAAAATATGATGAATCTATTTATTTTTTTTGTGATAACACAAGTGCTATTAATATTTTGAAGAATCTAGTGATGCATTCAAGAACAAAACATATTCCCATTAGATATCACTTCTTGAGAGACCAGGTTGAAGATCAATATGTTAAGATGGAATATATCAGTACCATAGAGTAGATTACAGATATTTTCTCAAAGGCACTACCAAAAGACACATTTGAGTGTCTATGGGAGAAGTTAGGATTAATTTCTTTTAGTTCTTGCTATTGAGTTTTAGCATCAGTTGAGGGGGAGCTAAGTGTTAGCTCTAGGTCGGCCCTTTACCATTGATGTCAAAGGGGAAAAAGAATAGAAATAGGTATAGGTGTAAAAATAGGTATAGGGAACAGGTACAAGTTTCTATAGTAAATGGGAGTTACTGTATGTTTTTTAGATGGTAGTTTGTGTAGGTTTCAAGATGTGGTAGTTTTAGTTTGAGGTTGCCATCAATGACAAAGGGGGAGATTATTGGAAATATTGTCATTGATGTCAAAGGTATAACATTATTGGTAATAAAGGCCCCATTGCATTTAATGGTGTTTTTAATATTCATATCTTGGCTAATGTGTGTTAATATTTATTTAACATTAATGAATATATTTTTAGTTGCATATAAGTCAAAATAGGGTCCATGGAGAAGTCAAAGAGTCATGGGGTAAAGACAAAAGAGGAATGGGATGCATTTTCTCATGAAGAGTCATCTTGATGAATTCTAAGAGTCACTATGTGAAGACAAAAGAGCGTATGGCACATTTTTCCATGAAGGAGCACTTTGATGAATATGAAAAGTCACTGAGATAAATACAAAAGAGGAAAGGATGAATTTGCTTATGAAGGGTCACCATATGACTTTTCAAATGCAAGGATATGAAGGGTCATGCAAGTTTGACACCATTTTCCATGAGGATTGAAGGGTCACAAAGGGTGAATGTCAAAGGTCATTTGGAAAGATATAAATAAAGGCTTGAGAAGACATTTGTAAGATGCGAGAGAGTGCATGGTTTGTATTTGTTTTCAAAGAGATAAAAGCAAGAGATATTGTAGAGTGATATCATTTGTTGAGTAAGCAACATTAAGAGATAGTTGTGTTTTATACACAAGAGGGGTTGGTGCTCTTGTGGGTTGGTGCTCACAAATAGTTGTTGTGTTGGTGCTCAACAAAGAGGTTAGTGCTCCTGCAAGTTGGTGCTTGAAAACTTTGTAATTTGAGTTGGTGCTCATTCATATACTTGAGATTAGTCTCCATGGTTTTTTCCACTTTGGGTTTCCACGTTAAAATATGGTGTGTGTCTCTCTCACTCTCTTGTGTGGTGCATATTATTATTTAAATTTTTTTGCATATATTGAATGTGTGATTAAGTGGTTAAAGAAAAGAAATCAGATTAAGCAAAAGATATATAATATACTGCTTCACCCCCCTCCCTCTCAGTATATTTCATGCTTAACAAGTGGAACCCAATCCAAATATTCCCAATTCCCACAAAATAGTGCATGCTCATTAATTTGAGTTTAATGGAATTCTTAAAATAAATTGGGATACTAGTGGTGTGGAATTTGAAGCTAAATCTTAAGCTAAGTCTATAGAGGCATCTCTAGGAGTGCAAGTTTAAAATAACAATTTACCATTAAATTTTACTTTTCCATTACAATTAAGACTTATGGATCACCTTGGAATTCCAAGTGGACCAAATTTAAGTAGTGGAAAAAATAAAATCCCAACAATAACTAATCAACCTCTCTTGGTGCCTAATATTTCTAGTATAACTATTATTGTAAGAGGCATAGGAGGCAATACCAGTGGTGGTTCTTATATAGTTGTATCAAGATTAGGAGGTGGCTTGATAGGAGTTACCAAACCTCCAACATAGGTTTTAGGAGGAAATATATGATTTACACCATAAGGTCCACTACAAACACCCATTGTACCTACAATATAATACGAGATGAAATTTCATTTACCTTAATAATGAGGTGTCAAAAATGAAATGGAACATGTTCACAAGTGTGAAATCATTTTTTGGGTGCTAGGTATAAATTATACTAAGTGAAAAGACACTTAGTTTTTCACTACTCTATTAGATCATGCACATACATGGTATAAAAAATTTGATCCTCAACAAGTGATTATGAATTATGAATTATGAATTGGTGAAGACCGCTTTTATCCAAGAATTTGATATCCTTGAGTTTAAGAAGCAAGTGTTTCTACCTTATAAGATATCAATCAAGAGCTAAGAGTGTGCATGTGTATGATACACATTTCAAAACTATTCTTTAAAATATATCATTTGAGATCAACCCCATGCATCATGCTTAGTGATTTATGGTTTATGGGAGGGTTATTACTTTATTTTCAACAAGCCTTATCCTAAAAGACTTTCATTGACCCACTTGAGGCACTAGAAGTCACTCTTTGTGTTGAAGATGTGGGAAGTATAGTTATAAGGATCAACCTATTTATGGAGGATCAAATTGATGATATGGCTTATAAACTAAATAAGCTATTGAATAAAAATTCTTGTGACACATGACATAACTCATGGTGTGTTGACTACAAAGTGAAGGTCCAAACAAAAAAAACTATCCATAAAGGAATGTTTGTATTGTATTAAAACAATCTTTTGAGATCTACAAAGAAGATCATGATGTAAGGAGTAGGCCCTTGCTTCAGAATTCCATCTAAGCCAAAGTATCACTAAACTATAAAATTTATGATGCATATACACATGATACTAATGATTATTGGGTCATCAATGAGATTCATTAATCATGAATACAAGGTACTTACTAAACTTATATAGTTAACACCTAGGAGGCTAGTGTAAGTTGTTCTTTCAAAGTTTGAGGGCATGGAAATGGTTATGGAGGTGGTCACTTTCTACCCAGGATATGTTACAAGTTTGGATCTCTGAACCACTACCAACATGATTGCACTGTCTACCCAACTTGTAAATTTTTAAAAAAATCAGAATCAACTTAAATAATGTCTAGATTTGTATGTTGCCATTACCAAAGAATGGAATGATAAGGGTGATGGGATGATACTATTTCAAAAACTTCAAATGATTAAAGGAAACCACACCCTACCACTCTACCATCTGGACCCAAGGTAAATATTATTAATACATGAAGTGTCACTCATTCCTAACTGGTTTCAATTCTACTTGATGAAAAGGTTCAATGTGAATAACCTTGTGTGCAACACTATCCAGATGCTCAATGTCAAAAATAAGTGTTAAATGACATAATGGCCTTGGTATGAAATTTACAAGGTGAGATTAAGTTTTTAAAGGAAAAGGATGCGACCATGCATGTTGGGATTCAAAGAGATACAATACCGATGGACTTAGGGCATGATTAGTTATAAGAGATGTACAAGTTATATCTTAGTGAGGACATCATCCACCTCCAAAATAATTGGTTAAAACAAAAAATGATAAATCCTTTAGAGTATCATTATTTGAACCATGCATGAAAATAATAGACCCATATCCATAAAAATAAAATGTGACAAAGAGGTCCTTTTTAATGCATCCATTAATGGTTGGATAATCTATGATATCTTGGTGGAATCTAACATGGAAGTTAATGTTCTAACCAAAGATTCCTAAAAAATGATGGGGATCGCTAATTTGAAATCTTTCCCACATGTTTTATTCATGTCAAGTAATAATTATGAAATACCCATAATTATTCTTAAAGATTTATTTTGAAGTGATCAATCTTGCTAAAGCCAATGATTTTCTAGTTCCTTTGGGTCGACCTTAGTTCCATGCATATAATGCTGACTTGCATTTCAAGAAGCATTATATCAGCTTTGAGAATGACACTCAACACATAATAATTATTATAAGTAATGACCAAGGACCCCCTTTATGGAACCCATTTATGTTTATGAGGATGTAAAAATAGTTTATAACATCATTGCCCAAGGAAATGAGAATGCAGATCATATTCCAGATGGCATCTTATAATGGGAATATACATAGTCTATTTCTGATAACACTAGTATCACTTGTGACCAGTGTGCTCAAGGAACATATGATATGAAAAGTCTCATTTGTGGTGTCAATTATATCCACCTAAGTCCTTCCTCCAAGTATTATTAGTGCCATAAAACTATTCACCTCATTGGTCTACCATGATTGAGGTTGGACCATGCACCTTGATTCTATGGTCAAATTGAGATAAGGGAGAATTTGAAATAACTAGAAGATTATTATGTTAATGAATTTAAATGGTTTGACATGATCAAATTTTTGTTTCAAAGAATCACCGCTTGATGGTGGTCTACTCATAGATACTAGTTGCACACATGGGAACAAGTACGTGTAGCAATGCACTAACACTTCCACCATGATAACCACATTTGTGACACCTTCAGTTATGATGGGATTTCTTCTCCAAAAGACCATAAAGAATCCTATGAAACTCTTTGGAATTATGAATATCATTTTTTTTCATTATCTTTATGGATTCATGCCTTTTGTGGTACTTTATGTACTTGTGCTAGAGTATGGTACCTCCATCAATAAAATCATAAAGAAATGGATACTTGGTAGTGCATCGCATAGGTTCTACTTACAACATGTTCATTTTCTTCACCATGAATGGATTTAAATTTGTATTTTCAAGTAATACATTAGGTAGTTGTAGGAGATTAAGCACTATTTTAGGACCACATAAAATAAATACATGGTGCACTTGAGGATAATTTGGATGTATTTCAAGAGATTTATACTCCTATCTTAACTCTGTTGGATTCTAACCTTTAATATAAATATGAACATTAGGAAAAAATCTAAAAGGGCAAGTAAAAGGAAATGTATCAAGTTCATGAAGGTACTAGTTATGATCTTTTGAAGCCAAAATTCAACCACTTCAATCTACATATAAAATATGGGGTGCCTGATGTCATAGATGTTATGCAATCCAAATAGAAACCATATTCTAATCCACTCAAAATGCTTCAACACAATATTGGGATGGAAGATGCCCCCAAAATGGCCACTATGGGAAATTAATGGAATAAGGTTGAATTAACCAAAAAATTGATCTCTTATAAGAGTATCAAGACATTTTCCCATTAAACTAAATGGAAATAAAGAGTACATCCATCATTTATTAAGTTGCACATCAAGTTGGTTGAAGGTGATTGACTAGTAAGGAAATAACCATATTTTATGAAACCTAATATGTGCAATTGAGTTAAAGAATAAATTGATAGCATGTTACACACTAGATTTATTACTCCCATTGATGAATCTAAGTGTGTTATTACAATGGTCTCATTTGCATTTGTGTATATTACAAGATACTTAATGATATATATGTAATTATCACTTTCCCAATGCCTTTCATAGAGGAAATTTTGGAAGGTTTTTCTGGGAGTCAAATATACACTTTCATGGATGGCTTTTCTAGCTATCACCAAGTACAAATTGCTAAGGAATACAAGGAAAAAAATATTTTCAACTGAATGGGGTTATTTTGCATATAATGTTATGCCTTTTAGCCTTAAGAATGCAATAACAATGTTCTCAAGCATTATAATGGAAGCCTTAAAGGATTTCATCCATAAATTTCTTCATGTGTACTTGGATGATTAGATCATGTATGTTTTAGTACATGATAACTATGATAATCTATGCCTCATGCTCAAGAATTACTGTCACCTTAATATTTCCTTTAATATAAAGAAATGCATATTTACCACCCATTTAGAATCCTATCAGGCCACATCATTTACCAGGATGGACTACTAGTGGATCTAACTAAAATTATGTTCATTTTATAATTCCTATATATAACCAATAAAAATGAGGTCTACACCTTATTAGGTCACATGAGGTATTATCCAAAGTTCATTTAGGGTTATGCTAACATATCAGTGTTAATTTAATAAATACATAAACACAATGGCCTATTCCTATGGAACGCTCAACACTAGTAAGCATTTGAGGCTCTAAAGGAAATAATGGTAACTGTACCTATTCTCTAGTTTGTGAACTAGACCTAATAATTTCATGTGCATTTCAACACTTAAGGAATAATAGTGGGTGTCATCTTTACACAACATAATGAAGGAAACCTTAATCATCTTATTTATTTTACTAGCCTGAATCTCACACTAGTGGAATAGAATTACTCTACTACTGAATGTAAGGCCTTGTCCATGGTTTATTTCTCCAAAAGATTCACCAATAATTATTTTCCACTCTATTTATCTTCTAAATGGATCATGAAGTGCTCAATTATTTGGTAAATAATCCAATATTAAATGAATGCATTTTTTGATGGATTCTTCTCTTTCAAAAGTTTCTATTCTCCATGGTCATAAAACTAGACAAAGTTAATTTTAGTCTAGACCACTTCTTACATGTTAAATTCAGTGAACTAGTGTGTGTCATAGAGGATGATTTACTTGATGTATAGCTTTTTCAAGTTACATGCATGCCTAAATAATTGGAGGAAATTATAGATTTTGTTACAACTAGTTCAATGCTAGGCCACCTTAGCACCCAAGAGAAAAAATAGTTAATTTTCCATGCTACCCCTTTCCATATTATTAGAGGAGACCTATACAAATTAGGATGGGATGAGGTATTAGGAAGGTGTGTAATAAAAAAAATCATGGTTTAGTCCTTTAATAGGTATATTAGGGTGTTACAGGAGGGAATTATAATGGTGATGTAACATGATGAAAGGTTCTACTAGCTATGTTATGGTAGCCAACATTATTCAAAGATGCCAAAGCCTATGTGAGCCAATGTGATATTTGTTAGTGCATAGGTAAACCAAACCTAAGGGATGTTATGCCTCTTCATACATTACTTTCTAATGAACCATTTGAGAAATGGGCTATTGATTTTTTTGGCCCCATTCAACTTTTGGTGTGATAGAGTGGCATATCTACATAATTACAACACAAACTATCTCACACACTAAGCTGAAGTAGTGCCCAGATGGTATTTTACTACTACTAATGCTACCATATTTATATGGAAAAACATCATCACAAGGTATGCATTCCCATTAAGTTTAAAAATTTATCATGGCACTCACTTTCTCAATGATACAGTGTGTATCCTCTTGGATAAGTTCATGATTGTACACCATAAGATCATGCCATACCACCCTCAAGACAATGTCATAATTAAAGCCTTCAATAAAGTCCTTGGTAATACCCTAACCAAGATTTACAATATTGGATGCACTGATTGGGATGATTAAGTTTCAACAATATTATGGGATTATTAGACCACATACAAAATTTTGAATAAGAGTACTCATTTTAACCTTGTCTTTGGTGGTGAAGTAGTTTTACTAGTGTAGTTCCTAGTGAATTCCTTACATATTACATGTGTTAAAATATTGGATGGAAAAGTGTCCCTAAAATCTAACCTTGATTCTCTAATTAAGTTTTAGGAATCACACATTCTTGTACATTAGAGTCAAGGAGTTGAAAACCAAAAACAAAAAGCCTAGCATGACTAACACTAATAAGCATTCCATATAGCTGATTATATCTAATATAAACTATCCATAAGTGTTGCCTTTTTGTTATATAATTAATTTTATTTAATAATTAAGGTCTTATCTAAGTATGAAATGAGTGAAATTATCCTTTGTTTGTATGTGATACATTATTTATTCTTTATCTTGTTATTGTGTGTAATTTGGTTGAAATAAGCACAATTTTGTGTATAGAAATACATCCCTATGGTAGGATCATTTTGAGAAGATGTCAAACAATTTTGGAAACTATTTTTGATAACATTTTTGAGGATTTGGAAAATAATACATCTCTAAAGTTATAATGCTTTGAGTACACTTTGAAGACACTCCAAAGATGCTCTAAAGACCTGTACATAATGATCCAAAGATACCCAAGCATGCTCTAAAGATGTCTAGCTAGATCTTGTAGACCAAGATAGTGATTCTAAATATATATATATTGACTTTCCATATTTACATATCTTATTTAGACACTACTATTCATAGTAATGTTTATACATTTTAAAATTGGATATAATCTCTTCAGATCCATGTTAGTTATTTTCCATCTATTTTTAGTTGAGTAAGTTCCAATGACTTACTATAAGCATGTGATCTAATTCTTGATTATTTTATTTTTAATAAGTGTATTTAGTTGTTTAGATCACCATATTTTGTATTTTGTGAATAGATGTTGAGATATGCTTTAAATACATATCTCCTTCTCATTATAGATAGTTAGTTAATTAGTGAGTTAGTCAAGAAATAGTGATAAAAAATAAAAAGAAGTGTTCTAGTGTAATTTTCCATATATATATTTATTTATTTATTTGATAATGAAATAAATTTTAGTACTCCTTTTCATTAATGAGTAAAGTTGTTCCTATTTTGATGAAGGAACAAGGGCCCACTTCTCTCTAAAAATCAAGACAAATTGGTGTTTTTAGTTATAGTTTAAAAGTATTTATTTAATCTAGGTATAATTCATTTATTTTAAAGTGTAATTTACTTTCAAACATAAGAGTGATTTATTTTAAATGCAAGAGTGTCTTATTTTTCAAAGCAAGTGTGATTTTATTTTCAAATCAAAGTGTGAATTTCCTTTTAATGCAAGTGTTTTTCCCTTAAATGCAAATGTTGTTTCAATTCAATATAAGTGAGTTGTCTTTATGCAAGAGTGTGTCTTTAAATTTCATACAAAATAAAGTTTGTTAACTCAACTCCATATTTAGAATTTGTGAGAAGTCATTTAAATAACAATAGATATCATTTTCAAATTTTACAATATCACATTGCCCTACCCAGTAGGGCAAGTCAAGTGAGGACACCATAATGTCCTATGCCATATGTTTTTTTTTTGGATGTTGATGGTATGAAATTAATAAAAATTTAATAAGGAAACCCTTAGGAGAACTTCAGTTAACAAACCTTATAGATTTAATTTTCTAAAAAATAGAGTTAAAATATTATTTACTATCCTTAGGATTTAGACATCATAGTAGAATAAACCCCCTAAATAGAAAACTATAAACTCCAATATCCAATGGTCTCATTGCATATATCTTTAGACACTAGCCCTAGTATAAAATGACACCAATCTATTGATTGGTTAAATAAGATGTATAAAAATAGCCTATCATTTTTGGTGCCATTACTGGGGACTCATCAATAAGTTTTAGTGAGGTCCTACATTATATTTATACAGGGAAAATTCAAAAACATTCATAAAACTCAAAAACACAAAAATAATCTAGAAATCCTTTGATTTATGAACCACCTAAGAGATTCTCAAGGATGGTTTATCTCTAATGGATCCCAAATAAATCAATAAGCTAAGAGGATCCAATACTTATTGGAAAGATAAAAAAGTAAAAGAATGGTAATTGAAAGTCATATACAAAATTTTTAAAATTATTCTCTCGAACAAGGTTCATCCTCACAAATAGATCCTATAATAAGAATCCTATTCAGGACATATTCTCCTATAGAAATAATTGATCCTGAAAATCCCCTTTCTAGAATAGTTGGATTTGATCCACAAGAATAAGATCTAATGACCAACTAAGATTCCCCTCTTGAGATAGACCATAGGTTGAGTACCCAAGAAGAGAATTTATATTGGATTGATAACCAAAGTTGGGAAGAAAATATGGGAGATGAACATGCACATGTGGAAAACCCTAATTGACAACCTGAATAGGACATAACTTTTTACTATCCAATCAACTTAGGTCATGATGATAGAACTTAATGAAAAACATTTCACCATCTATTTTACCTACTTTGGAGATAAATCTTTAGAGGATCTAGATTAGTTCCTCTTTGAATTTCAGGTTCTCTACCAAACATATGATTATGTCATAGATAATCAAAAAATGAAGTTATTCCCATCTACACTCAAGGATGTATCCATGAAATGGTTCATGGGCCTTGAGTGTAATTATATCACCACTTGGGATGAAATATAAAATACATTTCTAGACAAATATCAAGATTATTATAAAATTAGAGAATGAAAGGAAGACTTTTTCAACATCAAACAAAATGAAGATAAAACCTTGGAAGATTACCTTGAAAGATTTATATTTACCCATTAATAGAGTGGTTACCAACTAATTTAGGAGGTCATAAAAAAAATATTTATTAAAGTTTTAGATGATGATGCATGTGATGATTTGAACCTAATGGGAAAGGGTGACATTAACAAGTTAACCTTTCATAAAATTTCAGCAATGTGTACTAACTACTCTAGGACAAGACCTAGCATAAGGAAATCAAGGTTAGGAAAATCACCTAAAGTTGGAAAATTAATGGAATAATTTGATAATTTAAAAATAGATATTCTAGTACAATTGACATATGCCTTATATGGTCTCAAAATAAAATTCAATGCATCAATACTAAATTATTGTCAATATATTATCCTAGATGTAGACTCAAACATGCGATAAAAGAATGTCCTTTAGACAAAATAAAGGTATGTGGTATTTGTGACCTAGACCATGAAACTAAGAATTGTAAACATATTTATACTATGATAAACCAAGTAAAATAAGTAGAACATATAGTTGAGTAAGTGAAATTTATCCAAAGACAAGGAAACCAACACTCCTAGCCTCAAAATGAATTTGGCCCAAGATTTCTTCCCAATCCATGGATGGTACCATGGGGTGGACAAGTCACACCACCAATGTGGGGGACACCACAACCATAACCATGAAGCACTCAATAATGTATGCCACAAAAGTTTGGAATGCCTTAAAATACTTCATAACCCTAGGCATAGTAACAAAACCAATAACCACATTAGGTACAACACTTACCACCTCAATAGTCAAATCAATAATATTAGCCACAAATAAGGTTTACTCTATATTAGGCCTTGATGCCTTCACAAAAACATCAAAAACCAATTAAATAATAGGTTAACCAACCATAGTTACCTACCCAATTAGTGGTAAATCCCAAGAATAGGCAAAATACACCTATTTATGGAGCTGATCAAGAAAGTAATGTTGCAAGTGGTTTATCTAAATGCAATAATGTTCAACTCAGATCAAGGAAGGTATTAGGATATTCACCCATTACCATAACTGAAATTCCCAATGATTAAAACACTCCTAAGACACTTGTAGTCTAAGAACCAATTGAATATAAGGTATAAGCCACAACCATACCAACTATAATTCAAGATCCCTCTGTTGTTCCATTTACTGAGAGACTTAAGGAAGAAAAACCTAGGGAAGATTCTGATTTGATGCATGGATTAAAAAGAGATGAAGATAGAAATTCCATTTCTAAGAAAAATTAAGGATATTCTTGAGTTGAATCAAATCATTAAAGGATTGTGCATCAAAGCATTAATAGTAAATAAACAATATCCTAAAATAATTTAGGTAATAGATAAAATTTCTAGTTTACTAATAAGAAACATACTTTTTCTTAAATATGGAGATCCTGACAGTCCTATGATGACTGTGATAATTGGAAACAAATCTATTCTAAATGTGCTTGTATATCTAGGTGTTGTAATAAACATAATTACTGTCAACACAGTATAATCTTTATCTCATAGGGATTCAAACTACCACTATAATCTTGCAAATGGTAGATCAATCCATTTTTACCCCTAAAGGAACCATAGAGAATGTACTAGTCACCATAGAATCCTAGGAATCCTATGGATTTCATGATCCTTCAACCTAAACCAAAGAGATTAGGATATATAATCATTATTGGTAGACATTGGTTAGCTAAAGTTGAAGAACAATTTGACTATAGATATAGAAACATGACCATTTGTACTAGAATTCAAACTAAATTAATATTTATCTATCCACCTATTAGACCTTCAATGGGTCTTTCTGAACAAATATGAGTGGATCATCTTGAAAAAAACTAGACTAGTGTGTCTTCCTTAGCCATGGTTACCATCAAAAAAAGTTTCCAAGAGTTTGAGGAACAAATAATAGAAGATTTAGACCAAGAAATCCTAGCTCTAAAATTTTCAACAATTTTTCTCCAAAGTCTGAAACCCTAGATCCAAAGAGCGATAACTTAGCTCTAAAGACTAATAGCTTAGCTCTAAAGACTAATAGCTTATCTCTAAAGACTGATAGCTATACTTTGAAGATGAAAAATCATGAATGGGAATAATCCACCTCCATTATTGAGAATCAAAATGATGTCATAAATTCACCAAACATGTTATCTAGTCCACAAGACATTTAACCAACCATAGTTGATTGGGCTCAAAATGGGCAAAAATTATTTTTATATGATTTTCATTATCTATTAACCAATATGCTCTCCATAAGTGAAACCTTTTACAAGGATATAGCCACACTTCACATGTTAATACCACACACATGTCCATTGAGTTCCTTGATGAGTGAATACAATAGTTAAATTCTATTGTTCTAGGCACTAAATAGATTACAATCAAACTCGATAAACTATTTAATATAACCAACTAGTTAATTGACCAATAGGATAGAAAAGTGTTTGATGTATTGGTAAAACACATAAAATATTTTTATTAGGATTATAGTGATATGAAAGGAATACATCCCAATGACTATACACATTACATCTACACTAAAGATGTTAGACCAGTCAGGCAACCACAATGGAGAATTAACCCAACCTTGAAATAAAATGTTAAGGAGATAGAAAAACTATTGAAAGTTACTTTTATTTATCCCACATCTGATTTTCAATGGGTTTCACCCCTAGTCATTAGGCCTAAAAGATGGGAAATGGAGAGTTTGTGTACATTATATAGAACTGAATAAATCCACTATGAGAGACTACTTTACCTTGCCTTTTATTGATCAAGTTTTCGACAATTTGGTAAGAAAGTAATATTTTTGTTTCTTAGATGGATTTAGCAGTTACAATCAAATTAGATTATCCCCTAAAGATCAAGATAAACCTATAGTTAACTACCCTTGGGGAACATATGCATATATAGTCCTTCCTTTTGTATTATGTAATGCAACTGCTACCTTTTAGAGAATAGTGTTAGTCATCTTTTTTGATCTTATAAATGATTATGTAAAAGTGTACATGGGTGATTTCATAGTCCATGGTAATACATTTGATGAATATTTGAATAATTTGGATAAAGTACTTACCAAATGTAAGGAACATCAAGTATATTTGAGTCATGATAAGTGCATCATAATGGATGATGAAGGGATAGTATTAGGACATAATATCTCTTCTTAAGGAATAAAATTAGATCCCAAAAATATTGAGGTAAATTCTAATCTCCCCATTCCACAAACACAAATAGATGTTAAATTTTTTCTCAATTATGTAAGATATTATAGAATATTTATTTAAGACTTTAATAAGATAACTGCACCTATGTTTTCTTTGCTAATAAAATATAGTGAAATCAAATGGAATGATAAGTGTCAAGCAGATTTTAAAACATTAAAGAACAAACTCATGACTGATCTAGTCTTGAAAGGACCTAATTGGGAAAAGCCTTTTCATATCTATATTGATGCTTCTAATAATACATTAAGAGCAGTTCTATAAAAAAGAGATGAGGATGGAAATATGTATGTCATTTACTATATCAATTTAAATCTTACTCCCATAGAGAAGAACTAAACTACCATAGAAAAATAATTTCTTGTTGTTATTTATGATATAAACAAGTTTAGGAATTACATTATTGGTTATTACCTATATTTATCTACATAGATCATTTAGCTATTAAGTACTTAATGAATAAACCAATATTAGGTTGGAGAATAATTAGATGGATAATTCTATTATAAAAATTTGAAATCACCATAATAGACAAAGTAGGGAAGTATAATGTTGTTACTAACTTTTTATCTAGATTGATCACTATAGGTGAAGATGAACTTGTAGAGGATTCTTTTCCAGACGAGTAAATATTTTCTATATCCACATACTCCCCATGGTTTTCCAACATGGAAAATTACTTGGAAACATGAAATTTTACTCATTCCTTTAATTCTATATAAATAAAATGTCTAGTTAGAGATAGATCTCATTTAAAATGGTTTAAAAGTATGTAATTTAAAACTAGACCTGATCATGTAATTCACAAGTATATTAGAGAAGATGAAGTGTATGACATCATAGGAGCATGTTAGAGTAAACCAAGAGGATGACATTATTCAATAAAAAATACCATTCATAATATCCTTGGTACAGGTTATTACTATCCATCTCTTTATAAGACTATAAAAAGGTTTATATGGCAATGTGATCCTTGCTAAAGGATTGGTAAGCCTACTCTATAATTTTAAATGCCTCTCCATCCTCAAATAAGTCTAGAACCATTTGAGAAATGGGGTTTGGATTTTTTTGGACCAATTAACCCACCATATTATTAGTATGTACTAATTATGTTACTAAGTGGGATGAAGTGTTATCACTCACCTTTACTAGGAAA
Source organism: Torreya grandis (assembly GCA_037957365.1). Taxonomy (NCBI): domain Eukaryota; kingdom Viridiplantae; phylum Streptophyta; class Pinopsida; order Cupressales; family Taxaceae; genus Torreya; species Torreya grandis. The sequence goes on along the minus strand of JARHVA010003892.1, from coordinate 996,737 downwards.
GAAATGGTTATTGATTTCTTATATCATAAGATCATGCTGAGATTTGGAGCTCCTAGATCTATTGTTTTTTTATCAAGGGCCCCAATTCATGTCTAAAATGATCAAGGATTTTACATAACTATACTAGATCAATCACAAGAAATCTTCATCATATCATACCCAAGCTAATGGGAAAGTAGAGGTCACTAACTGAGAGATCAAAAAAATTCTGACCAAAATAGTGAACATCAGTAGAAAATATTAGGTAGATAAAGTACCTTAATTAGTTTAGGCATATAATACAACATGGAATGCAACATCAAGATTCTCTCCATATGAACTTATGTTTGGAAAGAAACCTTTGTTACTAATATAATTTGAATTGTAGACACTAAAAAATCATCTCATATGGGAATTGATCTTGATAAAGCATAGAAAGAAAGAATAATGAAACTAAATGGGATGGATGAATTGAGAATGGATGGACTCACTCAAACCAACCTGATCTAGAAGAAGAGAAAGTAGTAGTATGATACTCACATAAGAGAAATATAGTTTCAAGAAAGAAATTGGACAATTCTATTTGATTCTAAATTCCAAAATTTCAAAGGTAAGCATAGGACATGATGGTTGGGACCATAACTGATCAAAACTATTTACAAAAATGACTCTATCCAAATTCAACCAATTGATGGTGACCAAGGGACACTTTTGGTCAATTTTCATAGGCTTAAGGTGTAAAAAAGACCTCTCAATAAGGAAGAGTTTATTAAGTAGAATCAAGACTAATTTGACCTTGTAGAATAACTTGATTCTTCTATTATGGCCAAATGATCTTTGCAATAGACATTTAATAAAGGAGGAATGATGAAAACTAGTAAATGATGTGAAGTTGTTTTAAAAATAAATTTTTAAAAAAGATATGATGTGATGCAAAAAACATTATGGATATTGTTTCAAGTGTTTCTAATTATCAACTATTACATAACATCATTGATAATGACCAAAAAAGTATTTTCCCATTAAATATAACATACTCTAAAGTGCTTGATCATAATTATTGCCATAATTTCATGATAGATCTTGATTTGCTATTCATTATTTCTACTATCCATTTTTGCATCATATCCCCAATTTATTACCTTCCTCTATATCCCATACAATTCTAAGCTCTATTTTTCATAGCATAATTAGGTTTTCAAGAAAATAGTGATAGCTCTAAATATGGGAGGTAGGAAGAGAAAAAGTGAACTAGAATAATCAAATGTGTTATTACAGGATGAATCAGGTAGGGATGTTTTTGAGTTGGTGGGATGGTTGAATTTATTGAAAATATTTAAGGGTTTTTAGGAAAATATTGTGTAATAATTCATTGAAAATTTTGATGAGGACCATTATATTATCAAAGGTGAACATATTTTGATGGATTCCTCTATGATCAATGGACTCTCTAAAATTACTGAAGAGGGTGTGGTTGTTGTATACACATAATATTTTCACACTTTTATCAATTACTGATGATTTACATCTTGAAATAACCCATTGAGACTCAATATCTCTAAATTCATGCCCTAAAGGGTGCACTAGAAAAGGGGTGGGTAGACCTTTGGTGCTTCACAAGATTGTTGTCTCTTTTTGCCACATTGTTACCAATCCAACTAGCTCCTAAAACCTTTCCCTAAGTTGTTTCTCCTCCCTTGAACTATATTTTAGTCTTCTTCCTCTTTCTATCCTTCAATTCCTTATTTGGAATCCTTTTTACCTATTCAACATACTAGGTCAACCTAGTTAACCTAGTATAATTTATAGACCTTTTCTCTCTTTTGGTTTGTTAGCCTCTCAACTGACCTAACACAAACCTAGTAAATTAGCTTGAAAACATGCTAGGTCGATCAAGTTGACCTAGCATAATCAATGCTCTTAAAAATTTTTAGTGTAAAATAGTCTTATAGATACAAGGTCATTTCAATCATTATTAAGATATGCAATCAAGAGTTATTATTTACTTACACTTCTTCAGAATTTGCTCTTCCACCATTCTTCTTGAGGAAACTTAGCTTAGGTTTCTTATTTTGGAGAATCTAGTCTTATGGATAGGTCTTGTATGCTTTAGCCTAAAAAAGTGATCCTTATGAACCACAACAAACTCTTGTAAATCCCCTTTGGACAAGGGAGAGAATTAGTCTTGATGTGTTCACATTTAGGTAAGTATATTCTAACTTTGTTCTCCTCTCTTTTAGTAGATAGAAGTAGCATAAGTATTGGGTCAAATAATATTAATATTAATATTCCAAGTATTAGGGTGTTACTCATACTTAATTTATTTGAAGTTTCATATACATGTTTTAATTGATTTCCTTTACTAACCCCCACTTTGTGCCACAAGCTTTGGTGTGCACTAGATTAGATTTAATTTTCTTGTTTTTAGATTAGTGACATATTAAATCATAGGACTCTTTTAAGGTTGTTATGTAATTGTGTTAGACTATATGCTTTGGAACCCTATCACATGGTGTGTTGTGACAAGTTATCCCCTAATCAGGTCTAAGATATCCTCACATTGGTCACGCTCCTGCTTAACAATTGTATGCCCTCTAATTAGAAGTGTAGGTGTGCTCTATCCTATCTGATCTAGGATTGATTTATGGACACGATACATTTTTGATTGCATACATGATGGTGAACCCAACATGAATAAAAACCTTGTAGTATTTCTTTCACTTATTTCATTTCTATTCAAAATTATTTTTTATCATATCTTTACTATACTAGATTGACCTTGTTAACCTAATTTATTTATCTTTATGCATAGGTTTGCAAGAATAGGTAACTATCTCGACCAGATCAACCTAGTATAGGCTTAAAAACTTTTAGAACTCTATTCAAATAATTTTATTAACCAAATTGACCTAGTACAATTTTTGATATTTTTTAGACTTCTTGTTCAATCAACTAGGTCGATCAGGGTGACCTTGTGCATTTTCAACACTTTTTAGTAGGTTTTTGTAATTCTTGGTCGACCAGCTTGACCTAGTTTGTAAGTTTTTGATAGTTTTATCCAAGGTTATTGATAAAAATCTTATCTTTTTTCATCTCTAAACCATTCAGGTTAGTTTATACTTCTTTGTATCTTTCTATTCTATACTTTCCTTTCATAATTTGTAGTATTTAAAACTACCCTACATAGTCAACTAGGTTGACTTAGTCAATATAGTTATATGTTCTTTCATAACTTGTTATTAAATTTATAATATTACCTAAATCATCATGAATCTAACACATTTTATGGTTTGTAAAATAAATCAGTATAAATAAAGATATAGGCAAAACAAGGAACCTGTCTACTGTACTAAGTCAACCTGGTCAACCTAGTGCTTTTTCTAACCTTTGTCCACTATACTAGGTTGATCTGGTCAACCCTGCATAGTCTATAGGCCTTGTCTTCTATGTTAGGTTAACTAAGTTGACCTTTTATTATTTTCTTCCTTCCTTGTATTCCAATTTACCTTTTTGCCTTCCTTATATGTCCAACTTAGTTCTTTGTCTCTATCTATTCTTCTTCTTGATTAGCATTATTTTTATTTCTGAAAGCATCATATCCCCTATTAGAATATTTTTATAAAAATTGAATACATTAAGACACTATATGAGGTTTTATTTGCTTCTTATCTTTTCCTATATTTTCTTCCTCTTTTTAGCTATTGGAGCATCTTGTGATGCCCATCCACACATTACTCTAGCCTTTGGGGCACATTGAAATGCCCACCCACATATCATTTTATATTTTGGGTCATCTTATGATGCCAATACCTATATCCACTTACCCTTTGGGGCATATTTTGATGCCCACTCTTATTCTCCATTATATGCTACCAAACTAATTCAACTCCAAGAAACCTTCCGAAACACATAGGCTTGTCTCTCACATGATCATCACTGATATAACTATTAATGTAGGGTTCATTTATTTATTATCGTGTTATCTATATGTATCTTTATTAAAAAAATTTATAGGTTACTTAAGCATGTATCTCTCCCTCTACAATAGTTTCCTTCCTTTTGCAAACCTTTAGTCCTCCCTTTGGTCTTTTGGTTTCTTGATGTACCATAGTCTTATTTATCTTCTTGCATTTTCTCACCCCTTGGGTTTTTATTTTTTTAGTTTATTTTTAATAACATAGATATGACTTTTCATCCCTCACAAAACCACCATATTTTACTTATCTTTTTTCTCTTTTTTCTACTTTCCAATGTTTTTTTGGCATCCTTCAGGTTTTTCTTTATGAGGTTATTTGTACAAAGGCTCCCTCACCTTTTGATTTTCTCTTGATTATTAGCACCCTCATGGGTCTTTGTTTTATGAGTTTCTTTGTAATACCATAGATAGGACTTGACCCTCCTTATAAAATTACCATTATTTTCATGTTCTTGATCGTTGTTCTCAAACTTTAGCTTTTGCTTATTTGGTTAAATGAAATTTGCAAATAAACTATGTTAGCATGTTTTCTTCCATTTCCCTCTTTCTCATGATAAGGAATCACACTTTTATATCATTATATCCCTTCTTTCTACCCTTTGCCACATTTTTTTAAAATCAATTCAAATTGTTCCATGTGTCATTCCTCTTGATTTTCCCTTTCTCTCATCTCCATATTGGATAAAACAAGGTCGAAGTCAAGATATCACTTTTATTTTACCTAGATTTATGAGACTCTTAGACTCCATGATCTTTGAAGTTTGTCTCTCTTAGAAACCTTTTCCCATGTTTTTAAATGAAAGTCATATTTATCACCCATGTTTGGTCTTCTAAATTTGTAAGGAGGAGGAATCTAGAAAAATCTATCAAAATAAATTTAAAAGTTAAATCATTTGAAATAAAAGGAAATGATATACAAAAGGCAAAATACAAATTTCAAAATTCAAATTCACACCAAAATACATGATTAAAAGCACATATCCTATCTCCAATCGAAGCTTAATCTCCATAGTCAGCTTCACATATAGCCAAAGTACTTTGGTGTGTGGTAGGCTAGTAGATTGGAATAGGGGAATTCAAAAACCTCTATGGTGCTACCTAAATTCTCGCACAAGTACCCAATATTTGTAGTAGACCGATGACTCTGTAAGGGGTCTTAAAGAATAGGGAGCACATTATGGCAAGGTAGGTTCATTTTAATTTTTATGCATATATCCTTCATGGGATGATATATATACTTCATTTATTTACCCAAGAGTTGTGTTGATAAGAGAAGTTCTTCATAGTTATTAAGGTCGAAAGTCCTCTTATTTTGAAAAACCTAATTTGAGTCTCTTGACTTTGATAAAGAGTTTACTCTACCTTGGATTTTCCTTCAATATCCCCTCCACCCATTTCATTTTCCCCCCTTGATAGACAAATGGTGATTCTAAATTTGTTTTCCCTCTTCTTTAAATCCCTTCTTCATTTCATAAAAACATGTTAGCACTCGTTTGTTTTAGTTTTATATATCCTTAGAGCAAAAAAACATGTTTGATCAACTATGGATCATTTTATTTACACTATCACTTTATATTTACTAAACTACTTTACTTACCTTCTACCATTTATCATGATTTTTCTATCTTGTTGTTACAAACACTTGAGTCCATACCCTTTTTCCATTGTTAAGTGAGATGTGGTTTGTGACTGCTCACTCGATAATGTTGTTTTCCCTTTTATGCATCCTTTTTCCGTTAGTGATTGAGATGTGGATTATTAATGCTCACTCATCAATGTTGTTTTACCACTTTTTTTAGTTAGTATTTTTACCATTTATTTTCATTTTTCCATCCTATTTGACATGTATCCTTGGTTTAAATTGGTGAGTTTGCCTTTCTTACTTTAGGATAGCTTGTTTGAGTTTTATGGTCATTAGTAGCCTTATATTTTTGGTTACCTAATTTACTCTTGTTGTTTGACTTGGTAATTTAGTCTAACATAGCACCTATCACCTCAGCTTGCCAAATCTCCCAAGTACATCCCATCCTCATACCACTAGCTATCTTAGCTTTTTTTGCATTTGTTTGTTTTTTCTCTTTAGTTTTGAATTCTTGGGTTTGTCAAAAGCAGTATTTATACCCTACATAATAAAAACTTAAAAAATAGTAGACAAATGTCCTATAATAAAAGGTAAGTCAAGGTATACATTGCATTTACTTTTTAGTTATTTAATTTTTAGATTAGTTTCCCTTTCAGTCATTTAATTTCAATTATTTTATGCTTTTAAAATGCTACAACTTTTTTTTAGCATCAACATTATGTGTGTCCGTATGTTCTTTCTCGAAGTACCATCCCTTATTACACCTTAGTGACACATGAAGAGATTTAAATGGGGCATATATATACACATAATATTTTCACACTTTTATCTATTATTGATGCTTTACATCTTATAGGAACCCATCCAGACTCAATCTCTTTGAGTGCACACCCTGAGGGGTACATCAAGAAAGGGGTGGGCAAAATTTTGGTGATTTTGAGGATTTTTATCCCTTTTTCCCACATTATTACGAATCTAAATAGTTCCTAAAAATTTTCCCTAAACTATTTCTCCTCCCTTTCATAGTCTTCTAATATTATTCCTCTTTCTAACCTTCATTTCCTTGTTTGGTACCCTTTTGACTTATTCAACATAATAGGTCAACCTATTAAAAGTTGTAGACATTTTATCTCTTTTGGTTTGTTAGCCTCCCAATCAACCTAGCATAGACCTAATGAGTTATCCTAAAAATGTGCTAGGTCGATCAAGTCAACCTAGCATAGCCAACATTCTCAAACAATTTTAGGTTAAGATAATCCTATATATACAATGTCATTTTAGTCATTATTAAGATATGTAATCAAGAGTTAATATTTACTCATGCTTCTTCACAATCTGATCTTCCACCATTCTACTTGAGGAGACTTAGTTTAGGTTTATTATTTGTGGATAATCGAGTCTTATGGATAGGTCTTAGATGCTTTAGCCTAACAAAGTGATCCTTATGAACCAAAATAACCTCTTGTAAAGCCCCTTCGGCCAAGGGAGAGATTGAGTCTTGACGGGTTCACATTAAGGTAAGTATATTCTAACTTGATTTTCCTTTCTATTAGTAGATAGAAGTAGCATAAGTGTTGGCTCAACTAATATTACTCTTCATATTCCATGTATTAGGGTGTTACTCATACTTACTTTATTTGAAGTGACCTATACATGTTTTGATTATTTTTCTTTACTAACCCCCACTTTGTGCCACAATATTTGGTGTGCACTAGATTAGATTTACTTTTCTTGTTATTAGATTAGTGAAATATTAAATCATAAGACTCTTTTAGGGTTGTTATGTGATTGTGTTAGACTATAGGCTTAGAACCCTATCTCACATAGTGTGTTGTGACAAGTGATCCCCTAATCAAGTCTAGTGGATTCTCACATTGGTCATGTTCCCACTTAAAAATTATATGCCCCCCAATCAGAAGTGTAGGTGTGCTCTATCCCATCTGATCTAGGATTGATTTATGGACATGATGCATTTTTGATTACATATAGTTTTCATAGATAAATTAAGTTTTGTTGACTTAATTCAAATGTTGATTGAAGGAAATGAGATCCATATCATATTGGCCAAATCCCCACAAGGTGTGCCTAGAGGAATCATGTGAGATAGTATTACACAACCATGAAAAAATGTTACATTTTGGGTCATGAAGTATCTTACCTGTGATGGCCAATTCACTGTGGTTAGAAGAGATGCCATGCAACTTCTTATTCATTTGAGAAAAAGAGCTACCAGAGTAGAATAATAGGTAAACCTTCCATATTTTATTCACCATGTAATAATTAATGTTGCTCAGAAATTAAAAAGAGGAAATAACTCTATTAGACACCATAGTTTGGTTAATCTCATCTATTAGCATCATTTTTTACAAAAAACTATTGGTGAAAAGGCCTGGTCCTCCTTTATCTATAAATGCTCCCAAATTTCTATTAAGAAATAAACATGTCCTATTTATCCTCCTCTAATAATAACACAAATTAAAGAAGGCTAATACTTAGTGCCCTTAGCATTGAAGATGTTACATTGAAGATAAAAAAGATTAATGTGGGTTTCATCAAAAAACCCTAATCCTCTAATCAAACTTTGATGAAGTCATCAGCTCATTCTGTAAGAGGAAGAAGAAATAGATGTACAAGTAGCCAAAATTTTGGGAATCTTAAGTTCTCACATAGAATTTAGAGATTCTGAATAAGTAGTTGAAGAAGAAACCCATGCATAATAAATTATAGTTTTTGAAGAAACCATTATGGAAGAAATTTTGGCTCAAGAAGTAGAAATACCTTTACCCTTTATAACTGATAAGGTTAAATCTCAATTTATAGAAGAAGGTCCATCTTCTCCCTAGCCTACTCATGAAGATGAGGAGTTGAAACATATCATGAATCTATTCTGACATGAGAAAACCATTCAACATAATAGGCAAAATTGGATTTTCTCCATTCAAAAATGCAAGAACAAAACTATTTCTAATTTGGAAAGAAGATGTGAAGAATCTATTACTCAATTTAGGGAAAAAGAAGTAATTATTATCGTAATGAATGTTGACCAGATTAGAATACATAATCAGATGTTTCCCTAAACTCAATAATTGATTAATTTATAGAATTCCCTTATCAATAAGGATGCCCAAATTATTAATTTAAAAAATTCTATTATTGGTAAAGATACTCATTAATAATCTATAATAGTCTATTTATAGTAAAAATGCATTTTTGGCATAAAAAACTACTTGTATAAAAGAGCTAACCACTTAGACTACTAAGTTACAAGCCTATTTACAATATATGTAGAGGGAAACTCAGGAAATAACAATACAAACTAAAGGACCTACAAGGTCTATTCCTTCCTTCCCCCTTTTACTGCATGAAATTATTTTAGTTTGGAATAAATCCCAACATAAAATTTAGAAATTAGAAGAATAAAATGTTTAGATTAAAGTGGAATCTTATAAGTAGCTACAAAAATTTCAGACTTTCATGTGGAATATTTGTGTAATTTATGAAAAATTATTATCATCCAGGCAACCTTTCTCTTTCTATGTTATTTTTCTTCATGAACAATTATAAAAATGGTATATATACATGATTTCTCTTAAATTTATTCATATTATTGATGATGAACATATGCCTATGGATGTATTTCTCAAAATTACCACAAAAAGACAAGATGAAATTTATGAATTCTATATTTTTAATATGTTGTTGAGTTATCAGTTTGGATTTCTAGTGAAATTATTTATAGGGGAAACATAAGTGTGTGCTTTCCTCTCTATCATTAAAAATCAAACAACATGGAAATAATCACATAATAGATTTATTAAATTATAGAACATTATAGGTCTATGTATGAGACCTCAATTTCTAGAGGCCCAAAAGCTTCTTGCTACATTTCAGCCCATGTATCATATGTACATGAAAAATAAATGCCATGAATTATTGAGATAAAATGTAGCAGCTTTTAGATTTTTTATGAGGCATCATTCTACCAACTACATCAATTCTAACATAGCCAGGTGGGAGAATTTACTTATTTCTTTAAAATATAGGGAAGTTATGAGTCTCATCACCATCAAGTAGAGTCTTAGGAGAGCTCAGGTGGTTGCATAAATTATCACTCAGGTCTTGGATGAAAGAGTATATGATGTGTGGATTGGAATGAGATTTAATCTTCCCATTATTCTTTGTCCTTTATCTCCCCAAAATAATTGGCATAATCAAGTAGAGGTAGAATTTCAAGCATCACTTCATAGAATAGAAAGAGATTATGAATTCTTACCTAGAGGTCATCATGATTAGGGACACCATTTTTAGACTCATGATATCAAATAGTGGTTAGAATCTAAACTTTTAGATTGAAAACTAGTTCTTCCACTAGGTTTACAAGAGGACTTGAAACAGGTAAAGTATGGGGGAGAAATGATGAACATGTCATATAGCTCATTATATCTAATAAAAATTGTTCATAAGTGTTTCTTTTTGGTTATATATTATTTTATATTTAAAAATTAAGGTATTATCTAAGTATGGAATGATTGAAATTATCCTTTATTTGTATGTGATATATTGTTGATTCTTTGTCTTGTTACTATGTCTAAGTTAGATGAAATGAGCATAGTTTTGTGTATATAAATACATCCTTCTGGCAGGATCATTTTGAGAATATATCAAATAGTTTTGGTAACCCTTTTTGGAAATAATTTTGAAGATTTGACAAAGAATACATAAAGCTCTGAAGATCTGATGCTTTGAAGATTTGATGCTATGAAGATGTTCTAAAGACACTCTAAAAATTATCTAAAGATGCTCCTAAGATGATCTGAAGACCTATACAGAATGCTCTAAAGATGTCTAGCTAGATCCTATAGATCAAGATAGTGATTATAAAGATATCTATTATATATATAGACTTTCCATATTTATATATCTTATTTTAGACACTAATATTCATATTAATGGTATAAAATGATCCATATATATTTGTATTTTTATTTTATAAAACTAGATATAATGTATTTAGATCTGTGTTAATTATTTTACATCTATTGTTAGTTGAGTCAATTCCAATGCCTTCCTATAAGTGTGGAATTTGATTCCTAGATATTTTATTTTGAATAAGTGGATTTGGCTATTTAGATGTCCATATATTGTATTTTGTAATCAGTAAGTTAGTCAATCAATAGTAATAAAAAATTAGAAGTGTTCTAGTGTAATTTTGCATATCTGTATATGTTTCTTTGATAATGAAATAAATTTAATCACTCATTTTCATTACTGAGTAAAGCTATTCTTGTTTTGAGGAATATTTAAGGGCCCACTTCTCTCCAAAGATCAAGATAAATTGGTATATTTAGTTATAGTTTAAAAGTATTTCTTTAATATAGGTATAATTCATTCATTGTAATGTGTAATTCCTTTCAAATGCAAAAGTGATTTATTTTAAATGCAAGAGTGACTTCATTTTTAATTCAAGTGTGATTTCCTTTTCAAAGCAAAGTGTGAGTTTAATTTTAATTCAAGTGTGTTTCCATTAAATGTAAATGTTGTTTCAATTCAATACAAGTGAGTTTTATTTATGCAAGAGTGTGTATTTTAATTTCATAGAAAGTAAAGTTTATTAACTCATATCTATATTCAAAATTTGTTATAATATATTTAAGTAACAATATATAACATTTTTAGATTCTGAAATATCACACTATCTTACCTAGCTAGGCAGGTCGAGTGAGGACACCATAATGTCTTATGCCAGATGTTTAAGTTTTCGATTGTGATGGTTTAAACTAAATAACCCTTTAATAAGGAAAGCTATAGGATAAATTTATTTATCAAACCTTCTAGATTTACATTTTTCAAACTAGAGTTAGAATCTTATTTGTTGTCCTTAGGATTTAGACATCACAATAGAATAAACCCCCAAATAGAAAATGATAAACTCCAATAACCAACAGTCTCATTGCATATAGACTTGGACACTATCCCTAGTATAAAATTACACCAATATATTGATTGGTTAAATGGGAGGTATAACGATAGCCTATCAAACACATCAAAATTAAATTATTCATCTTGGTATACATGTCTTGGTTTATGATTCAATGTTTTCATGCCATCTAGGAAAACTAAGGATTCAGTGGAAATTTACTTTTATCATTCATGATACCCATCAAATAGGTGCTTGTAAGTTGAATGGATTAGATGGCCAATTCCTTTTAAACCATTTAAATGGTAGTCAACTCCAACCCTACCATTCTATGTAACTCTTAAATTTAGTCCATAAGGCATATTCCACTAGTTTAGTTTAAGACTTATTTTAGTTTTCAAATAAGCATCGCATTGGATGCACACATTTTGTAATTTATTTCTAGCACTTTTAGTTCTCTTTGGTATTCAAAACTTTATTTTACATCACTTTCTTGATAAATGAATTTAATTAAGTTTATGACATGGAGGACCACACATATATTTTACTTTGGGGTAGGTTTGAAGGTAGATGAATTAAGTTAAAAGAATGAAAATAAAAGGTTGGGAGGAATCACTTAGGATCAAAGAAATTCCTAGGTTAAGGGGGTGTGCAAGATGTGACACATTAAGAAATCATGCAAGAGGAGGTGTGTGAAGGAGGTAAAAAAGAGATGGTAGACCCAAGAATAAAAAAATAAGATGGAAAATGAAACACCATTATAAATATTGGTTAAAATGAAAAGGTAGTTCTCATGAATAAAATGGAAAATTTGAATTTTTACAGCTAGCATGTACAACAAGAAAGGTGAAACAAATCTCAGATGGAGAATATGAGATAAATTTATTAATGACATAATGGAATAAATGGAAAGCATGTCAAATAGGTGCCAAGTCATGACCATTTGAGGTATTGATGGTTGAATTGACAAATAGAGGCATGAAGGGTAGTTAATGTCAAACATTTTTCCACCTATAAAATACCTTAAGTCATTTTATTTTCATTTTTACTATTGAAAATTGATGATTATAGATCTCAAAAAATCATGAAAAAGTGATAGATAATGTGACTATATAGTATTCTCATTGACAAAAACCAAATCAAAGATTGTGGCAAAGAGCATTCAATGAAATAAGTGAGAAAGTGATCATAAGAGTGAGTGTGAGAGAAATTATAGGTTACGATGCTACAACCATCATTAGAGGATAAATTAGGAAGATGAAATATTTTGGGTGTAGGAAAGGGAAATAAAATACCTTCATTTGGGATAAATTTTTGACCCCACATTAATTTATAGGGACCCCAATTGGTGATGTAGCCAAAGCGAAAAGGTAGAAGATATCCACTACTAATAATTCCTTAAGTAGAGGATTGCAAGGTCATAGAAGAAATAAATCCAATTTATATCCATTAATAAGGATCTAGCATAAATGGGTGTAAGGTGAGGATCCTATAAAGCTAGAAGAAGAGACATCTAGAAAAAAAGCACCAAGGATTAGGCATGTAAAAAATAAGACATCCACCACATCACCTCCACCACAAATTTTGATTGAATAAATGTAGTACCTCAACATGGTTTTATGTGTAGACAATTGGGAATCCAAACTTTTCACTTTTTAAGTCTTGTATTACAATCATCACCAATCTGGCAATGAAGGTGAATTACACCACAACTATTGGGTTGAGCACTAGAATACAATAAATGAGATCACTTATGATCTCATATTTTAAAATTTTTTAGAGGATATTGGTGTGCTCCAACTTTTCCAATTTCCTTACTTTGGAAAACCCCATGAGGAAGTTTAGTTCTTGATATTTCACATGCATGAAGACTATATATAATTTGTAGGGAATATAATGAGGATCACCCCTAAATAGATTAACAATGTAACTAGGTTACTTTTTTTATAAATGATTTCAATGTGGATCTCAATGATTAGGTGAAAATTGAATAGATGATGATGGAACTGAAGTAAAATAAAGAAGGCCACATCATTTATATAACAAGTTTTATAGATCCTACCATTCAGGTATCTATGCACTTAGCCATGACCAGCTAGGGGCATAAATATGTGGAAGTAGGTGGATATGGCCCACCTCTATGTTTCAAGATAAATGGCCAAGGGAACCAAGTATAATTTTTCCCAATTATTTGTAGAGAAAATTGAAGATGTTGCAAAGGTACATCACCCACCCAATCAAAAGTTTCCATGGGGCACAATTTTTCTAATTATTTTTTTTGATGCAATTGGTATTCTAGAGTATTACTACAAAGAATTTAAGTGGGTGTACCCATTAGAACATAAGTCCTACTAAGAGATTCAAATAGTTCACCTATTTTGGCACCATCACACCCTCCTACAAGGTAAAGATGAAGGGTTGGTATGAGAGGATGAAGGAAGCCTTTGGAAATTAATGATGCCTATATAAGGATATACCTATGTATATGGGAATTTATGTTGAGTTTTCTATTAAGAAACACTCTTCACTCATGCATATTTAGTTAGAGATCATCGATAATTAATAAGGACGGTTCAATTTGCCTTCTGCTTTTATAACTAAATATTTCATGGATGTTGTTAATCATATTTTGGTTGTGAGCCTAGTGAATATTGATTTTGATAATTATTGATGTTGAGATTGACACTCTTCATAATCTTTATGTATATCTGAGAAGGGAAGCATATACCGAGTGGCATAACTCAAGTAAAACTTATTCAATACCTTCAAAATAATAATACAAGGAAAACTATAGTTGGTATAATAAATGCATAGGCCACAAAGGAGATCAATAAGCTAGGAGGTAGAGAAGGAACCACTTCCCCCCAACTAAAAACATGATTAAAAGAAAGGGAATGAAAGAAAGAAAAAAGGCCAAGAATTGAGGCCACTAGTTCTATACAGGCACATGAACAACCTAGGGACACTCTAAAATGATAATGTAAAGTCTTGTCATCAATAAAAGACTAAGGTTTTCCCATAAAAAAAGGTTGACATTACTCCATCCCAACCAACTACTCTATTATAGCCCAAGCTTGAAGTGCCCTGAGTAGTGATTCCTAAAATAGGTGAAGCATCTTTAGAAACGTAACATGCAAAGGAGCCCACTATTGACCCAACTAAAGAATAACCTACTACTAAGCAACAAATGGACATTTAAAGTCAAAATACTAAATAAGAAAGAGGGTATTTTACTAATGTAGAGGACCTTGGAATTATTACTAGAGAATAATGGGAAAATATTCCAAAAGTTATAGATCTAGAGTTCAATCCCCAAAATGGAAAGAACTATATGTAGGAAGGAGTCCATAAGTAGAAGACACATGTGGGTAATTATCATGCCATTTTACAACAAGATATATTGGATAATCAACTATATTTATGGGATAATTTCCCTGAACATGAGTCCACTTAATAAAATCAACATAAGTTGTCTTTTATGGACATATATCATGATGAAGGATTATTTGATCTCCCAAAGGCTAACATAGATATAAGCTAAGATGTGGAAGATGTTCCAGATATGCTTTAGGTGGATCCCCTCAAATTTTCTCCAACTCAACTAGGTTTATCCCTCATAAAGTTTACCCTAAAGTTTTCTAGGCAAAACATTCTTCACATCCATGTTGTTGTCCAACTTTGATACAATCATCAGGAGGTTGTTTGCATGTACATAGAATATCACATGAAATAGTACAAGATCAAGGAAGAAATTTAAGATCCTAAGGGATAACAAGAAGTAGACAAAGCATCTCAACTTAGAATATTAATCCTTTTTTAGATAATTTTTAGGAATGAACTATTACTCATGGATGGTATCCCCATTACCACTGAGGCCATCAATAAGTTATAGATGCTCATGGACCTCTTGCTAAATAAATTAAAAAAAAAAGTGAATCCTTAATAGAAGACGCTATGGGAAACAATGTAGTTTACTGAGGTCATATATGTCTACTTCAAAATTTTGAATAAACTAAGTGCCACTATTCTCATCATTGATGGGGTTTTTGTAAACTTTCCACACCTAGGTAAAATTTTGGAATCATGAATTCTACTTGAGGAACAATAGTGTCAAACATGGTTGAGAATTCACTAAACATTAAGGACAAGGCCCAACTTGAAAAATTATTAAAATTTGTAGAACTAGAAAAATAAATGATCACCCATTAATAAGAGCTTAATTTTAGTTTCTCAACACTTCAAGGATAGGTTTTGGTATGTCAGGTCACTTGAGGACACCCACAAAATTATAACTTCTCAGCTTGAGATTTTGATGTCTCAAGTAGATAATTTTATAAAATAACCTAAGGAGATGAAATAATTTATAGGTGAAGTAGAAGTCATTGATTTCAATCTTTAGATATCCCTCAACCAATGGGAAGAGCTCAAGTGCCAAGTATAGCAGGTGGGTCTTCAATTTTTTTTATCTAAGGAAATTGTAGCATAGTCTGGGATGGACTATTGGTTTAGTAAGGGGTGATGTTAGAACCCAATTTGGTAGTAATATATTCTAAGTGTTTTATAGCCATAGCAAAAATAATCAATGGTATGATAACAACATGGAGGACATTATCATAGAAGAGAAAAACATGGAAGAACAATATGGAAGACCTTGGTAAAGGAGATTGAGTTGTAGAATACAAGGAAATAGAAAATGGGGAACATAAGCTATAGGAATCAAAATATGTAAGACTAGGACAAGGGCATAAGAAGTGGAGATAATTAAAAAGTAGTTTACAGACACATCAAAGATTAATATTAGTACAAATATATTTCTAGCTCATGAAGGAGGAGGAACGTGAACATGAATATCTAGCATAGAGAGAATATATAGGTCTTTTTAGGCCTGAATTAAAAGGAATTAAATTTAATAGCTCACCATGACTTATTTTTTTAAACATTCATTAGATTGTCATCTATAATGTATTAATGGTGTAACCTGAGAGGGCTTAGTTTGTGTATAAATACCCCTTAGCTTTGCTTATGAATGAGATGTTTTTTATAATGCTGATATAGTTTTTATAGTAATTTTTAAGATAAATACATAGATATGCATGTAACAGACATAGATAGTGTGTGTTAAATGAAGTATCTTTGTAATAATATGAAATGAGATCAATGGAACCAATAATTTATCTTCTAATCTTGATGTGTTAATATTTTTGGTGTTAAATATAATTTTATGATAATAGATAAGCACATGAACTATGTGAAATAATCAAATGGTTAAATCTATAGTGATGTTTTTAGTAACAATGACTAAATGTGCTAACCCAAGCACTTGAGTATAGATAGAGTTTTCTATCCACCATGATATGGTGAAATTGATGGGAACACATCTAAGTTGCTTGCCTTGGGTGAGCTTGTGAGGTCACTACTCACATGATATGTTAGCACACTAGATCATTATTTTATTCCTCCTACTAGGTATGTGAGTAATACTTATTTGATAAAAAATAAAGATAAAATAACCCCAACATTTAGAATGACAATCTTGACATACATAAATATGGTCCTAACCCTATTTATGGTGATAATATTTATGACTTGCACACATAAATATGGTCATAACCCACCATTATCTCACACTTACATGTCACCTTATTAGTTATATCATTTATATCTATTATTACACACCTCCAATAACCTCACTATTAGTTTTAAACCTTCATAATATCCTTCACAAACAATCCTAGATGTTCAATTTAATCCTTATTTACATGGGGAAGTAACTTTAGATTGGGAAAGTATCATAAATCAATATTGACATGTCCTGACATTACCAACCCTCTCTCAGCAATAGCTAATTTTTATAATCAAGTTTTTCCTTAGGGTTATCCCATCTTCCTAGCATGTTAGTGTTGTGAGAAATTATATAATTGGCCTTATATATATATATATATATATATATATATATATATATTAATACTTCACTTGATTGAGGACTTTACAATTATCTACTACACATTTATAACTATTAAATATTGATAAAATCTACCCCATTCTTTCCAAATTTTGAATGAATCACTAGGAGAAATAAAAATACAAGTAAATCCATTTCAAATCAAATATTATCAATCATAAAATCCAAAACATTAACTACATTCATATAGTAAAGAAGCATAATTGCATGATTGCACTAGGTGGGACAACTATGTGTGGCTTGAATTCCATCCTTGGATTATTATATGCATATGCAGTGGTAAATCATGAAGGATGGTGATTAGGGTTAGCTCATACCATTACACTTTCTCAAATTTTATAGGTTTGTATCCCTCACAAGAACACCTAGGGTTTAAAGATGAAGGAGGTTGATTTGTGGAGTTACATGCTCCATCAGAGTTTAACATATCACATAGATAGATTTAATATACATGAAAAGGTGAATATGTAATCACAAACTCCTTTTTTAGTACAATTCATTATTTACCACTATAGGTTAATACCAATAGTCAATAATGACCCATATCTAAAAAAGCTAACCTTGTGCAAACAAAATCATAGTTATAAATCTGTACTAATTATGAGCCTACTTAAGTCTATTTTACACTATAATATTACAATCATATTTAGATAATTAGTTATAAAATATATGTAATCATACCTTTTTATTACTTTTTATATTTAGTATATTCAATTTTTAAAATCATTACAATAATTTTTAATATTTAACATTCAGATTCATGTTTAAACATCATATTTAGTCATCTAAATTCACATACTATTTTTTATCCTATTATGGTTTCAAAATACAAATTAGGTTTAAATAAGGTGTACAAACTATGTTTCCACTTGTTAAAATTGTTTTGAGAATGTCATGGGGTGATCATACCTTAAGGAGATGTAAATGTTGAAATTGCAAGCAGAGTGTGTAAGAATGATTAATTAAATCATAGTATAATTAAGTTTTGGTGAAAATATTAAATGTAGTAAGTGATGTTAAAAATATTAAGTGTGCACCTATAGGATAGTTACATGTGTAACTATATTTTATAAATGACTCAATTAGTAAGGCCAATAATAAAATGAAGGATAGCTCTTGTTTTAACTATATACACCATCTCTGTGTAATTTTATTATCCTTTTGAATACAAAAAATCACATTTTTTATATCATTTGGATTTAGAACAAGAGCAATGAGATCAAAGAGAAGTGATAATTTTATTGAGGAGCCTCACGCACTTAGATTTATTGAAATTAAAAGGAGAAACACACCATTGAAAGGAAAAATGCTAGAATAATTAACTAAATCATGGTCTAAATAAGTTTTAGTGAAAGTATTAAATGTAATAAGGGATGGTTCAAATATTAAATGTACACTTGTAGCATAATGACATTTGTCACCACATTTTTAAAATGCCACCATTAGTGTGGCTAATGGAAAAAAGAGGTATAAATCTTGTTTTAGCTATATATACCCTCATCTCTACGTATTTTTATTATCATGTTGAATAAAATAAATTATATTTTTGATATCATTTAGTATTAGATTAGGAACAAGAAGATCAAGGATAAGTGATAATTTTATGGAGGAGCCTCAGGCACTTAGATTTCTTGAAATCGAAAGGAGAAATGCAACATTGCTTTATTATTCATATTTTTAATCTAGATCTACATTTTATTTGTTTTTAAAAATCATTCCAAAAATTAATCAGATGATAGAAAGCCATTAGAGGAATATAATTGAGTAAATATTAATTAAAATTGTGAGAAGCACAAGATTTATTGTGGAAATATTCAAGTATCACATGATACTTAGACAATACATGAAAATGATTTATTGTATCACATGATTTAATATATCTTTCATGTACCACTTAGTATTTAAAAAAAGATGAGATAATTCCACATACCACTACGTATATAGTAAAGTCATGTGTATCAAGGTTTGGTATATTGGTTTGATGGTATATAGAAAGGGAGACCCATTAGAGTAATACGGAAACAATCCATATCCCATAAAGAATTTTATTCAAATGGATGGAAATGGTCTAAGATTTGTCTTACCAAACTAATAGATCCTTCAGTGATAACTATATTGCATGGAAAAATAGGGTGAAAACTCAACTAAAATTTGAAGATATTTGGTCAGTTGTTGATCTTTCATACACCTAACACAACACAGATGCTGACTAGTAGCATAAGCTTTTCAAAGTGAACTAGAATGAAAATTTGATCATTATGTTTGGGGTATTAGATGAGTTAAATCCCCATATCTAAAATTCTACTTCATCCAAATATGCTTGGAAAAAATGTAACATCACTTATGAATCCAAGAATCATAATACCATTCTTCATCTACAAATCCAAATTCAGTATCTCAAGCTAAAAATAGGTGAAATTTTTGAAGTTTTCTTCATTGTGTTATAGCACTTTAGACCTCACTCCATGATTTGGGTGAATAAATTTCAAATGAATCCTTGGTACCTATTAGCCTGAGACACCCCCCCCCCCCCCCCACCTACAATATCTTTGTGACTATTATAAATATTATAGATATGAAACTTGTAGACACTCCACTTTTATTACTTTCATGTCAAGTTGTAAAATTGAATGGCTTCTTGTAATTACACACAATCTAGTCTAAATTCATCTATTCATATAAAATATGAGTTTTAATTCACCTTGGAACACCTCTAGGTGGGATAATTCATTGTAATAGATATGTTCAGTTATCATTCTCTAGTCAATTTATTTGTTTAATTATCCTTTTGGTCAATTTATCTGGTCAATTATCCTATTCTAGTTAATTAAATAATTTCCCATTCCCTAATTAATTAATAATATTTATTACCCTTTTCTAAATCATTCTTATAAACTATATTTCTATTGTAATTAGAATTATAATTTCCCTTCTTTAAACTAATGTCTCTTTTTCCCTCTAAAAGGGGGCATCTTTAGATTCTCTATAATATTCTTTTATGACTAATTAAATTGATAAGTTAATTAATATACAAGAAAATAATTTACCCTTCATCTTATAAACAAGATGAAGGGCCCACATTATTGATCCATGTGTCTTCTTGGGAATGAATCTCCACCCTTCATCTTAGAAATAAGATGAAGGGATTACATTAACTCTCATTTGATATTTTCAAAGATCATCCTCCACCATGTGTCTTTCTAAACTAAATAAAATATCTTGAGATTCTCTATAATATTATTTTGTGAGCTAATTAAATTGATAATTTAATTAATATACAAGATTATTATTTACCCTTCATCTTAAACACAAGCTGAAGGGCCCACATTGGTGATCCATGTGTCTTCTTGGGAATGAATCTCCACCCTTCATCTTAGAAACAAGCTGAAGGGATTACATTAACTCTCGTTTGATATTTTCAAATATCATCCTCCACCCTTTACCTTGATTGAGATTAAGGTCTCACATTAGTGATCCATGTGATGATCCACATGCAAATTTGAGGACTCATTTGTAACCATTCATCTTGATTTTAAGATGAAGGGTCCTCACTAATATAGGTTCATTATAAAGAGACCTATTTGCATTTCAATTCAAGATGTTCAATATCTATAGTAAAGCCCTAACATTTTATCATGATGAATTATGAATCTAATTTATACCTATGAATCAACTGAATTTGGTACATAGCTTCAATGGAGATGTCTTCACACAAATGACATTAACAATTATCATTTAATGCTACATCCAAGCTGCATACTATGCAAAGACATTTCTAATGGATGTTTTCATGTTTTTAGTTTGAATATAATTCATTATTGAACAAAATTTCTATGATCATGAGGTCTTAGGTTTCAAGATTATTTTCATTTGTTTGTGTGTTCTTGATTGACTAAAACTAACTTCATGAAAATATAGCTAAGTAAGATTCCTAATAAAATATATGGCATGCCCAATGGGATTAACAACCCATACCTTTATTTTTGGCCTATTTATAAAGCTTCCTTTGAATAATATCTATTTTTTTGGCTCTTTTATGTTATAATTTTCTACCATTTTTTATTTTCTATGTTTTATCGAATTCATTCATGAAAATGGTGAAAACATTATTTTTTTGCTAATCAATGAAACCACCTTGTAATCGACAAAAACATCACTATTATATATTATTTTTTCTTTTTTCCTATGTAGTTTTTTTACAAATCATAAAAATCATTTAATATCAATGAAGTCAACATATTATTGGTGAAATAATCTACAAAATTATTCTTTGAATATTGGTGAATTGGTCACCATTTGATGAAATTGTCTTATTATCAGTGAAATTGAATTTATAATCAGTGAAATTATTTATGTTCATTACTTTTCCCATGAGGATTTTTCTTCAGTGAAATCATTAAAAATATTAATGAAGTTGTTCTCAGGTATCTCGCTATCTATTTTTTTGTTCATTGATGAAATTGTTTTACTATTAGTGAAATTGTCTTACTATTAGTGAAATTGTTATACTAATAAGTGAAAACATCTTATTAAATGGTGAAATCATTCTCTATATGTATTTTTCTATGTTCTATTTTTTATTGTTTATAGTTTTTTGAAATTGGTAAAATTATACCTACTAAATGATGAATTTATTTCTATGTCAAAACATAAGAGTTGGAAAAACATAGAAAATCAACCTCCTTCACTTATCAAAGACCCATCAATAAAAACTAATTACTTTGTTTGATTTAATGTTCCAAAAGTGGGGTGATTTACTCAAACAATCAAATTTTCTATTCACATCTCATTTTGGTGCTTTAAAAATTAATTCACATTTTGTTTTGGGTTCTTAGAAAACTTAAAAGCTTATTTTTTCAAGATTTTTCATTTCGTACAAATTTATTTATGTATTATTATTACTTGAGTGTTTTATGAGGATATTTTATGCATATGCTCTCCCATTTTGGGTGACTTAGAAACACAAATATATTATTTATTTTAAATGATAAAGATTTTTATATTATTCTATTTGTTCATCCTTAGTGGGAGTTGCATGAATTAGAAATGCAATACCTTCCTTTTTCTTTTGGATTTATATTTGGGGTTTCATTACCTTATCATGAGTCCTTAGGGTGTGGTGACTAGGACATCATTACACAATATTTTACTAACCATATTATCCAATAGGGTATATAAATTGAGATTATTCAATCAATATCTTAGTTGGTGGTTCCTCAAAGCTTGATTACATTGATAACACTTCACTAATAAATGTATGACTGAAGTGGTCATGAAGGGACTAGACCTTTTAGTGAATGGACCTTAAAATATCACATCTAATTGATAGATATTTATAAAGCATCCAATTACCTCAAGGTATATCAAGACCATCTAAAAATCCATTAGAAACTTTAGTTTAAGACTATTTGGCCACACAACATTCTTTGATGAAAGGGTGCAAAGGTTAACAACCCCCAAACATATATTTTGTGTATAAATTTTTTAAGAGAATGTTGAAATTAAAATAAAACTAGTAACTGTAATAATTTATTTAATGAATCTTAAATTTTATCCTCTCTCAAGGCAAGTATATCAAAAGATTTGATGAATGTGGAGTAATATTATGTTAGTCATTAAAATAGGGTCTCTATAATAAGTATTTTCTTAATTGATTATGGTGTCAAAACTTTGTCATACTTTACATACACCTAAACAAAGACGTGTTACTCTATCCATGATCTTGGTTAAATTTTTGCCAATGCTTACATTCCATACATTATTTGTGTGAAATTATATCATTATTTTGTACACATTCCAAGTCCAAATTATTCCTTTCTAATACACATGTCCAAAATTTGTCTTGAATCACACCTCTCTTATCTGAAATCATATCATTACTCTATATGTGTGAGTTTGAACCTATTATAGTCTTGTTCCTAATTTATTAATTATAAGGTCATTTACAATAAAGAATTCATAATATTCCCTTGTGTTTAAGTCAACTCTATTCAAATACAAATTTTTTATTGTGTTGGTTTCCAAACTCATTATTTTCCCATTCCCATCTAGATCTATTACAAATTTTATGTCTAATATGCCTCTCTACACATGAATAGGTATGGCTTATAATTCCACTTATGAGGATGATTGGAATCAAGGTCAAATTGATCCATTAAAATGTCATCCTATTTTACCCTATGTTCAAGAGGATTTCATGAATCTAAATGATGTGTAATTTTATCAAACTATATACAAGGAAATGCCACTGATTTATAATGCATATCAAAGCCAATTTGAACATTTGTTTGATAATATAGAAGACTTATTTTTGTGTTTATTAGAGATGAATGTCAAATATCCTCATGATTTTCCACTAGAAAACAATGTCAAAGATCACCAACACTAAATGCTATCCAAATTACTGAGTGGAATGATGATATACCCTCTTCTACTCATAATCCCCCAATTTCTCAAATGACCATAATTATAGAAACACGTAGGAAAGGGTAGGACCTACTTGTAGCCTTACCCCAAGCCTCACCTAATGTATTATCCAAAGTATGAAAAATGATTAAAATGTTCAATGACCTTTCTACTTTGTTACTTAATTTAGAAACTAATATTTCACTTTAACATCAAGATAATGATTTGTTGGTTGATCCATTACATAGTCTTGAGATAGTTATTTCTTCCAAACAACATATACCTTAATATTATTTACAACCAATTGTATATTATTTACAACCAATTGTATAATATTTCAAAAAAAATTATCCTAATCCTCACCAAGTTCCTAGTAATTCCACGTGTCAAATTTCACTTGAACAAATTCCTGTTAATTAGTTACAAAGTTCAAGTTCTCTCCAACAAGTTACTATAGAGATACAAAACATTAATTATAATTCACATGTTCCCTAATGTAATTTTTATAATGTTTCCTTTAATAAACAATAATGATTCCCCTTAGCCCAATAAGTTGCTTCTACTCAATAAAAAATCCCTGTCACTCAACAATAATTCATTATTCAAAAACAATAGATGCATCCTACATAAAAACATATTTCAATCCCATATTATAATAAAAATCAATACCAATTTCTTCCCCCTACATAAAAATGTGGATCCATTCCTTCTTCCAATCATAACCAATACCAAGTTACACCTAACCAATCAAACCATGGTAATAGAAATAATAATTCTAGTTGGTTAGGGATTAGAGTTACCATAAATATGACAAGCACACAATTCCATTATTAACCAAATAATCCCCCACCTAATATTGGTAATTTATCCTATCAAGTCCAAATACCAACCCATACAATTAAAAACTTTTCCTAGTATTGTTACAACCCTTTTCAAAGTGGTCTAAACTCTGTATTTTGGCCTAAAAAGACAAATTTAGGTCTTTAAATGTTAAAATTGTTATTAAAAGGGTATTAAAATTAGTTTAAATAAATTTTACCATATTTATGTACATGAAATTATCCTTATTCATAATTTTCATTAGTTAAAAAGGTGATTTAATATAATATTAAGCCAAAAAGGAGTCATTTTTGAGCTCAAACATGCCAATTTTAGCCCAAAAGCATGTAAAAGGAGATATTACTTGTTTTAACATGTATATTAATTTTTATACTTCTATAATTTTATATTTTTGGTGGTGGATATCTTAAGTTAAAATTAAAATCAAAGAAAGACTCATTTTCAAGCATCTTTACAAGGAAAAGTATGGTTTTGTATGACCATCCATATGGCAGAAGCCATGAACAAGAGAAGTAGGGAATACCAAGGTTTATATAATATTTTAATGGTTTAAGGAGGAACGATATACCCAAAATAAGTCTCTTACAGCCACATTTATTTTTTGTACATAGAGATAGACCTTCAGGTTTGTAGTTGGTATGGTTACGAGAGAGAAGATTGAGGTCTAAAATTTTTTCTAGAGAAACTAGACTTAGAGAGCTTCCTTATGGATAATTTTTTTTATAAAATTGGTTATCTATACCTCATGAATCATACATTATAATTCAAGAGATACAACTGTAGTCTTGCATCTAGGAAGGTAATTAGTTTTATGTGATTTCTCCTTACTAGGGCATCATTTCAAAAAAATTCAAGTTTGTAGGGATTCTAAAGGACATGTAATTAATTTTAATATCATCCATCAAGTCATTTTAAAATTTGTGATGGAAAATTTAATCTAAATAAGATAAGATAAGTGTAAATATATAGTCTATATGCTTCTAAAGGAGTTTGTACGATTCAAGAAAGAGAAGATATTTTAAGTTTTCTTGTTTGAGAAGGCCTCAATCATGTTATCATGCCCTTTTCTTGTGATTTTCAAAATTTCATGAAGTTTCCATAGCCAATAAACCATCAATGGCTCTTAAGCATCTCTAAACAGTCTTAGTTTAGCAATGTTTAAGGTTTCCTATCATTTTTTAACATTTTAGCAAACTCCTAGGTTTCTTTTTTCTTATCATATCCTTGTCCAAAGGCATCCAAATTGATATGGTTTAAATAGGATATGTTCATGCTTTCATAGAACTCATAAGGTTGTTATTGACATGATATTAGTACCTATTTTTAACCTCCATATTTTGAACTTCCATCTCACTATCATACATAACCATTTTTCATTGTGTTCATACTCATTTCCACCTTCATTCAAGCTTCCTATCCTCCATTGATGGTTTTAACCCCCTCCATTCATCTCCATTCCATCATATATCACATAAGGAAGTAAGAAAATTTAAAAGGGAATAAAGATCACTCAAACATGTTATGAATACCTTGAAACCATCAAGTTATAACCAAGAAGGACCTACAACAATGGTACCAATAATCATGAGTTTCTCATAAGGTTTAATGGAAATAAGAACTAGAGGATTGGCAAGGAAAATAATTGTTTCATAACTTTCTCATCATGTTAACAAGGAATCAAGGAAAAATTCATAGAGAATGTTTTTTTTACCTCCTTTAAGTTCAAAATTGAATCATAATCCATATAAATTAGTCACAGTATAGTCATCCTATGAGAGAGAAAGGGTATGATCCTAGTGTGAAGGTTTGATATGACATGATTGTGTGATGAGGATAGGAAATAATGAAATAATATTAATTATATTAAGAATAATTTCATGTAATAAACTCTTATTAAGACACTCATATGATTACAGTCAAAGTTCCTTAAAGACACCCTATAGGCTTGTGTTAATTCAAGACAAGCCTACTTCGTTGTTTGAGGAATTTTGAAGGCTTAAGGAGACTAAATTGAAATCAATGTATAGTTAAGTATGGATATTGATAAACCAAATACATATCTCAATAAAATATAAATATAAAGTTCAAGAAGGGCTTACCAAGATAAAATAGTGACCTATAGCCAGCTTTGAAGATGCCTACAACTAATAAGATGAGCAATATCAAAGAAATGGTGACTTCAAGGGTATGAACCATTTCAAGGAGATTTCAGATTATTTTGAGATACTTTGACAAGTGAAGATCATATTTAAACCTTATAAAACCTTGTTTATTGTTAAATATCTTTAGGCATATTTATACCCTGTTCACAGTTCATACAGAGAACATCACACCTACAAGCCAAGGGTACAGTCAAACATATCAAGGAGGAGTTTATCTACATAATGATGTGATGATGGTTTGATATAAAGAAGGTAAAGGTATTAAAAGGAATTAATATAAAATATTGATCAATAATAAACCTCAAAAAGAACTAAACTCAATTTTGGTCATCTTATCATGAGGATACAATCACCTATAACAACATTTTTAAATCCATAAGGATGCATTTCAACTTCTAAGCAAGGAGTGATAGGAAAAGGAACTAGAATAGAGTTTCATCCTTAAAGGTAAATAAATGGAACAATAAAGATATGAATTAGATCAATAGGTTAAAGAGAGGACTTTAAACACTCATCATACAATCAATCACCTTAAAAAGTACTCACCTAAAGCCATCATCTACATGTTTTCATTCAACTAGTAAAGTTAAAATCAAGAAGTCATGAGAACATGGTATTATAATGATTATATTCAAGGGGTAATTAATATTTTTAAAAGGTTTTAAGAGGAGGTTATAATTTCACATGACATCAACTCAACCATTTCTTCCCAAAGGACCACCTATAGTCAAAACAAGAGCTATTGGTACATAGGCTTGTGTTTAAGCTCATAGAGCATGAAGGGAAAATTATCCATTTTGTAAAGTTTCATGATTATAAATGGTTAATTGGAACAATTAGGTTTAAAAAGGGATGAGATAGGTATCCAATAACCTTGAGATACAATCAAATACCTTGAATATGCATGCTTGCAACCATACAAAGGTCAGGGTCCTCTCTCATAGTCTCATATAGTCAAAGTGCAATGCAAGACATATAAATTAAATAATATGAAAAATTATGATATTAAATAAACAATGAAAATTCAAAAAACCTTGATCAAGATACTAAAATATTGTCAATCTCATAAGGATGAAGGTACATGCTTCTTGTATAATTTTTTTGATTATGTGAGGTCTAGTAGAACAGTTTGAAGTGTCAACATGCTAGAAGATGGGTAAATGATGGTTGAAATTAAGGTGAGAGGAATTATAAAAACTAAATGAATGTGACATTTATATAACAAATTCCATTTCTCATTAAATCACTTACAATATGTACCTACATAGTCAAGTACACACACACAATCAACACTTGACAGGTAGTTTTGAGATGGATTTATGTCTTTAAGGCATATATAAGTGGAATTAGATTATAAAAATTGGTAAAAATAATAATTTTGAATTTAAAAAGTCTCAAATTTCATCCTAAATACCATTTAAAAGGTTTATAACATCACTATTTTTACACAGTCCTCTCATAGTCAGTTGACAGTTTAAGAACAATTGAAGATACTTCTTGAGGGTTTTAAGGTTGTAATAAGGTATGAAAAAAATATAAGGGTTTTAAAATAATAATAAGTTAATAATAAAAGTTATAAATCATCTTGATAAGTTACCATACTCCTTTTATATGCAAACCATGCCCTTGAGGAAAAAAATAACAAATAGGCCTCTATACTCCTATGGAACTTTACTTGTTTTGTGACTTATTCAAGATGTATAAAAATTGTATATGGGTTTATAATAAATTTTAAAGGTTATTGTTTTTTTATAATATCACTAAAAATGAGATAATATCTACACTTAGTGATCTAAGGTCATACAGGCTATATTTGTAAGAAAGCCTACAGGTAGTCTTAAAAGGCATGAAAAAAAGTAAATCTTGGGAAAAAAATGGAAAACATGGAAGGTGAAATTGTATGGGTAAAAATTATTTTTAAACCCTCATAATACCTCACAGGTTATTCAATCAACAAAACATAGTTTTAGGCCAAAACCCAGTTTTAGGCCTAAAAGGCCTATAACACCAAAAGGCATTTTTAGACCTATCAAGCAAGATGACACCTATCGAATGATATTATGAGATGGTAAATGTAACATTAAAAAAATTTTAGACCTATAAATTAATGAAGAGTAGGATTAAATATATTTTTGGCCTATAATAAGAAATTCAAATTTTGCAGTCAAGACACCCATTCGAGCCACCTGATCAAGTGCTTGTATCTTTCACTATGTGAAGAGTTTGGAAAAAATATATTATAATGATTTTATGAACCATATTATATTATAATATATGAAAAATTTATGTTGTTTGAGTGGATTTACTCTATGAATAATTTCTAAGAGCATAAGCACGTCTATAATACAAGAAAAACCCTACAAACAAACTTCTTTACATAGGTATCTTTTCATACCTTTTGCATGGGAACCCAATATTATAAAGGAATTAGAGGGGTTATATATAATATATATTAATTTCAATAATTTTGGGTTTGGAGGTCTGTAATTTATGAACCATTGTTAAGAAGGTTCACCTCCAAAACCCTCCCAAACCCTCATAATGACCATTTTTGAGAAAAGTCAATTTTATTACAATAAAAAGCTCATTAATTAACCTAAAACCTTTTCAAACATAAATTAAAATTATATAGGGTCACAATAATGGTAATGTTTTATACATAATTATATAGATCATGGTATAAAATAGGTTTTTGATTAAAAAAACACAAAAGATGAGGTACAAGGTAGTTTACATGAAATCCAATCCATGGAGATAAAATTTTGGAAAATTTTATTCATCCTAAAATAATCATCTGGTCAAAAATATACCTAGAATTATCCTTAATAGCTCATAAAAAAAACCACTCTGCAAGAAATTAAGGCAATTTTGACCTAGTCAACTAGATTGACTGAGTTGTAGGTCTTTCTTCATCAAAAGGACCTATCTAATGATATGAGTTATTCCAAGACTAAATATCATTGTAATTTTTGTTTTTAATGGTTTTATGTAGGTTTCCAATGGTCATCATGGTAATAAGTTAGGATACTAGGCCTATTTGGTCACACCAAGCAAAAAGGAAATTGGCATTGGAGGGATATTAAGGAGTTAATATGAAGTTGTCACTCCAATTATCTACTCTTAAATTGGAGTTTCCATGTACAAATCATTATAAAATTTCTAATTAATGAAAATAAAGGCTTAAGTGGGAGTTGACTAGTCTTAAGTACCAATGACTCTGAGTTAACTAACCATGAGTTAACTTATCCAAAGTGGAATGTTACATGGTTTTCATGTAATGATAGGTCTTTAAAACACTTTAAAATCACTTCAAGTGGATTTTTCATCAATATTTCATGTATCATGTTAGCATGAATGAGTTTGACAAGTTAAAGGGCCCACCATCCCTTTCTAATTCCAAAACTAAGTTCATACAAGACAAAGACAAAAAAATACAAGTCTTAAAGACTATTATTAGAAAATTATAATGGAAATTTAGTGGATTTAAATATTAGATAACTCATCCTTCTCTCTTCTATTCCAATCTCTTGGCTAATTCTTTTAGATCTTCTATATATTTACGTTTTCAAGCCATTTTTCAAGATCCCTCTATTGGGCATGATTAAACTCTACCAAGATTAAGCTTTGTAACCTTCTAAGATGAATAAAATTACTATTTTAATATTTTAGTATAGTGTGTTAAATTAGTTTTATTTTCACATATGGTAGTAATTTCTCCCTTGGTAGGTCCTGATCTCACCTAGTTACTAGTATGCCATCTTATGGAGGTCATATTTAGTGTTTGATGTTGATTGATTGAGATAAAAATGAATATAATTGATTGGTTAGTGCCTTGAATCACACCCATTACATAATTTCCCTCATACTTTGGTTAGTTTATGAAACCCCTATGTGAAATACTATTACATACGAGTCATTTGGAGTTGTAGATTCAATTATTTGCTTGTCTTATCAATGTTTTAGGATCTCAAATAGAGTGGATGAATGAAAAATACAGGTGTATCACCATTAGTAGAATAGTATTCCCCATTTTTAGAAATACTTCTAACCTTTTTCATCCCAAAATCTTAGTAGGTTTTAGTAAATAGAGAAAAGTGATACATTAGAGGAGGTAGCCTCATCAAAAATAGAGGTCTGGTTTAAGTATAGGTATCCCACAACCTTCAATCATTCCAATGTTATTCTAGGTGTGAAGGAGATCCTGAGTAATTAGCCTTCCCTGATCAAGGTTCCATCTATATTTATAACACATACTTCTCAAAATACCTTCTTTTCTAAGGAATTACAGGCTATGAAAGAAGCAATATTGACATTATAAGCCAAAAGTCAAAATTAAAAATACTAGTTAGATCATATATGTTCATATCAATTTTATTCAAGTATTTTTAGATACCACTTCCATTTAATTTTTAAATTATAAAATTTGACAAATATAAAGGACAGGGGGACCCAAGATAACATTGGATCTTATCTTTGTTTCCTATCAAGAAGTCAACTATAACTCTAATTTCCTACTTTGATTGTTCTCATGAAGTTTGGTTGGTCCTACTTTAGATTTGTTTATGCATCTTATAAAAGGTTATGTTACAACTTTATATGGATTATCAAATAAGTTCATTAAATAATTTCATATAACATTGAGTATGAGTTAACCATGGTTTACATATGTGTTATCAAATAAAGAGGAGGTGAGAGATTTGATACATATATTCAATGATGGAGAGTACTAGATAACATATTTCCCCATGCAATTCTTGACCTTGAGTTGGTAAGTAGTTTTTTAACAAATTTAAATTTAGACCTGACACTTAATCTCATATTATAATGTCCAATTTTTTTTGATGACATCATTACTAAAGGTGTTCAAATAGATAAGGCTATAATTGACAAAGGATTGGTTAAAATATATTAATAGAATCAAAATAAATCTCACAATCAGTCTCCAAAATAAAATAAAATCATAACCAACATACTATAGACAATCATTTTTGGCTATTTTCATGCCTAAACTAGGATTCAAATCAATTTATAGCACATGACATAATCTAAGCCTAGAAATCACCTAAATTGCCAAAATTTGACCATATAAGGGATGAAATTTCTCAAAAACATGGTAAGGCTTGTTTATTTAGGGTATTATCCTATATGCACCAATAACCTAGTTTAGTTTCAACCCTAGTTAAATATGACCTAGTAATTTGACATTTATGTATTATAAAGCTATTAATTTAAAACAATTGCCAAAAGCCAAAAATCACTAAGAAATATTAATTAACAAAAAATCTCAATTATCTTGTCTAAATAAAAATTCCAAGTTAAATTAATGTATTTCATCTATCTAAAAAATAATTTCTATCCAAATATGAAGTCAAAGGTCAAAGGAGCTAATACAGTGATTTATTAATTTATAATATTGCAAAAAGGTGAGTCATGATCTCAAAAATATCTAAAGTGAGTTTTCATGGTTCATAAATATCTAAAAATGAGTTGTTAAGACTTCATGAGTGATTTAACCTAACCCAAGGTTAACTTGAATCAACCTAGGTTATTTTAGACTCAACCAAAGTTAGAATTAAACCTAACCTCCCTAGGGTTGGAGTTAATTTTGAGACCTATAATTTCAAGTGCCCTCACTCTACCCAAATAACATTTTGTGTGTAAGTTTATTCTATAAGAATACCTTTAATAAGCCATCAAATTAATGATATAATTACCATTTGATACCAAGCTTCACACTAAGCCAATTCAAGCCTATCAAAGCCGCAAGTGGCCATTGGAGAAGTGCTACCAACATGGAGATGCATTGGTAAAAGTTTATAATGTCATATACCAAGCATGAACATCTACTATGCCAATAATTGGACATCTTTTTTGATAAGGGAGGTAAAATTATTGTGTCTTTTTATCTCTATTTTGTATTCTTGTCCATTATGTTATACTCCCCCTAATTCTTAAGCAAGAGTGTTTAGTTTCATTGTATTGTTATACATGGATTTTTATTATCTTCACTAATAAGGAACTAATCAATGTTTATTTTATCTTCAAACTTATAAGATACATAATGGCACACTTAGTTGGACCATGCATCCCATATGGCCAAGAAGAATAATGTGAAACCTTTAGATCTTAAAAAAACATTTAAATCTTCAAGTTTAGAGTTTTATACTCAAAATTCTCATATTTTTTTACAAATTTATAATGGGGATATCTCTATGTGGCTATCTATAAATATGCCTCAGCCTCTTGAGTATAACTATAACTCTTCTATCAGTAGGGGCCCCACTCTAGAGGGTGACTAGACTCTAGCTCTCCCCCCATATATGACTAGATGAGGGGAGTTATTCAACCCATAGATAGTTAACACCCCCATTTATCTATCTCAATACACTATATATAGATATGTTCCTTCACATTGATGATGATCATAAAAAATACTGATGATACATGGATTAGTAATTATCTCTCTAGTCATTGATGATGATCTCTACATCAAAAGCCAACAAGTCATAAACATAGCAAAAATTAAATTTTCTTGCTTTAAATTTGGTGCCTAAAAATCATTTTATTACCTTTATAACCTCTTTATTTCAAGGCCATAATAAGTTTGAGTTCAAAACATTTTTATCAAGCATTTTTATTTTGAAACATGTTTGTTTTTATGTGATTGTAGGAAATGGTGATGATCATAACAAATCAATGTTGATCACATGAATTGACAATGATCACTACAATAATCAATGAAATTTAAAAATGGATTATTTTTTATTGATTTTATTTTTTTCCCCTAAATATAAGAGAACCCCCTAACATTTTTTTCAATAACTAAGGTGGAGAAAGGGAGGCATAAACACATCTAACTCTCACATACACTTTCATTTTAGTGATTAAAATTAACCTAACCAAACTTGTCTTTTATCATTTCAAGTTTTTACAAGAGAAAAAAAGGCCAAACAATCAAAACTTCATTCATATTTGAGTTGGTGATTGTAAAAGAAACATCCACTTTAATTTAGAGCTCTTAAGAGAGTTTATCTTTTTATTTATTCTTTGCTTATTTTCTAGGTCTCAAAATTCCTAGATTAAATTATTTATTTGTGGAAAAATGAAAACATAGTGTGTATGTTGTCCCCCCATCCCCTATAGGTAACTCAGATGATCAAAAATAGTTTATTTATTATCTTTTTTGTTTATCCTAGAATGGAAATGATGTCATGTATGCTCTCCCCAAGCTCTGAGTGACCTAGAAATGACCTCTAAATCTTTCCAATTTTTATTTAATTTTTTATTGTATTTAGCTTGTGGGAGATATTTCATCACCTCAAAAATTATTTAGGGGTGCATTGAATTTGGGTTTCATATCTCAAGATCATACCAACCCCACTTTATGATGGGGTATATGAATCAGGAATGTGATAGTGGGATTGAATGAAGCTGAGCAATTAGCCTTATAATCCTAATAAAAACCTAGGCTAATTCACACTAAACATCAAACTTCAATAAGTAGTACATAAATTAAGTCATTGTGTAAAGGAATATACCTTTGAATAGTAAGTGAGTTTAAACCTAATTGACATGATGCACCCTTGTGTTATCTAGACTTGGGACTATTTGGTGCATTTTGAAATATATATATGTTAGTTAACCCCACTTACCACATAATATCTTAACAAATTTCAAGTTCTCCTCACTCTAAGTTCATGCCATATATAAATGATTGAGAGATAGAGGGGGTATTAAACACTCTACCTACACCTATTCTTTAATTTTTAGATTAACACTTAATTCCTTTTGAGCATTATTATATACTTAATAACACAATACCTTTCTTAAGTGATGCCTATTGTTGAACAAATCCAATAATAAGAACCCTACTATGTAATAAAACCCACATGGAAAAGTTATGATCTATAATTGTTTGATCACCATTTATTAGATAACAAAGATGAGATTCTACCTAGGGTGGTAGAAGTAGGAGCCAAATTCTTGCTAGACTTCCCACATGAAAGTCTGACTAGTTTGATTAAATTCCATAGTAATGTGCCTTGAAACTAATAGTTTGAATAATCATCAACTAGTTACAATAAAGTTTTAGTGAAAATACCTCAATAGAGTTAATTTTATTACAAAAGGGAAAGGTCCTATGGATAATCAATTAGAATAGGTATAATAAGCGTACTAAAATTATCTTAAACTAGCTCATAATTTTAACACAATGGTTATTTCAAACATGCCACTTATAGAGCTAACTCCTTCAATAAGGCCACCAATAGATTCTTTTGTTTATGCAAATCAAAACATAGACCTATTTATCTAAATAATATTGGTCTGAGACATGTATAATGTCCCAATTATTATGGAGCAAACTATTGCACAAATAGAAGACCTCACTCAAAATGTAGTGAATAGAACATAAGTTCATTCTAACTTGAACCAAAGTGGGTATAATATACCACCAATCAAAACACAACATATTACTCCAACCAATACCATGAGTGGTTTGTAATAATAGGGGATAGGTATGCCTATTTACAAACACAAAAGCAACCTCCACTCTTCAACCAGTTGCTTTCTCAAGTGTATAATAAGGAGCAAATAGCCAAAAATAATAGATGAATATACCACCTCAATAAGTGAACACTATTCCACCTCAAAATATGGAAATAAATATTCTACCATAATAAGTACATACCAATATACATCAAAAATAACAAACATTACTTAATCTATAATGTGTTTCTATTGGTCAAAAAGTTCTAGTTGGTCCAAAATAACAAATTTCAAACCCTCAACAAGTGCCTAACCAAAAAGTGTTTAAAAAATAGAAAGATTCTAATCTAAAACAATTGTAAGGCACTATGGAATAGTTTCCCTTCACACAATGGATATCTCACATACAATAAGGATCCAAATTTCAACACCTTCAAAATTAGGGTTCTATTTAATAACATGTTCCCTATATACAATATGGTTTAATGAGCAGACATCAAGTTCCTACCCAAACCTAGAAATACTAGCATATCCCACCTAGACAAATGTATTTACCACAACCATAATTTGCTAACCAAGGCTATGTAGCCAATCCTAGACAAATTTTTTCTCAAGATCATTGTATTTCATATCAATAATAAAATCCTAATGCATGGATATGTATACCTGGTCATCTGACCAATTCAACCAACATTCTATAATATGCCATTCCAACTTACCCTGGTCAAGGTATTCCACATTTGACCATGCAACCCTAATATAAATATTCCACCTTAGCTAACTTCCTTTCCTAAGAGTTGTAGCAAATGAAGGATGCAATTCAAGCCATTCATACTAGAAATAAACAAAGAATTTCAAACTAAACAAAATATGCTCATATCCATTCAACATGGATTACCATCAAATAACATTTATTTCTAGTTATGAGCCACCCAAAATTGACAAATATAAGGTCAAAGGTAACCCTAGATATCACCAAAAGTAATTATTTTTTACTTTCCAACCAGTGGCATATAGTGACATATATTTACTTCTACTCTTTCCAAGGAGTCTAACAAGCCTTGAAATTGCCAAAGAATTTTGTACCTAAATTTGATGATCTATTAGATAAATTTGTACAATATTTTTCATATAATATCAAGCATAATATTATAGTTACAGACTTGGGATAAACAAAATAGAATAATGGTGAAAGCTTCACTACTTACCTATAATCATGGAGAGCACTGGTGAGTCAATTCACTCATAATTTGATAGATAAGTATTTGGTAATGATATTTACTAGAAGCATACATAGTGAGAGATATTATCATATTGAACTACAATGTGCTCATATGTTTGAAGAGGTTATTGAGAAATGGATACATATTGAGAAGGTCCTTGTTAACAAAGGGATCATTAATCTATCTTCTTCCAACTAGATCCAAAATCAACATCAAGGATAACACAACCAAAACCAAAAGCATATCCAAAACTATAATCCTATTCAAATACCAACTTTAATGTTAGCCTAGGCCAACAATAACAAAAAACCAAAGGACTACAACCAAAATAAGAATGTTTCTGGAATGGAGTCACTGAATCATGTCATGTATAAATAGTGTAAAAATGGCTTGTAAATTTACCTCCACCAATTTAAGAACCATAGCCTCCATTAAATAAACTAAGGTCTCCATAAAACTAATAACCACATAATTAATCCCAATTATAAACCCCTCTTTTAAGGATAAGACTGCCCATTACTAGATAATTTAGTGACCTTTGGGAGCTTTACATAAAATAGTTCAAGAAAATATGATTAGTTGGCTTGTAATAAAGTGATTTCTTGGAGGAATTACTTTTCCTATTCAGTATAAAAAACATGAATTTTGTGAGTACCATCATATCAAGGGAAATTCTATATGTAGGTTTATTCAACTAAGGCATCTAATTGAGAATATAGTAGAAATTGGAGAGATACAATGAGATACCCATGCTCTTATGACCAATCATAATTTTTGCATCTATCAAAATATATTTCTTCAACTTAACAATAAAAACAACAAAACAAGAATAATATTGGCAAAAAACTACACCATAATATCAACAACAATAACACCAACAACAATAATAATAGAATGGTCAGAAACAAGAGTAAATTGACCAAAGCAACCAAGGAGGCTATCATGTCATTACTTATACCTATGAAAATGTTATAGTAGACATCTCAGGTGGTCATGTTTACACCATCACCATTAACCCCTGACTAAATACCATCAAACCAAGACATTCACCCAATAATGCCTATCAACCAAGAAATGCATACCAACTTTCTTATGCCATTAATTCTCCTTCAGACTATGTTAACATCTAGGATCAATAATTCCCTATAATTACCATTCCAAGCCATATTACCTCTCCAACTAATTACCAAAGCCCTATGCCAAATTGATATTTAACAATCATGAGTCGATGGGATAAGATTACCATAAAAGGAATAAAACCAAATTCCACAAATGAACCCATTAAGACCTTTATGCCTATCAAAAATAATCCAATTGCCAAAACCTAAAGGAAAACCTATGATAGTATGGAGTAGCTAAATAAGATACCTATGCAAATATCCATCATGTATTTGTTACGTACATCTAGCATCCAAAAATATATACTAAATGATTACTTGAGATAATTAATCATTCCTAATGACATTACCTTAGATAAATTTCAAGCCATGGTAGGAAATTGGGCCCTTAGCCAATAACTTACCTTTGAATAAAGAGACAAGCCATCCTTAGGCCCATTACACAATAACTTGTTGTACATCAAGGTTGATATAACAAACCATAAGGTTAAATATGTCTTTGTAAATAATGGTTTGGGACTCAAGTTTATGTCTCTAAAGTTGATATATCATCTTGGATATACATCGACTGACTTACAACTAAATACCATTATCATCAAGGCATATGATAACAAGGAATGTGGATCACAAGGTACTATCATCTTGCTAGTGGTCATTGGAAATTTGATCCATGACACTCGATGCCATGTTTTGGACTTGGAATTATCTTAAAATTTAATATTGATCCAACCCTACATATATTAAATTAGGGCCATACCTTCCATGTTGCATCAATGTATTAAATTTCCCCATTCAAGGATAGAAGTGACAATACCAGTTGATCTCCAACCTTATTAAAATGTCTTAAGTCTAAATACAAGATTTCTAAATATAATTTTGGATTTAATCTTATGCCCAAACATGATAAAGAAAGATATGAGAAAGATAAATCCTTTGAATCAAGACTAGAATCCAATTATATTAACCCATACAACTTAGCCTCTACCTCATTTGTGCCTCTACTAGATAGACATTGCCAATCATTTCTATATATCTGAAAAAGGTATCAAAGAATACCATGCCCATGACTCTTTCCACATTGCCAAGTTGTCATAGAATACTAAATCCTATGAGAGACCCAAATACAAAACCACTCACATGGAATGATAGACCAAGGGAAAATCTTATCTCAAGAAACCTCTTATTTTTAAATTGGCCTTTGGACTAGAACAAGACCCCTTAATCAAAGATGATTCATGAATTTATATCTATGAGTTAGTTAATTATTACCAAAGTGTAAAGTATGATATACCTAATCATATTATGGGTAATCAAGCTTATGAAGTTAGAGGCTTGGGGATACATCAGCAAGGGATAATCAAACTAGTCTCAATGACCAAGTATAAGGGAAACCATGATATTAGATTTAAACCACCTAGGGCTGACCCCACATACCTTATTCAAGTTTTAACACCATCGACTAGTGAAGATAATGCCAAAAGTGATATAGTGTCTGATTATAACATCTAAAATGACCTTACCAATAAAAATTTGTTTAACCCCTATGTTGTTTTCACCATTAACCTTATTTATCACCCTTTACCACTTACCCTTTATCACACATAATTGATAGACTAGGACCAATAAGAGTTAGTAATACCATTAGATGAGTTAAAAAATGATGAGGCCATTTAAAAATTTCTAGGTTTGAGAGATCACATACCTCTTGAAGATCAAAAGCAAGGATTTTATATCAGATTGGATCCTACTACCTATTTCAGAGAGTGGGTAAACTTTCTTGGACAAAAACAAAAATAAATCAAACATTGAGGTATAAAAGTGAAAACCTCTTTGAGGCACCTTCTACCTAGGGTAAAAGTAAATAAAAAGCTAAGTCTCTTGGTGAAAACCTATTTTAGGCACCATTAGATGTGGATGTTCACCCCTCTTAGTAGGAATCATAAGATACCTATAATCTAAGGCTTATTTATGGACCAAATATTAGTACTAAAGAGTGGTAAGCTTTTATGCAAATTGTTCAAGAGTGCCCTGAGGTATTTGTTACATGGCCTTTACCAGCATTAGGGGATTATAATTCATCCTACTTGGGAGAATTAGATGAGCTAGTCTAACCAAAAGAATTTGTCATTGCCAACCATTTTGCCTCCTTTCTAACTATTTTAGAATATGGTTCTACACTCCTTGTAGAGGACACTTCAGAGGTTAACATTGGGACTCTAGAGGACCCAAAAAGATCAAACTAGGATCATCCCTCACTGATGAGTAACATGAAGTTTTTATAGCCCTTCTACATGGGCTATTTGTAAATGCTAGGTTTGGACCCCAACTTGGTTGTACATTATCTTGTTGTACATCCTAATGCTAAAATAGTTAAGAAAAAGTTGTGAAATATATATCCTTGTATTATTGTGATAGTCAATAAATATTTGGATAAAATTTTAGACATGAGATGCATTGATGATCAATTATTTAGAGTGGATTTTTGACATTGTATCGGTGAGAAAGAAACAAGAAGGTATCAAGATATGCACTAATTTCAAGGATATTAACGAATCCTACCTAAAGGATGAATTTATCTATTAAAAATTGATATGATTATCTACTCAATGATTGGATATAAAATTATTTCTCTTATGGATGGATTTTTAGGTTATACTGAAATCAAAATTACATTAAAAGACCAAAATAAGACAATATTAACCACTCTATGGGGAAAATTTTGTTATCAAGTGATTCTAGGACTAAAAAATGTAGGAGACACATACTAATGAGTAATGATAATGATTTTACATGTATGATGAATGACATCATTGAGGACTATGTCGATGACATCTTGGGTAAATCCAAGACCTATATCAAACATCCAGCCATACTTTAGGGAATATTCAAGAGACTTTGAGAGTACAGAGTTAGGCTCACTCATACGAAGTGTGTATTTTGTGTAACTTATAGAAAATTATTAGTCTTAATTATCTCTCATAGGGGCATTGATGTTGATCCAGCCAAAGTTTGATCCATTACTAAAATATTGTCACCATTTACCTTAAAGAACCTCCATAGTTTATAGGGAAAGATCCAGTCAATCTGATGCTTCATATCCTAATTGGATGGTAAATTCCATCTATTTACACACTTACTACATAAGGGTATTAATTTCTCATGGAATGAAGAGTGTTATAAAACATTTGAACATCTTAAGGAGTATCTGACTAGACTACCTATTTTATTTCCACTTATGCCAAACAAGCCATTATTACTTTACCTATCAGTGATTGAAAATGCCCTAGAGAAGTTTTCGCACAACATGATGAAAAAGGTAAAGAGCATGTTATTTATTATTTAATCCAAATATTGGTCATGTATGAACACAAGTATACATCAATTGAAAAATATTATTTATTTATGGTTTTCACATCCCAAAAGTTGTGTCACTACATGTTGGACAACAAGTCCATTTTTATTGCCAAAGTAGATCTGCTCAAGTATTTACTTTCCAAAATAGCTCTATAGGGCTACATGGAAAAGTGGATCATTATTTTGATCAAGTTTGAAACTAAATATTCCAATTGAAAGGCCATTAAATGGAAGGTACTCATAAACCAACTTGAATAAGACCTTCTTCCCGATACTCAACCTCTTACATTTAGATTTCTAGATGAATCCATTTTGACTGTAGTAGAAGCAAAAACACTTCCTAAGATTGAATAATGGAACATGTACTTTAAAAATTCCTTCACAACTTAGGGATCAGGTGCCAAAATATTATTTATCACACCATAAGTGGATCTCATTCCCATGTCTTTTCACATTGGTTTTTATTGTACTAACAACATGGTTGAATATGAAACACTCATCACAATGATTTTATAGGTAGTATATGGAACATCCAACATTTAATGGTTCATATATATTTGTAGTTAATCATCAATTAGGTTACAAAACAATACCATACCAAGGATGAGATGTTGGTACTATATAAAGACATGGCTGATATTATCTCATAAATTGCCAACATTCAATTTTAATAGATACCTCAAGCCAATAATAGAACAATTGATGCCATGGACACAATTGGCTCCATGATTTATATTACAAATAGATCTGGGGATTATTAATTTCTTATAGAACATCTCTGAGTACATCACACAAATAATCATCCATTGAGATGGTTTGTGACATTGTTTGTCCCATGTATCCCTAGTATTCTAACATATATGCCTACATCCAATACCAGATTATTCCAACTAACCTATCACATAATAAATAAAAAGCCTTCATCCACAAAGCCTCCTATTATACTTTACTTGGACCTACCTTGTATCATAAAATAAATGATGGAACTCTTCTTCATTGTTTACCTTTAGTAAAATAGAGATTATCATTGAGGGAAGTTCATGAAGGAGTATGTCGATCCCACACCAGTGGGGTAATCCTAGATAATAAATTATTGTGCACTAGTTATTATTAGATGACTATATAAATAGACATAGTTACTTCTATGAAAAGGTGTGTCTATTAGAATAATGCTAATGTATTTCATGTTACAGCCAAGATGCTCAAACCACTTACAACACCATGGCCATTCTCAATGTGGGGATTCAATCTCATCGGAAAGAACAATCCCACATATTTATATGGCCATAAAAATACCCTAACTACTACCAAATATTTCACTAAGTGGGTGGAATCTATTCCCCTCACTTATATAACTGGTAAGCAAATATCCAAATTTATATTTAACCATCTAATTTTCCATTATGGTATCCCTTCTGACATTATATTTGATAATTTTAGATCATTTAAAATTAAATATGTGAAATAAATTTTTACCCAATATCTTAGCAAAAAACATTTCTCAACCACCTATTACCCACAAGACATTAGCTAAGTTGAGGCTTCTAACAAAACCATTATCAATATTTTGAAGAATCTTGTCAATGACATTGGTTGTAATTAGCACTTGAAACTATTTAACACCATTTATGCATACCGTACCACATTTTATACTCTAATATTACCTACCCCATATTCACTTTTTTATGTCACTGAGACCATTCTTCATATTGAGGTTAAGTTTCCTTCTCTCCAAATTTCACTATAGCACATCATTGATGATGAGGACTACATATTATATCATTTCCAAGATATAGACTTAATTGATGGAAAATGTATAGATGCCTTGA
Source organism: Torreya grandis (assembly GCA_037957365.1). Classification (NCBI taxonomy): domain Eukaryota; kingdom Viridiplantae; phylum Streptophyta; class Pinopsida; order Cupressales; family Taxaceae; genus Torreya; species Torreya grandis. The sequence goes on along the minus strand of JARHVA010003892.1, from coordinate 953,903 downwards.
ATAACATTCAAGCCTATCATAATATATTATGAGGCCAATATAAAAAATTCATTAAGCATCAAAAAATTCAAGCTTTGTGACCTTGTGTTAAAATAAAATTAAAATTTTATCAATGTCAAGACAAAGAAGAAAGGATTGTTTCAACCTAACTATTTAGGGCCTTATGTAGTTATTTCCAACTATAGTTCAGGAGCATATAGACTCACCACACCAATAGGAGATGAAATAATGAACATAATGCACCTCAAACATTTTTACACTTGAGAGACTCAAATTATTGTCTACAAGGATAATTTAACTTGTGCCACACTATACCTATTTCTTTGTACCATAACCCTATACCATTTTCAAAGATACCTTAACCTTTTTCTAGTTAGTTAATTTTACCTAACCTCACCTATAAAAATTGGCCTTAGTTATGATTAATTTGTATTTCAGGCATGTTTAGTGGTTGATGATAGATTCAGTTCCAGTAGTTATTTCAAATACAAACATTTGAAAGGTAGCATATGAAAGTAGTATGATAGTGGTCCTAGTAAATGCATCCTTCATTTATTGTTATGTTCTTTATCATGGCTCATGCTACTAATTATAAATCCCTATAGACAATTTAGTACCATCAACCCTTGTCATTATTTCCTAATTATAACTACCTTTGATAAAATTAGGAATAACCCATTTACCATTCATTTCCACATCACCTTGATATCACTATTTCCATACCTTTCCATTTTCCTATACCAAAACTTGTTGGTTATTAGTCAAACTCCTTTTATTTGGGTGGAAATGTAATGACTTGAGGTCCTGCAGGACTATGTAAAACACTCAATTTAAATTGAGGTCAAATCAATCACCCCTTTACCATGCTCTTGCCATTTTATGAGTTAACTTGTGTTATATCTAGTAATTATCTATTGATTTAAGATACAAAAAGCACCAAAATATTTGGGAAATTTCCCCAACTTTCACCACTATAGGTGGAATTACAGTGACTTGAGGTCCTATGGGACTATGTACATATCATTTAATCTAAATTTAGGTCTACTCAATCACCCTTTTGCCATACTCTCACCATTTTTTGAGTACCCTAATCCATGCTCTCACCATTTTTTGAGTTAAACATGATGTATCTCATAATTCTCTATTGAGTTGAGATACCGAAAACACCAAAAACATTAGGAACTTTCCCCAACTTTCACCACTATAGGTAGAACTATAGTGACTTGAGGTCCTATGGGACTATGTATGTAATGCTCAATTTACATTGAGGTCAGCTTAGTGTTCTCTTTACCACACTCTCACTATTTTACAATCCTTTTTAAGTCATGATCTCATCATTTTGTGAGCTAATTTGTGTTGTATCTCATAATTATCTATTACATTGAGATACCAAAAAAACCAAAAACATTAGGAACTTTTCCCAACTTTCACCATTGTAGGTGGAACTACAGTGACTTGAGGTCCTATGAGACTATGTAGGTAGCACTCAATTTACATTGAGGTCAGATCAATCACCCCTTTTCTATGATCTATTCATTTTGGGAGCACCTTAAGACATGTTCTTGCCATTTTATGAGTTAAGATGTATTGTATATCATAATTATCTATTGAGTTGATATACCTAAAAAACTAAAAACATTGGCAACTTTCCCCAACTTTGACCATTGTAGGTGGAACTACAGTGAGTTGAGGTCCTATAGGACTATGTAGGTAGTGCTCACTTACATTAAGGTTAGCTCATTCAGCCCTTTTCCATGCTCTCACCATTTTGGGAGTACCCTAAGTCATGCTCTCATCATTTTATGAGTTGGACCATTAAGTATCTCATAATTATCAATTGATTTAATATGTCTAGAAAATTTCAAAAACATTTGAAATATTTGAACACCCCTAAACATTTTTAAAAACCTAAGAAAATCCTAAAAATTAGAAAATCATAAAAAATGGCTTTGAATTTCCATGTGAGATATAAATCCATCAAAATTTTATGGGATGCATTTTATTACCTATCAAGCTTCATTTCTAGACCACCTTGGTCTTTTCCCTCCCATTTCTAGGAGAACTACATCACTATGAGGTCTGAACAAAATATGTAGGTAGCACTAGGATACATGGGGTATGTCAGGTTAGCTCAGCCACCATCACTACTTCATCACTTTACTTTTATTTGTCACTTCCATGACTACTTATTTACCTTAAGGATTTTGGCAATCCTAGCTATTTCACAATTAATTTCTTGTACTTTTATTTCCCTAGCCTTATTATTCTTTTACACTCTCACCATTTTATTAGTAATTTCTATTTAAACTCTCTCACCATTTTATGAGTAACCATCATCAACACTCTCATAATTTTATGAGAAACCATTGCCAATGTTCTTACCATTTTTTGATCTCATTTTCATTCTAAGTAGTAGATGTAATAAACACTACAAATTACTGATTTACTTAATTAGTGGATACTCATCTCTTATCTTTTAGTGTGGTTTTAGCCTAAACCTTGCTCTCAAACTTTTGTGATTTTTTTCTATGTTTGATGCTTTCACTATTGTGGATGTCATACCTTCTTTTCCTATGCACTCATCATTTTCTGAGACCATTCCTATTTTCTTTTACAACTCAATGATGTTTTCTTATCATCATTTTATTCTATCCCATATCCTAGGATAAATACATTTAGCCTAAAATTCACATTAGACCTACTATCCATAGACCTATGTAGGCAAAATCCACTTACCTAATGCATATGGAGTTAACTTGGCTACCCCTTATTTTTCTTCTATTTCCCCCCATTTTGTGTGCTTATGTCATTATCACCTATAGCCTAGGGGCAACTATTTGTCATCATACCCTTTTTCATTGTATCCCTACATATTAGGGGCAAAATTGTGCCATTTATTCTTGTGTTGTTTTACCTATGTCATTGCCACCTAGCTTAAAGGTCACCCTATCACCAAGAGTAACACCTCTATTACACATGCACAAACAATTTGTATTTTATTTGTTACTAACATTGTGACTAACCATTGTTTGTATATTTTCATTTGTTTATCTTATAATAGTTTAGTTATTGAACTAGTCTTATTTTATTTTGTTTATACAGTTGGTTTATTTTGTTTGTTGATCTATTTTGTTTGTTTGTTTGTATAGTATGTATAGTTTTTTTGTGTTTTGTTTGTTTTTTTGTTTTTATCTATTTGTTTGTTTTGATTTTTTTATTTGTTTTTTCATTATTGTTTATTTATTGGTTTTATTTATTTATTGTTTGTTGCCTTTTTGCCTTTTTGTGACTTCTTTGGTTGTCTTAGGTCTATTACATTTTATTTACACTTAAGTATTGATTATCCATATCTTGTACTTAGGTTATGAATTTTTGTATTTAGTCCTACACTTGGTTTATTTGTTTATATTTACACTTGGGATTTTATTGTCAATATTTTATTCCTAGTTTGTTTATATTTACATTTAAAATAAATTTTCCATCCTAAGGTTATATATTGTCATTATGGTTGTTCATAAATATGATGCATAATATCATAAGCTACAAAAAAATTAGGACAACAAAGATTATCGATCAATGCAGTGGGTAATACTTCTTGTTCACATTTGGAATATCACAAACATTACCCAAATTCAAAGTAATTAAACAAAAAATGAATTATAATCCATACTAGTTAGGACATGCATATCTACACCAAAAGGTAGCCCAAATCATACCTATCCTTTATACTAGTTCACTATAAATATATGATTATGGGTTTTTTATGTGAGTTTCCTTAGAACCATTATGGAAAATCAATAGTTATCCTCTTCTCTTTAATCAAACCAATCCATTGACCATTATAGTTGTATCAATGTTAATAAGGATGGGCATCTCCACATTAGTAGGTACAACTAGATCATTCACATTGATCAATTCTTATTCTTCTATTTTATTCCTCATTTTTATATATCCCACTTTTGGGGGAACTACATTGATCTGAGGTCTATTTGGACTATGTAGGTAGTGCTTGGATACATGATGTATCTTAGGTTAGCTTGACCACCATTATTCTTCTAATCATCTCTCTCATCATTTTGCACATCCTTGTAAACTTGGTTGTTTATGACTTCTTTGGTACTTGAAAATTCATTAGACCATCACATCTATGTTTGTGATCACTCATATTTACTCTATGTAATAGGTTATATCCTTGAGTTATGCTTGCCAATCTAACCTATTGGGGCACAACTAGTTTATCATGATCAAATATGCCCTAATGGGTAAAAATTATTATTCAATCTAGGTCATCAAAATGATTATAACTTCTTGTGGTAAAATCATTATTTTTGACCCATCCACCATGTTGGGGTACATACCTGTAACACTGATTATAACTACCTTTTAGTAAATCAATGTCTCAAATTCTATTAATGATTATGATTACCTTTGGTCAAATCAATATTTTAATCAAATGTGAGCAAGCATTATCTCGACTAGATTAATCTCAACCATGGGTTAATTCATTTTTTAATCTTATTTCTTTTTGAGGGACCATCCATCAATAATATGTGTCGACCACTCCCTTTAGGGGGAATCATAGGCTTCCCAAACTTTGTTTGGAACACCATTTCATCATTATATTCTTTTTTAACATATTTTTCATTATTTGAAATATGTTACTATGTTTGTGTCACACAATGCATTACTAAATAGGGGAAAACTATATACACTCATTTTTGGCCACTTTCATTCCTAACTTGGGATTTAGATCAATTTATAGCATATAATGCAATATAAGCATATAAATCACCTAAATTTTCCAAATTTGACCATGTAAGGGATTTAATTGCTTAGAAACATGTAAAGGCTTACTTATTTAGGGTATTACCCTGTATGCACCAATAACCTATTTGGTTTCAACCCTAGTCAAATTATGACCTAGTAATTTGACATTCTTAGATTGTCAAGATATTAATTCAAAACATTTAAAATAATTATAAAAATCCAAAAAACACTAAGAAATATTAATTAACAAAAAAATCTCAATTAACTTGCCAAAGTAAAAATTCCAAGTTGAATTAGTGAATTTCATTTGTCTAAAAAGGAATTTTTACATAAATATGAAGTCAAAGGTCAAAGGAGCTAATAACATGATTTATTAATTCTTAATATTCTACAAAAGTGAGTCATAACCTCAAAAATATCTAAAATGAGTTGTCATGGATCATACATATATAAAAATGAGTTATCACAACTTTACGAGTGCTTTGACCTAACTCAGGGTTAACCTGACTCAACCTAGGTTATTTTAGACTTAACCAAAGTTAGAATTAAACCTAAACTCTATATGGTTAGAGATAGTTATGATAACTATAAATATAAATGCCCTCAATATATCTAAAAAAGATTTTATATGTAAGGTTATTCTATAATCATGCCTTCAAAAATCCATTAAAGTAATGTTATAATGCCATTTGATACCAAGATTCACACCAAGTCAAGCCAATCCATAAGTGGTAATTGGAGAAGTGATGCCACCATGGAGAAGCATTGATAAAAGTATTTAATTCCATAGATCGAGCATGAACATCTACTATGTCAACAATTGGACATCAATTATGATAAGGGAGGTAAAATTCTTGTGTGTTTTTATCTATATATTGTGATATTGTCTAGTTTTTTATGTTCCCCCTTATTTTTGGGTAAGGGTGTTTAGTTTCATTTTATTTTTATGAAAGAATTTTTTTATCTTCACTAATAAGTAACTAATCAACATTTATGTGATCTTTAGACTCCTAAGATACACATTCTACTCCAAAACTAAAAAATGTAGCAGATAAGCTCAATATTTTTAACTATAATAAGAATTTGGTGGGTAATGGAAATACATAGGATTGACATTTTCAAACCATAAATCTAGCCCCAGTACAAAATTTTACTCAACCACAACCTCTGTGTACACATAATATTTTCAAACCTTTTATCAAATACCGATGCTTTACATCTTACAAGAACTGATTGAGACTCAATCTCTTTGAGTGCATGCCCTAAGGGGTCCACCAAGAAAGGGGTGGGTAGACCTTTGGTGCTTCATAGGATTATTTTCCTTTATTACCATATTATTACCAATCCAACTAGCTCCTAAAACCATTGCCTAAGTTATTTCTCCTTCATTGAATACTCCTCTAGTTTTTTCCTCTTTCCATCCCTCATTTTCTTATCTTAAACCCCTTTTAGTTAGTTGGTTGTACTAGGTCAACTAGGTCAACCCAATATAATTTAGGGGTATTTTTCACTTTCTTAACTTGTTAGCCTTTCAACCGACCTAGCTCAGACCTAGTGAATTGTCTCCAAAAATACACTAGGTCAACTAGGTTGACCCTATAAAATTGACATTATTGGAAGGATTTAGGGTAAGATCTACATATATACAAGATCATTTTATCATTATTTCATATGTGAAATCAAGATTTATTATTTTCTCACACTTCTTCACAATCTGTTCTTCCACCATTCTATTTGAGGAGACTTAGCTTAGGTTTCTTATTTGGAGAATCTATTATTTTAGATATTTCTTAGATGATTTAGCCTTTATTAGTGATCCTTACAAACCAAAACAACCTCTTGAAAATCCCCTTTGGCCAAGGGAGAGATTGAGTCTCAATGGGTTCACATTCTAGTAAGTATATTCTTTGTTTTCCTCTCTTTTAGTAGATAAAAGTAGCATAAGTGTTGGCTCTAATAATACTATATTTCATATTTCATGTATTAGGGTGTTACTCATACTTAATTTAATTAAAGTTCCCTATAAATATTTTTTTAATTGTTTCTAACCCCCACTTTGTGCCATAAGCTTTGATGTGCACTAGATTAGATTTACTTTCTTGTTATTAGAGTAAGTGAAAGATTTAAGCCTTAGGACTCCATTAGGGTTGTTTTTCAATTGTGTTATACTGTAGGCTTTAGAACCCTTCATAGCATGATATATTTAGATAAGTGATCCCCTAATCAAGTCTAGTAAATCCCCATATTGGTCATGTTCCCACTTAACAAGTGTATTCCCAATCAAAAGTGTAGGTATGTTCTATCTTCTTCAAGCCAAGAGAGATTTATAGACATGATACATTTTTGATTGCATACATTCTAGTGAACCTGACATGAATCCTATCCCACCACTAGTTGGATTCAAATTTCCATTTTTCTTCTTAGTATTATTTTTCATATATTTGCAGTACTTGATCGACCCAATTGACCTTGCAGCCTTTTTTGCCTACTCCCCAACTCTAATACAATACTAGATCAACCTAGTTGATATTGTACTCCTATTTCACTTTTTTTTAGCCTCTATTTGCTATACATGATCAACTTAGTTGACATTGTACTATTTATAGACCTTTTACAGACTTTGTTTATTGTACAAGATCAACCTAGTTGACCTTATACTGTCTACATACCCTTTTCAACCTCTATCTACTATATCAGGTTGACCTAGTTGACCATATACTATTTTTTGCCTTTTTGTTTATCTATTCAATTCCCTATATGTCTGACTTAGTTATTTGTTTACCTAAATTAGTTCTTTGTCTCTGTTTATTATTCTTCTTGCTTAGCATCCTCTTTCTTTCCTCAAGAATCATATCCCCTATTAGACTCTTCTTGGACACCTTGAATCCATTTAGACACTATATGGGGTGCTCTTTTCCTCTTATCTTTTTGTATATTTTATTTCTCTTTTTATCTATTGGGGCATCTTACAATTCCCATCCACACATTAATCTATCCTTTGGGGCATCTTTTGATACTTACCCATATGTCATTTTAGACTTTAGGGCATCTTGTGATGCCCATCCCTACATCTAATTATCCTTTGGGGCATCTTGAAATACCCACTCTTATTTTACATTACATGCTACCAAAGTAATTCAACTTCAAGAAACATTTTGAGACACATATGCTTGTTTCTCACATGTTCATTCTTGATATAGACATAAATTTAGGATCATTTCCTTCTTTTCATGCTTTATATTTACATCTATCTATCAATTTTTTAGGTTACTTAAATGGGTCTTTCCCTCTGTAGTAAGTTCCCTCCTTTCAAAAACCTTTATTCCTCCCTTTTGGTCTTTTGGTTTCTTGTTGTAGCATAGTCTTCTTTATCTTCTTGCATTTTCTCTTGTTTTTCACACCCCTTGGGTTTCTCTTTTGTGAGTTACTTTGTAATAATGTGGATAGGACCCGACATTCCCCATAAAACCACCATATTTTATCTATTTTTAACATAATTTTTTCTTGCTAATGTTGTTTTGGCATCCCTTGGGTTTTGTTTTTGTGAGTTGCTTTGGAACACCACGTATGGGACCCGACATCCCTCACAAAATTACCATCTTTTTTCTTATCTCTTTTCACTTTATCTTTCATAATACTTGTTGGTACCCCTTAGGTTTCTCTTTTATGAAGTTACAGTGTAAGACCAAAAATAGGACCCAACCCTCCTCATAAAATTACCACCTTTTCATGTTTTTGATCCTTATTCTCAAACTTTAACTTTTGTTTCTTTTTCTAGATGAAATTTGCATAAAAATCTATGTTAGCATGTTTTCCTCCATTTCCCTCATTATTATGATAAGGAATCACATTTTACTGTCATTGTATCCCTCTTTACCCCTTGTCACATTTTTTGTGATTTGAAGCAATTTAAATTATTTCATGTGTCATTCCTCTTGATTATCCCTTCCTTTCATCTCCACATTAGATAAAACAAGGTCAAAGTCAAGATATAACTTTTATTTTACCTAGATTTATGAGACTCATAGACCCCATGCTCTTTGAAGTTCTCTCTCCTAGAAACCTTATCCCAAGTATTCAAATGAAAGTCATCTTTAACACCCATGTTTGGTTTTCCAAATTTGTATGGAGGAAGAATAGAAAAAGCCATCAATAAATTTAAAATCCAAATCATTTGAAAACAAAAGGCAATGATGTCTAAAAGGCAACATATAGATTTCAAAATTCAAATTCACACCAAAAGGTGTGATTACAATCACATCTCCTATAGCCAATAAAATATCAAACTCTACCGTTGGCCTCACATAGAGCTAAGGTCCTTTGGGGTGTGGTAGGCTAGTATATTAGAATATGGGAAATCATTAAACTCTATGGTGTTATCTAATTTCTCATGCAAGTACCCAATCTTTATAGTAGATCGATGGCTCTGTAAGGGGTCCTAAAGAATGGGGAACACATCATGGGGAGGTAGGTCCATTTTAATTTTCATGCATTTAGCCTTCATGGGATGATATATATACTCCATTTTTTGACCTAATAATTATGTAGCGAAGATAAGCTCTTCATAGTCCTTAGGGTTGAAAGTCCTCTTATTTTGATAAACCTAATTTGAGTGTCTTGACTTCAATAAAGAGGTTATCTACCTTGGTTTTTCATTCATTATCCCCTCCACCCATTTCATTTCCCCCCTTGATATACAAATTGTGATTCTAAATCTATTTCCACTTCTTATTTAATTCCTTCTTCTTCATCTCTTAAAAACATGCTAGCACTACTTTGTTTCAATTTTATCTATCTTTAGAGAAAAACAACATGTTTGAGTGACTATGGATTTATTCTTTCTTTTTCACCATGATTTACATTTCTAGACTTACTTTACTTTCATTTTACCATTTATCATAGTTTTATTGTCCTATTGTTATGAAAACCTAAGTTCATACCCTTTTTTCATTGTTGAGTGTGGTTGGCTTGTTACTTCTCACTCATCAATATTATTTTACATTTTTATGCACCTTTTTCCATTGTTGAGTGAGATGTGGATTGTTATTGATCACTCATCAATGTTGTTTTACCATTTTATTTCTTACTTTACCATTGATTTATTTTTTTTACCATCTTGTTTGACATGTATCCTTGGTTTGACTTGGTGAGTTTGACTTTCTTACGTACGGATAGATTGTTTGAGTTCTTTAGTCTTTAGTAGCCTTGTATTTTTTATTACCCAATTTACTTTTGTTTTTTACTTGGTCATTTGGTCTAACATAACACTTTTCACCCTAGCTTACCAAATTTCCCAAGTACATCCCATCCTCATAACACTGATTGTCTTGACTTTTATTGCATTTGTTTGTTTTTGCTCTTTAGTTTTGTATTCTTGGGTTTGTTGATAATAGTCTATACAACCTACATAATCAAAAATAAGAACATAGTAGACAACCATACAATGATAAAATATAAATCAAGTTACTCATTACATTTAATTTTAAGTTATTTACTTTTAAGTTATTTAATTTTCAGTCATTTACTTTTTAGTCATTTACTTTCAATTATTTTTTCTTTAAAAAAATGTAACTTTTTTTAGCATCAACATTGTGTGTTACTATGTTATTTATTGAATCATTATCCCCTATAACACCTTAGTGGCATGTGATGAGCTTTGAGTGGGGAATATGTATACACATAATATTTTCAAACCTTTTATTAAATACTGATGCTTTACATCTTATAGGAACCCATTAAAACTCAATCTCTCTAAGTGAATGCCCTAAGGGGTGTACTAGGAAAGGGGTAGGTAGACCTTTGGTGATTCATAGGATTATTGTCCCTTATTAACACATTATTACCAATCTAATTATCTCTTAAAACCATTCCCTAATCTATTTATCATCCCTTGAATACTCTTCCAATATTTTCCTCTTTCCATCCCTCCTTTTTTTGTCTTAAACCCCTTTTGGTCAGTTGGCTATACTAGGTCGACTGGGTTGACCCAATACAATTTAGGGGTATTTTCACTTTCTTAGCTTGTTAGCCTTTTGGCCGACCTAACTCAGACCTAGTAAATTGTCCTAAAAAATAGACTAGGTTAACCCTATATAGTTGATGTTTCTATAAGGATTTAGGTAAAGATCCACATATATATACAACATCATTTCATCATCATTTCATATGTGCAATCAAGAGTTATTATTCACTCATGCTTCTTCACAATATGCTCTTCCACCATTCTACTTCAAGAAACTTAGCTTAGGTTTTTTATTTGATGAATCTAGTTTTGTGGATAAGTTTGGATGCTTTGTCCTTTATTAGTGATCCTTAAAAACCAAAACAACCTCTTGTGAAACCCCTTTTTCCAAGGGAGAGATTGAGTCTTGATGAGTTCACATTCAGGTAAGTATATTCTAAATTTGTTCTCCTCTCTTTTAGTAAATAGAATTAGCATAAGTGTTGGCTCAAATAATACTATCTTTCATATTTCATGTATTAGAATGTTACTCATACTTACTTTAATTGAAGTTCCCTATACATATTTATTTTATTATTTTTAATCTCCATTTTATGCCACAAGCTTTGGTGTGCACTAGATTAGATTTAATTTCTTGTTATTAGAATAGGTGAATGCTTTAAACCTTAGGAATCCATTAAGGTTTTTGTGAAATTGTGTTAGACTGTAGGCTTTGGAACCCTTCTTAGCATGATATGTTGTGATAAGTGATCCCGTAATCAGGTCTAGTGGATCCCTATATTGGTCATTCTCTCACTTAACAAGTGTATTCTCAATTAGAAGTGTAGGTATACTATATCTTCTCTAAGATAGGATTGATTTATAGACATGATGCATTTTTGATTGCATACAACCTCCTCTAAGAAATTAATTCACCAAATGAATATTTGCTAATCTAAAAAATACCATTGAGAATGTGTTTCATAAGCTACTTTCTATGAATAAGATTGGATACCCAAATACAAAACCTTTTGATGTGATTTAACCTAAACCAAAATAGTATAGGGATGGTGAATAATTTGAATATCATCAAATCAAAGGACATGTAATTCATAGATGTGTGAAATTATGGCATCTTATTTAGGACATGTTTGAAAGAGGAAAAATTGAGTTAAATAATACTTCATCCTATAATTTTGTTCAGAGTATAGGGATTTACAAAAAAACTTTCTCTTATCATAATAATAATCAACATGAGTGTTAGTAGCATCAACAACACAATAATCAAAATCAGAATCAGGATTCCTATGCTTATAACATTGATTACCATGCTACCCCATATGATTATAATGTAGTGAGATGTATCATGGAACATCACATATCCATGATCATGATCAATCCCCATTCCCATAATTCCCAATAATAAAATCCCTTTATTATAGGATCATGTCCATTTATCTTGGGAGTTCCTCCTTCCTAAGATCCTCATTCTCAATTTACTATTCTAATACCTATTTATTCTACCTCTGACTCTGGTATTTTTATTACCAATTGAGATTATGTTGTTACAACTCAACATGCTAAAATCACCCTTCAAGGTCTTGTGTCACCTTCTTCTGATCCTAATCTAGTTTCTCATTCCAATTCTATTCTAGATCAATTTAAACCCAAATATGCACCTATCAATAGGGAATATGATCTTGTGGATCAGCTAAAGAAAATGCCAACACATATTTATATTTTGGACTTGTTATGTGCTTCTCAACTTCACAAGGATGTCTTATATGATATTTTGAGTCAATATATGGTGTTAATCAATATTGCATTAGATAAATTTCAATAAATGGTCTAAAATTTATCTCCAAGACCAAATTTAATTTTTATCAAAGTAATATCTCATCACTTTGAGCTTCCCATACCAACTCCTTGTATATTGAATTCATAATTACTCACCACAAAATCAAGTGTGTACTGATAGACAATGGTTCTAGTATTAAAATTATTCCAATGAAGCTTGTCCAACATTTGGGATATGCTTTTAGAGATCTCAATAATTATACCATCAATATCGAGGCATATGATAACACAAAGTGATAATCAACATGTACAATTTCCATGTCCATATAGGTTAGACTGGTTATCCATAGTAATGTTTGCCATGTCATTGATCTAGACTTACCTTATAATCTTCTTCTTGGTCATCCTTGGACTCATGATATGCATGAAAATCCTTCTATGATCCATCAGTGTATTAATATTTCTCATTCTAAAATGGAGGTTACTCTTCTTAGATATTTGTAACCATAACAATACTAAAAACATTTAGAAGTAGAATATTGTCAATATACCTATTGTCCTAGTGCTACCAATACCCTCAAAATCTTTCCTAGGAGAAGTGCACTTAGTCAAATTTCATCCATGGGAATTTATATATATATTGGTCACCTAAGATTTATGAAAATTCCTTAAGAAATTAAGGGATTTGAATATCATCCATGTCTACATAAGCCAAATGGAACATGATGGTTTTGATGGATTCTTATCTTGTTTGGTCAAAACAATGGTTGATCATGTTTCTTCAGGTCTTGAAGGGACCTTTCATGGAATTTTTAGTATTTGGCTCACATGTGAGAGATTGTGTAATAAAAAAGCCTCTATAATAGAAGGGTCTATAGTCTTCAGATAACTTTAGATAATGAACAAAGTGTTGAGTGCTTTCTCTAGAGGAAGTTAACTACATTGAAATATTGGCTAAGTGTCTCAGCCTTTTCCATGCCTCCTTGCTCAAGTTGGAGGTCCATTAGCCTATTATCATCTCAAAAGGTGTCTTAAAGGAAAGATTTCATATGCATCTAAGGTTCACTACCATCCCCTTGTAATTTCATGTGGTTTTCACTACCATTTGCACTATGTTTTAACCCTACCTTTCATTTTCCAACCCCCATATCTCTCCACCATCATTCTCATCCACTCATACACCCTTCTTCTCAAGTTTGAACCATGTAAACATAACTAGACACCCTATTTTAACCTCAATAATAATTATCTTATGGAGGATAGAACTATATGGGTCATACATCTTACTGAGGAAGCATATAAGTACCCACAACTAGTCATTTGGGCCTATTATAGTAGAGTCTCCAAGAATATTATGTGTGGAATATTTATGGGCATAGGGAATAGTGTGAACATGAGAATGGATACCCCATAGAGATAGAGGATAATTTGAGGAAAGTCACTAGTGGTTTCAAATGGATCAAAACACCCTACTCCCTCAAACACTCATCTCATAAACCCCTATATATAGTTAATGTTGGTAGATGAATGAATATAATATTATTGATGCATATGAAAAACCACATATTTATTATGGTAATAAATATCATTAATTTAAGTAAAAAATGAGATTCACACTGAGGAAAAGGGAAAATATGATGATCATCACATCTAAGGAGGAAAATTACAATCAATACAGACTTGAAGGTAACATAGGCTTTCTTAGGCTTAAACCCTAAGCCTAAAGAAGAGAAGATTTGAAAAGGAAAATATGTTATAAGTTTCTATATAAGAGTATATTTATGACTAAGACATAAAATTTACATCATATCACCATAATAATATAAGGAAATAAAGGAGAAAATCCTACTCACAACCCTCATGCCTAACCACTCAATCTTGTAGGCAGCCTACAACCAGTCTAGGAAAAATAATTATTTGAGGTATTTATAGGCATGATTAGGCCTTAAAAATTAGTATTAATGACAATTTTGAATTGTCTAAGGTACCCATTATTCATTTTTGTTATAAAAATAGTAGGTATACCAACTATTTTGTCTCAGACCTAGCCCAGTCTATGATAGTCAATTATAGGGCTAGATGAGTCAATTCATGATTTGAAGGGATGAAAAGCATAATAGGGTCCAAAAATGGTTTTGGAGTAGTGTAATATGATGGTTAAAGTATTCCTACACCCTTTAAAAGAAGAAAAATCCAAATTTACATCATATGCCCTTCAGGATATGCCAATGCAGACAGACCTCTAGGCCTAGTCTTGAGACCTACTACAACTTTTAAGAATCCCAGGTCCTTACAAGGATGATGGTGATAATAGATTTAGAAAAATGTGTTAGAACCTAATAATAAGGTGTCAAGTGGAAATTATTAATAAAAATTCCAAAGTAAATTCAAAACACTTCCTAATCCATTCAACCCTATACATAGTCAGCTTGAGAGGTAACTTTAAGTGTTCAAACACTTCACCATAGACATATTGAGGCCCAAATATCTTAGGGAATTTATGTTGGAGGTAAAATAACTAAGGCGGGGGTTAATTAGTAATTAAATATATTTAAAACTTCAAATGCAATCCTTTCAAACTCTTAATCAATGGCCACAAGCATTCATAAAGCATATAATATGTTCATAATAGTGAATAAGAAAGATGATGCAAGATCACACACATAACACAAGATCTACATGGGAAAATCTCTTAGGGAATAAAAACCACTCTCAAGCCTATAAACACATGGACTAATTATCTTATAAGATTATCACAAACATGAGACCTTTTAGTGAAACACCCACTTCACAAGGGGCACCCACCCCTAAGTATGAATAATCACCCACTTATTCTCTATGTTGAGCACCCACACAACACATTATGAAATAAACAACTCCAAAAATCTGATTGGAGAAATAATATATATCACCTCTCTTTTAACTCATTACATATACTCAAATTTGATCATACAAATAATGCATCCAAACACCCCTTTTAGATCACTCTAGGCTTCTTCTCTCATCCTTAATCTGATTTGTACTTTAGTCTATCCACTAAGCACACTATCTCTAATCTCTTTCCTTCATCTCTTTATTATGATCTCTCTCAACACATTCACATCAAGTCTAGAAACCATTGCCTTGGCCTCCACTATTTATAGAGTCTTCATGAATATCAACTATTAGGTCAGCCATAATACTTATCTTAACCCTTAATACATCAAAAATGCTAACACATATCTCAATACCATCCTCATAGGTCGACCATAACATCCATTGGTCACACTTAAGTAGCTACACCTTTTAATCAGGCCTTAATAGCCCTTATAGGTCTCATGGAGACCTATTCATCCATTTATCACTTCATCAAGAAAATTAAGAAAATAATATCACTTTTAAATACTTGGTTCCAATCCATATGACCTCTAAGACATATTCAAATGATTACCCCCACCAAAACACTCTTCTACTAAAGCAAAAATGGCTCAAACAATATTTTGTACATAGTAGCACCATGAATGAACAAATAGTAAACTTTGAAGCTCAATAAACTTGACTATAAAAACATTAAAAAATTATAATTAGATTTTATGGATGCACCTTTAAGTTCTCTCTAACTTTCCTTTTTACTGTATCAAGAATTTCATATTGGATCAAAAGATATAGCTCAAAAACTACAAACAAGTTTTCTATCACAAATTTGAATATTTAAATTCCAACAATCACTATGCAAATGTTAAACATTAGACACTTTGACCTCATCTCATGCTCCTTGGAAACTTTGAATCAATAATCACTATTGATCTCCTCAAATTATCTTGGTCTCTATATTTCAATGCTCACCATTGATCTTAGATGCTCACTTCTACAATCATGCCACTTGGTAGCTCTATGTGCCTTTTCTGCACATTGACTATTTGACTCAATTCACTCTGTCAATCTCCATCTATATGAGCACTCTCATGCCATTGATCTTCTATCAAATTATTGAGATTGAGACACTTATCACTAATGTATGCAATCTTAGGAACCTTTGATAATTTAACTTCATGCACACCATTGATGTTTGTTTGACAAGATCATATGCTCCATTAGATCCTTATTCAGTCACATAAATTTCTCACCATTATATATTTGATCTAATTTAATGCTCACCATAGATATTTGATATCACAAATTTGGCTAAGTATGAGAAATTAGTAAATTTTGTCTGAGAATCCAACTTGGCACTTTAATAGATTTTACTACACTTCATGTCTAGACTTTAAATTTGAAACATATGATATTATCACATAGGGTAATCCAGCCATGTATCAAAATACTCTTGAAACCTTAACACATGTGAAATATGATGTCATCAATCTAATCACTCAACTTTATCTATCAATATGACTACTTGAGCTTAAAAAATCAAATGACTATTCTAATGAATTACATTCACTTTCATAATCACTAATCACTCATAACACCCCATAGGGTCTCTACAACATGTACATATCATCGATATCATCCATTAATTAAATCACTAAGTCAAACATTCCCAAACCATCAATTTGATCACTTTATCATTAATGCACCATGAATCATTATCTCTTTGACATCAATGATAAACTAACATCAATGACCATGCTCAATAATCTCCCCCTTTGTCATTGATGGAAAACATACTCTCAAAATGACTTTATTTTAACAATGAATTCATTTTGATCTTTCTCCCCTTTGACATTAATGACAAAGGGTCTCTTCCTCAACATGCCAATAATCATTCCTCAACATCAGGTATGCATTCAATACTATTTAAGATGCTCAAAATACTAACATATTTTCAAGAATATGAATCAATTTCTCCCCCTTTGAAATTTATAAATCTAAACTTGGACTTATCTAATCCTTGGACCTGACAAACTACTCACAGATCTTAGAAAGTTCCCCCTAATATCATGCTCCATATTATGTAATCTATTATTTGACATACACCAATATGAACTTGAGATTTTATAATACTTGAAGCTATCTACCTATAAAAATCATAATCTCTCTTTTCTCATGTATGAATATTAAATACATTGTCAAAATACTTGACTTGGGTTGATAAAATCATCATGCCAATCTTCTTTAATTCACAACTATAGCATACATCTTCACACTTCTATCATGACTAAAGCATCTTCACATATTCTCCCCCTTACATCATGAACAACTTATTCAAGCCACTCAAGATAATTTAATTATCTCCCCATTAGCCAAATTCATCTTGAAAATTATCAAATTAAAAAGAATATACTTTTGTATTGATTGGAATTTTGATCATTACCTAGAGCACACACACTTGCCTCCACACATGAAAGATTGAATTTGTCATAGAGGGAATAAATATCCCAAAACTCATGATACTCTCATATCTACATGAACTTACTTGACTTGTAGTCCTTCCTCATCTTTAGATTGACTTTGGATGAGTTCTCAACCTTATTGTTTTCTTTTATCTCAAGATCCTACTTGATTTCCTTGTGCAATTGGGAACATAAGGCTTATTCATTGATACTTAAACTTGTTCCATTTTTTTTCATGTTAAATAATCCAATTTTATCCTATTTTTAATTTACCTAATTAGGCCTCCATTCACTATGACTCCTCTTTATGATAAGATTGACAATTTTTGAAGTAGAACACTGATCATTCTTGTAGAACCTTGCTATATGATCTCTCTCATGATATTTGAAAAAAATGAGGTTTATTATATTTTACATACCTTGTGATTGAGATATATGATGATGAATTTGTTCATGTACCTAATGATTTGGTCTCTTGATGAAGATATTACAAAATTTTGCAATATGACCAAACCCTTGACATTTGTAGCAAATGATGCCATTATTTTCTTATGAACCTGTTGACTATATTTAGTGATGATGTTCTTCATTCTTGCCATTTTATTGGTCATAATTCCATGAAATATCATTATTTGAGAATCTTTTACAATCTTTTTACCTGTGACCAAACTGATTGTAAGAGTAATAATGACCACTAAAATTTTCATACCTCATAACATTTGGTTATCTGATCTAATTTGTCTTCATTATACCAATACCTTCATTCTTTGACTAATGATTTATTTTAAAATTCTAATTTTCCTTATTCACATCATCCTTTATCTTTTCTTTAGTTACATGCTTTTGTTCTTCTTTGTATCTAAGACAAGTTCTATCACTAACATGTTTTTTATTACTCAAAATATTATTAAGATCATTTGAGATCTTTTAATACTTCATAAATGACTTTGACTTACAAAATGTCTTGTGTAACTCAGATTTCAATGACTTATTTTAAATCACATACCTTGAATACTCATATTCTTTAGCTTTCAATCTTGTAAACAAGATTTCCAATTAACAACCAAGATGTTTGACTATATCTTCATGCTCCTTGGTGTATTCATTCATTCTTACCTTAAACACACTAAATTTATCTTCATAGTCATTGATTTGTGTCATCATATATTTGTTATTTTTCTTCTTGATATTTATATCTTTAAGATTATTTATCAATTCATCCTTATTATCTAAATCATCAACTGTATCTTTGCTCATAGTTGAATTAGTTTTATCTACAAGGATTTTATCTTTGACTGATACATGATACACTCTTCATCCTTACTCTTTAATTTTTATTTAAGAGTAAAAACTTGAGTTTCAAGCTATTATGTGATATCATCATGCTCCTTGACTTCATTACTGAGCCTTCCTTTGAAAAGTCCAATTTGCTCCTCATAGGATTTGATCAAGGAATCTTGTTTTATGTTATTTATTTGTAGTAATTTTATTTCTTCCACAATATATAGATATTTATCTTAAAGAGTGACTTTCTCATCTTCTTCCTCTAAGCTATCTTTGCCAAATAAATGTCTACTTATAGAAAATTCACCTTCATCACCACTAAAATCCATGAATAATGTCTCCATGTACTCATTATGAAAAAAATCATCACTATCAGATGTGTTTACTATCTTCTTCATGGTAAAGGCTCTTACTACCTTTGTATGATTCTTATTATACCCAATAACCCCCATTTTAACTATAATGGAATGGGTAACCACTTTTTTGAAATATGATATTTAATAGGGAATCCTTTTTTTATATGTTTATGCAAAATTTGGAAAATCTAGGGAATTTCACTTTTTGATAGGATGATATTGGCATTGTGCTTATGAGACTAACTTGTGCACTGAATTATTCTAGTTTATTTTCTTTGGGTTAATTATTTTGGCCTTTGTGTAAAATTACCTTTTCAGATGTTCAATTTTGAGAAAACTTTTGGCCCTATTTTCTTTCAAAATTATTGTGTGGGAAGGCTTATTTTGTCAAAAAAATTATTGAGGACATTTTGTCTAAAATAATTATCCTAAAATAATTTGGCCTATAAACTCTTAACCTTAAGGAATTATAGATCACATACACTTTCCCTAAAACAAACTACTATATAGATTATCCCTTTAACCCTACCCAAAATTATCCTTTAGAACTTTGGGAAATGACCCTTAGCCATATAAAAGTACCCTTTAGAAAATTTGAAAGTGCCCTTTGGCCTTTGAAAAGTGGACCCTTCAGGTAAAATTTTTCCCCAAAGTAGACCCTTTGAGTTCTTTCCACCTACCATTTGAAACCCTTCTAAACTAGCCCTTCAGCCTTTATTGAATTGACCATTTACTCTTTCTTGACCACTTCTTTTAGGGCACATACCTTTTGGAACTTCTGATCTAAACCACTTACCCTAAGGGACTTATCCTTTGGGATATTCCTTTTGACCTTTTTTTCCCTATAAAAGTGCCCTTCAGCCTTTGTAAATGAACCCTTTCACCATAGACATACCCTTCAAGACTTTTGTCCTGGACCTTTTTTAACTTAGTCAATTTATTTAGACATTCTATCCAAAAGAATTATACCCTTCATAAATTTTGAAGTGCCCATTAGCTATATGGAAGTAACCTTATAAAGGCTCCAAATTGCCCTTCGACATTCATGAATTAGATCCTTCAGAACTTTTATCATGAACAAAATACCCTACAAAGTGGACCTTTCAAATAAAAATACCCTTTGGGGAAATTGAAAGTGCCCTTTAGATGTTTGAAATACCCCTCTAAAAGAATTACTTCAAGAATTTTTCTCATATGAATCCTTTAGATAAATTATTGTAGACACTTTCTATGAAACAAATTCCCTAAAAGAATTAGTCTATGAACATATGCCCCAAAAAGCATTTTTTGATATAGACCCTAAATCATTTTATTATTGGAAGTATTAATCAGTCTCATAATACTTAACCAATATGACAACAAAAATACTTATTATTGATATTTTAAAGGTCATCACCACCCTGAGCTAACGAATTTAAATTATACATAAAATAAAATCCTAAAGTGAATGTTGCATATTTATGTCACATGAACTGGTATTTAATGCCAAATTTTATATAGGTAATCCATTATGATTAAAAACTATAATTTGTATTTGAGCTTAATTATATTCAAAGTCTTCTGCTATCTTGTAGCAATAAGGAGCCCTAGTTTCTACTTTAAGAGTATAAAATAAACAACAATCAAGCTAGAGTTGAGTCATTTGCATTAGCATACAGATATATAGCATGTAGTGCATTAAGTAAGAGAAAAAATTAAGCATAAAACCATGGAATTTACAACAAAAACATTTTTAGGTACTAATCCACCATCTCCATACTCAATCAAAGATTTAATAGAGTTTATCAATATAGTCTTCAATGCCACCATGTTTAGAGATAAGTATAAGAATTACTTAGCATTGTGGGATGTTATTGATTCAGTAGACATATTTTCATTAGAGGATGATATACCATTAGTATACTAACTATTTGTGAAGGAATTATTGGCTTACAAATGTTAAAGATTACACTTTGTTATTGTAAAACTAGAAGTGATGCCCTACATAGACCTCTTGAGGGAATTATTCTTCATCGGTAGAATATCACAGGATACATTCTTGCATCACTCAAATAACAATACAAAGGCTAAATTTTTAGAGATATTTATCATTAAAAATTCATGATGTTTACTTTAAAAATAACACACTAGTGAAATTTAACATAAAGACCTCAATGGAGAAGGTGTTATCATCATGGCTCCTCCCAGACCAAACTATCAGTTGAAAAGGAAAGAATACAAAAGAGGCCACCCTAATTGATAAGTTTAAGATGAGTATCCACATCAGTATGGCACTTTTTAGTAGATTATTTGGTATGCCTAACATTCACTTTGTTAACTTGGATTAGGTATCATTATTTTTTATATTTCTCACACATGATGACACTTATGACTTCAATAAAATCCTAAACCTATGGTTGAGGAAGTAAATTATTCACAAATACATGCATCCTACACCCACTAGAAATTTATTCATGGTGTCATATCTATTAGATGCAGTCACAGGAAAATGCTACAGAGACCTTGGCACATTATGGTCTCTAACCAGGAACTCTAAAAAGAATAAAATTTGTGATTACTATTAGTTTATGCATATCTATTACTATACAAGGCATATGGTAAAAATATTTGAGGATGTTTATCCTTAGATTTGGCAAGCTATTCATGGAATTCCTATACCTCAGATTAAGTATAATGTAGTGAAGAACCTAGATAGAAAGGGAGATTTATTCCTCTATCCCAATTTTACTATCATCATGGTATGGGGGAACAAGGTGAAACCCCTATGTCTACCAATGTTTATTATAAATAACTTAGCCAAGAAAGAGATTGCCTTCCAATTATGGAAGAGTGTATAAGAAGATATGGCAAGGTAGATTAAATCCTTATATTTTTTCCATCTAATAACCATTGGAAAAATGACATATACAATAAGAAAGCATCTTAGAGATGTAGGTAGTAAATGCAAGAGCTATCCTTTCCCTATACTTCTACATAGGGAATAGGATCCACATACGTGGATCTAACAACACATCCATGGGTTTAACATCCCATATAGTAAATAGCCCTATGACTATGATTTTGTATTTTTGAATGCTTAGTCAAATGAGGAGGTATTAGAATGAGAAAAACTTACTGGATTATGGGAGGATCATTTGAGGATGATCTAAGGTGAGCCTTATATTTTTACTAAGTAATTAGATAATAGGAAGGTACTCTTTAAGGGGTAGAATCACTTGAATATTTGGAGAGGTGAATCCTTAGAGAAACCAAAAGAACAAGATACCTCCTCTTCCTAAGGACCCCCTCTAAAGTTGAAGGTAGTAAATAAGGAGCCTGGGATACTTGAGCCTAGCATGACTAAGGAATCATAGGGAGGAGACCCCATCAATATTGACTCTAATGAGGAAGGGAAAATACAAGAGGATAATATTGTAAGTTATACCCAAGGGCTAATTGTTACATATATTAGGGTAAAAAATCTTGGGGTATCATCACCTCTAGACTCACCCACTCAGGTAAGGACCTCTTTGGTTTACAAAATAAATCCTAGGACTTCCATTTGTAGTCCCACAATAGAGGCATTATAAGGCTCATCCACTCATCCTCCATGTTTAGAACTAGACAGGGGAGATGTGGTGATAATTAAAGACATTGAAGATGACTCTAATGAGGAAGTTGAGCTAAAAATAGCCAAGGATATAAGCCTCTAAGAAGAACCATTGGAGATTTTTCTTCAAGGTACCCAATATTTTGATAGTGTTTCTTTGCCTTTTCTATGCATTTTTGATCAATTTACCTCTATGGAAGTCCGCTCATCTATTCCTTCCACATCTAATACCACTATTGTTCCTTTTATCTCCACTTACATCTTATTCACAACACTAATCCCTCTTATTCCTAATATCACCTCCATATTTAGAGACCTCAATAAAAAGGTGTCTAAGAAAGTGAAAATAGATTTGGCCACCTCTCAACGCCAAATTAAATCCACCCAACTCACCCTTCCACTTCCAACCACCCATTCCATAGAGGAGACTACTATAACATCTACTAGAAGGGGGAGGAAGGCCAAGCCTCAAATAATCATAATCCATCAAATTCCTCAGTTTAGAAGAGTGGATTGGTCTAAAATTATATGGCTTTCCCTCCCAGATGTCCTCACCAAGGCCTCTAAGAAGTAGTAGGAATCCCAATAGGAAACAAAAGTAGAGTTTTTTACTACAACCTTTGATGCATCTCAACTTGACATTCTTACAAGGGCACTAGATTTGAGGAGTAAGGTTTCCCAACTACCAAACTTTAAAATCATAAAACTCTTATCTATCTCCACATTATTTGACACCCCCACTGGCAGTATCCAAAGGGTCAAGAAGAGAAACTAGAAGATGATATGGGAACCCAAATCATCTTAGAGAAGAGACAAGAGGTGTTCTCACTTAATAAATGGTAGAACATATAGTTGGGACAACTCTTATATGAATAAAATTTAGCAGAGCTAGCTTAGGACCATAAGGATGTTGTAGTTTCCATTCAAGAGATCATAGATCTATCTTGGTAAGAGATAAAACAAAAGGTGTAGGTGTTGGAGAAGGAATTGGAACAACTCAAAGAAAAGGCTAAAATGGTGCACATTTTAATTGAAATTGAAGCTAAGGTATAAGATGTAGCTTTAATATGTTACAACACATTGGAAGATATGGAGTTTATGAGGGCTGAGATGGCCCCTCATGTGAGGTGAACTAATCTATTGTATAACTCACTAAGATATGATAGTGCCAAATTAAAGATGTTATTGGCCTATATAGGAAAATCATTCTATAGACATCTCAACTTAATGACTATGCTAGAGGCATCCAATGCCTTGAATGTAGTGGTCCTTAGGCAAGAGGAGGAAAAATATTGGTTATAGAATGTTGGGGATTTAGTGCCCAAATACTAGGCATATGAGACTCATGTCCTTCATATTTTGCATGAGTTGAAGTTATCATAGGTGAAAGACTCCACCAGTAAGCTAGTTAGTAGGGTCAATTTTGACAAGCTTATCTAGAAGGCAATTGATGAATTCAAATAGAGCTTTAAAAGTTTATAGATTGAGGATATTGAATTAGAATTGAGCAAGGTTTGAAAGAAGGTAACTAAAGTGGATATATTCATGAATAAATTTTAGACAACCAAAGATGAACATGCTAAGCTCCTTGGACAAGCAAAGAGAATTCATCAGCCTTCAATGCTAAATTTGGATATCATATAGAAGTAACATGGAGTAGCCCAAAAGGTCTATGAATATAATGAAGTGAATAAAAGGCAATATTATAGAGGTGAAACTATAATTTTAGTGGCCACATCTACTTCCACTCCCACCAAAGTGCATGCAGCACTTCAAGAGAGCAAGTCTTGATAGACTAAATCTCATGCATGTACATTTTTGTAGTGGTATGTATATTTAGAGTAGATAACTATAAAAAATTAACTTTGTATTTTTTGTGCATGCACACACTGTATGACTTTAAAAAGTTAATTTATATATTTTCATCTCCTAGATGGTTTTTAGAACTACATGTTCAAATCAGCACTTGTAACCACTTACATGAACTTAGAGGATGGGGCAACCCCTTCCTCAATTATATATATAATTGTAACCCCACTCAACAAAGAGAGTTAAGAAATTTTTGGAATATAGAGCAGAGAACAATTTTGATCATCAACAAAGTGTCCTGAGTATTTTTTTTCCAATTCTATGTAACTGATTGTTATTTCTATGGTTGTATGATTCAATAAATCTTTAGTATGCTATATCTATGAGTAGATTATTTATTTTTGGATTAATATGCTGATATTAAGATGTACAATAACTATTAAAATATAAGTAAATATATTAATAAAATGAATTAGGTTATTTGAATCATAGTTTTGAATGTGTATTCATGCTTTTTTTGGTGTAGATTTCTATGTGTGTGTAACAACTACTTTAGATAATTCACTTGCTTGAGGCATAATATCCTCATCAATAGTGTGAAATAGCTACCCTAAAAGGAGAAACCTTTGTTTGAGGCATGTGAACTTCTTACATCTATATTCCTTCAACTTTCTAGCCATGTTCAACTATATGTGTGCTATTACTACTAACAACATTCATAGGTTTTAGAAAGCATAGGTCTGTTTAGAAACCAACCAAGGGAGTAATCCCAAGAACCACAAAGTATTATTTTCTATCCTACTTTACCTTTATTTTTTGAGTTTATTATTGAGACCTAACCACTTTAGATTAAAATCCAACTGCCCAACTAACATAGGATTTCACTCTATTAGAATATCACACCTCCATCTAAAAAACCTTGTTAACAACCTACATACCCTACTCGCTATTCTATCAATAGGTTGTCAAAGACCATATACCTAAAATTCATGCCCTAGAGTGGATTTTACCTCTATTGAGATCCTAAAATATTAGAGGCTACCTTGTTAAGGTTTTGGTGTGCATAAAACCCACATCAATAATTTCACTAGTGTTAGAAGGAGGGAAAACTAAATTTACTCATAGTAATAGAGGTTAATCCTTGCATAGAGTTACACTAAAGTCACCCAAGAGAGTGACTAGATATAATTCCTTGGCTAGTTTATTGGTATCACCCTTGGAAATCCATAGGAGACCTAGAGCTATGCCAATAGTTCTAGTTCAAAATAATCCACCTTCACTAGGGCACCCTTTACTCATAAGAAACCCTTTGCCTATCAATCAACCAATGGATCAACAATAACCCTAGATATTTGGATCTACCATTGCCATCCTAGGGGATGTGCATGATTTAACTCTTAATCCAAAAAAATATCTACCATCCTTTTGTCCTTTAGGATCGAGGATAGTAGAAGAGCATATCAAATTTTTTAAAGCCACTTTAAGGTTAATTAATGTAGTTGATGAATATGTTGTATGTCAGTTATTACATTTTACTTTAATGGATGTTGCTTATGATTGGTAATCAAATTTAATGGAAAAATCTATCACCAATTGAGAGGAGTGTTAAATGGATTTTATTGCATAATTTGGATAGGTCACCAATCTTGGATTGGTGTATTAACACTTAAATAGTATGAAGAGGGAACTTAATGAGCCCATATATGATTTCAACATAAGGCAATAGAAGATGTACAACTAGTTAACCACAAGGTATAAACCAAAAGTGGTGTTAGCACTAGAAATGTACAAAAATGCCTTAGATCATATTATCTCTATGTTCTTGAGAAGATCACCTGCTAACAATACTTTGGAATTAGCATTTTAAGAAGCCATTAACATAAATATACAACTCAACCCATAGACACTCAAGGCATGTAACATCAACAATAGATTCCTAGTGCTCAATCCTAATACCACAAGTGAAGAAGAATGTTCCGGCATATAATCAAAATCAATTAGATATGTTTCCTTCATTAACATAAATGATGCAACTAAATTTTGACTATTTGAACAATCATGTGATGGGAAATAATTACCAATAGAACCAACATACAATTTCACTTCTTATGGCTATTCTATAAGGTACAAATTCTATAAAAGCTAAATTGGATTCTATTTAAAAGATGGTTAAGAAATTGAGCAATGATTTTATGATTATGCAATGAAAGATGGGAAATACCAATTCTCTGATTATCAACTAGAACACTAAGTTCCATATAATAGGCCATTTAATATACCTAAAAATAATATGGAGCAACCTATAACACTCCCAAAAATCAACATCACTAAAATAGCTCTCCCTAATTGGTATAGAATACATAATACACCCTAACATGGTGAGCTTGACTATGTTGAGTTCTATACAATATTCAAGATCTTCCAGAGGGAAGTATCTAGGTAGGATCTAATGAATAATCTACTAAAATGTCATCAAGACCCTAGATCTTTTAACACAACCATATTCTTTGAGATTCATGAATTTCCCTTCCCAAGAGAAGATGACAATGAACCAAAAGATAATATAGATGAAGTTCATGCTTTCTAGTAGTTTCAAAGAGGTGCATATAACTTAAGGAATAAGTAGCTGCTTACCACCTTAACTCTTCCAAATACCACAATGATTCCTCCAAATCCTAGAGTAGATAACAATCCACCCCCTCCAAAAGGGAATGATCAACCGTTGAATAAAAAAGAATCAAATAAAGTAGGATGTAATATTGTCAAAGACATGAATAACATTAAGGCAAATATAACTCTCCATGAGTTAGCCTAGATACTCAAGCAAAAGGAATTATTATGGAAATCCATTACCAAAAAGGCCCCTGTGGAGAAAACTAAAGTTGTTATAGACAAAGCAAAATTTGTTGATGCCAACATCATCTACAAGAGTAAGCCTAAAGTAACACCATTCTTGCTGACCATAAGATCATTTAGTAAGAATATTCATAAATGTTTAGTTGATTCTTGAGTATATGTAATTGTTATGCCTACTTCTATATATAAAAAGCTTGGTCTCATTCCCAACCCTTCAAAGAGGTTAGTTTCTTAACTAGACAAAATGGTAGTACTAGTAGTGGGAGAATTAAATAACATACACATTCAATTAGCATCAAAACCAAGAGTTTAGATGACTATCAATATCTTGGTAGTGGACATACTAGAAGGCTATAGATTATTGTTGAGTAGAGACTAGTCCAAAATACTTAAGGGCTATCTTTCCATGAATGTCTCACACATTTGGTTGCCATGGAGAGGAGTCATGAATGAGATTAGAATTGATAAAGATCCAAGAATGAAATATCCTATCATTTAAAACAACATCAAGAATGAAGAGGTGAAGTATAACTCTCCCACATTGGGAATTTATAATTTTACCACTCATAATTCAATGTAGAACCAAGAACTTGAGGGTTCAAATCAGCTATGGACAATTAATTTAGATGGATCCAAGTCCAAGAAAGGATCAGGCACGGGAATCAAGTTAATTTATCCTGAAGATAAGAAGTTATTTAACACCTATAGATTACAATTTTTGTGTATGAATAATAGGGCTAAGTATGAGGCTCTAATCTTGGGACTATAATTTACATTAAAGAACAATGTAAAATAGATAAAAGTATTCAAGTACTCAAAGCTGGTAGTTCACCAGGTAAGAAATAAATACCAGTGTAAATTATCTTATTTGAAGAGGTATAAGCATAAAACATGGGATTTAATTGAAAGATTTGAAGATTTCAACATAGTATCACTCTTGAGAGAATAAAATTAGGCTGTCAATTTACTAGCTGTGGCTATAACCAATCTTGAGCCATTACAAGAGTCTGAGGTAGAAAGATTTTCCATTAAATTGGTTCCCTATCCTTCTATTCTAGACA
The DNA here is from genome assembly GCA_037957365.1 of Torreya grandis. Lineage (NCBI taxonomy): Eukaryota > Viridiplantae > Streptophyta > Pinopsida > Cupressales > Taxaceae > Torreya > Torreya grandis. Next base: position 925,128 of record JARHVA010003892.1, on the reverse strand, counting down.
ATGTAGAATTTTTTTAGGTCTTTAGTGATGATGAACAAATTATCTAGTTCTTAACTATTTTAGGGGATTTCAAGTCCTAAATCATTGATGACAAGGACATTAACCATTTTAATCAAGAAGAAATAGATAAAGAGGGTATTCTCCAACTTAAATAAAATCTAATCCCAGTTGGCTTAGTCTCCTTGGAAAGAACATTTGACTTAGATCCTCAAGCACAACAACTCAAACAACCCAAGGTTGATGAATCGGACTTTAAAAGGGAAAATTTGTGAGATGATTGTAACCCACATTATGTGAATATTGTATTTAGCTACACCTTGGAGGAAAGGAAATGAGTCAAGGATTTATTTGTTTAATATAAGGATGTTATCACCTAGATGTATGAAGAGATTAAGTTACATGACCCAAAAGTCATCACTCATATAATTCCCTTGAAGCAAGACCATAAACCATTCAAACAGAGGAAAAGGCCAATGAACCCTATTCTAGAGCCTCTTATTTAGAAGGAAGTGGAGAAGTTATTAAGTGATAAAATCATCTTCCCAATCCAACATTATAGCTAGGTGGCCAATTTGGTCCTAATTATAAAGAAGAATGATGAGTTTAGATTATGTGTAGACTTCATAAATTTGAACAAGGATTCTAAAAAAGACAATTATCCCCTACCTTCTCTAGATGAGGTAATACAAATAGTGACTGGTTCTGAGATGATGTCCTTTTTAGATGGATTTTCAAGCTACAACCAAGTACTAGTTCAACCTGAAGATAGAATGAAGATGACATTTACCATGAAATTGGGTACTTATGCATACAAGAGGATGCTATTTGGCTTGATGAATTTAGGAGTTACATTCCAATGTGTCATGGATCATGCCTTTAAGGGAGTAGTAGGAAAACTCATAATCATCTATATGGATGATCTCATTGTGTTTTTAAAGAATAAAGAGGATCACACAACTCACCTACAGTCCATATTCAAAAGGTGTAATACGTTTGGGATTTATTTAAATTGAAGAAGAGTATATTTGGAGTCACTAAGGGGAAAATATTAGGACACATTATCATAAAAGATGCAATCACCATCAATCCAGAAAGGATCAAGGTGATCTCAAATATTTAGTAGCCAAATAGTAAGAAGGATCTTAAGTCATTTTTTGGGAAAATCAACTTCATCAAAAAGTTTATCTTAGGGTTCACAAAAATTGTCAAGCCTCTAAATGCTATGCTCAAGTAGGATGCTAAAATAAAATGGACAACTAAAACCAAAAAGTAAGTCCAAGACATAAAAGATGCCATATCTCAAGCTCTAGTATTAATTAGTCTAGAATTCACAAAGTATTTTTATCTATACTCATTCAACTCAGAAAACACCATTGCTACTATTATCACATAGAAGGAAAAAAATGAGCATCTAATTGCCTTCATGAGCATAAATCTAAAGGATGTAGAGATCAAATATTAAATTATTGACAAGCATATTTTTGCTTTGGTCAAGTTAGTAAATACATTTTGGCATTATATCTTGAGGAATAAAACCATTGCCATTGTACCTAATCCTACTGTCAATCTCACCCTATCACATAATGAGCTAGGAGAACATTGAGGCAAATGGATGGCCAAGCTTCAAGATTTTGACATAGAGATTAGGCCTACAAAGATTATCATAGGACAAGGCATTGATTAGCTCATGATTGATCCTGATCCCCTAAAATCACCATTGAAGAGGTATGTACAACACAAGTTTCTAAAGGGGAATGGTATACTGATATAATCCAATACTTACTTATAAGAACCTAACCACTAGAGCTTAGTAAGGAAATAAAAAGAGCCTTGAGGCTTATAGATACTAATTTAATGATAAAAATGGAGTCTTATATAGAAGGAACTATGAAGGAATCTATCTTAGGTGTGTGTCTGTAGAGGAGGCTAGAGAAATTCTAAAAAACTTGCATCAAAATATAGGTAGTGGTGACCCTGCTGGGAATACCACAACCCATAAATTTTTTAGGTTAGGCTAATATTGGCCAACTATTTTCAAGGATACTCATATGCAAGTTAGGAATTTCCATGAGTGTTAAGTTTTAGCCAAGAAAGAAGTACACATGATAATGCCTCTTAGATAGTCATCAACGGAAAGCCATTTACATAATGAGGTTTAGATTTTATTGGTGTAATTAACCCAAACTCCTTAGTGGGACATAAATTTATGCTTACATCTACATACTATTGCACTATATGGATGGAAGTAGTCACCACAAAGAATAATAAAACATGAGATGTGATTCACTTTTTGGAAGATCACATTACAACTAGATTTGGCATGCCCATCTCTTTAGTATGTGACAATGGACCAACATTTATATTATTAGAGTTCATTGAGTGGGCACATGACAATCAAATCATAATTAGGTTAACTTCTAACCACTACCCTTAGGGGAATGGATTAGCTGAGTCAAAAAAAAAATATCTGATTGAGGAAATTAAGAAGTTAGCAGGGGACAAGCCTAGGGACAAGCACAATATGCTAAAGTATGCTCTTTGGGTAGACCGAATAAGATACAAGCAGGCCCTAAAAGCTTTAGCTTACATATTAGTGTATGGATGCAAACAAATTTTTCTCATCACATTGAAGTTACCCACTTATTAGTTCATGTAAGATTACATGGAACCAAATGATAAAGAGAAATCAAGATTACTTGATATAATATAAATGGATGATTCTAGGATTAAAGCCTTGCAAACATTTAGAAAACACCAAGATGTATTTAAAAGGTGGTTTGATAAAAGAGCAAATGTCAAAGAATTCAATATTTTAGATCTTGTGTTGTTATGGGATAAAGCCCATGGAAAGAAAGGAAAAGATGATAAGTTTTCCCCACTATGGATAGGACCATATCATATTTTAGAGATCATGGGTAATAACATGTTTCATCTAAAAGACCTCTAAGGCAACAAAATTACATATCCAGTTAATGGGTAGTTCCTGAAGCATTACTTCAAAGTTGTTCCATCTATGGATATTATTGACTAATAAGGATCAAATAAATTTAGGCATGGGACTAGATTAGATTTCCATGCTTTCTATAATGTATTTTCATTGATTTCTAGTTTGGTTTATTGATTTCTAGTTTAGTTATCCTTATTTTTAGTACTTTGGTTTCCTTAAATTAGATGTCAGTGATTTCTAGAATAATTTCATGCTCTCTAGATTAGTTGTCTTTATTTTCTTCTTTGGCATTCAAAATTGTGTTTGATCTAGTTATTAAAAAACAAAAATCCAAAAAAACTGAGTGTGAAAAGGGGAAAAGTAATTTTGACACATTTTTTGGGCTACTTTATAGATTGGACGTATTTTTGTGTCTTGAGGCTTTCGAATGAAGGGAAGTGATCATATGATTAGTTTGAATTATGTCACAATTAAAATCTTTTATCAGGGATATGAAATTTGTTCTCAGGATACTTCATACAAATTTAGAAAGTTTTCTTATTTTATTGGATCAAATTCACTCATAATGTTAAAAAATTATTGGAAGTGATGCTTCAGGATCTAGATTTGGTTGGCAGAGACGTTTAAGTAATGATTTGTTTTCTAATTATACCAACTCGCTGGGATTTCCTCTATTTTTTCCACTGATCTAAACTTAATAAAATAAAATAAAGAGAAAGAAAAGAATCAATGAGTTCAAAAGAGTAAAATAATTTTTTTAGAAAATTAAAAGAGCTCATATGATGAAATAGGGTCAATGCACCACACATCATGGTTGTGAACAAACAATGGAGGGAGTGGAGAAGGAACCCAAGGTATCTCTATCAAGGTTATAGACACCTGGCTGGTAGTATATAAATGCTTGAGATTCCCTTAATTTAATAAGATTTAATAGATACTAGAACAAAACCTACAACTGTAGCAAAACTTTTTGAAAAACTCATAATAGTAAGGGATAAATCAATAACACTCTTACACATAGATCTAGGGAATTAGAAGGTATGTTATGTGAATTGACTTGGGAATCTCCTTCATGTTTTTGATTTGAGTATATTTTTTGTGGCATAATCCAAGATTGATCTAAAGATTACAGATCAGAGTTCTGGGTTCTCAAATACTTAGGAGTATTCCCCCTATAAGTCACCATTTTTTATAACCAACAACCCCATTTTTACCTAAAAGAGAATGGGGACCCACTTTTATAAAATATGATCTTTAATAGGGAATCATTTTTTTATATTCATATGAAAAATATGGAAAATCTAGGACATTTCACTTTTTGACAGGATGATATTGGCATTGTGTTTATGAGACTAACTTGTGCATTGAATTTTTATAGTTTATTTTCTTTAATTTAATTCTTTCAAGATTTATGTAAAATTAACTTTTTAGATGTTCTATTTTAAGAAATTTTTTTGCCCTATTTTCTTTCGAGCTTATTGTTTGAGAAGCCTTATTTTGTCAAAGAAATTGTTATGGATGTTTTGTCTGAAACAATCCTCCTAAAAGAATTTAGCCTATGAACTCTTTGCCTTATGGAGTTATAGACTGTATACACTTTCCTTGAAAAAAATTCCCTAATGGATTATCCCTTTGACCCTACCCAAAATTATCCTTCAGAACTTTCAAAAATGACCCTTAGTCATATGAAAGTACCCTTCTAGAATTTTGGAAGTTCCCTTCAGCTTTTGTGAAGTGGACCCTTAGGGAAAACTTTTTTCCCAAATTAGACCCATCAAATTCTTTCCACCTACCCTTCAGAACCCTTTTTAACTATCCTTCAGCCTTTCCAAAATTGACCATTTACCCCCTTCTTGACCACTTCTTTTAGGGAACATACCCTTTGTGTTTTGTGTGATAGACCCTTTAGAACTTATCATCCAAACCCCTTAACCTAAGGGACTTATCCTTTTGGATATTCATTTTGACCTTTTTTTCCCTACAAAGTTCCCTTCAAGCTTTGTAAATGAACCCTTTCTCCATGGACATACACTTCAAGAATTTTGTCTTGGACCCTTTTTACCTTAACCAATTTCTTCAAACATTCTATATAAAAGAATTATACCCTTCATAACTTTTGAAGTGCCCCTTAACCATACATAAATACCCTTCATGAGGATCCAAATTTCCCTTTATCATTCGCAAATTAGACCCTTTGGGACTTTTGTCATGAAAAAAATGCCCTAAGAAGTGGACCCTTCAAATCAAAATTACCCTTCGAGGAAATTGAAAGTGCCCTCCAAACCTTTTTAAATAACCCTCCAAAATAATTACTTTTGGAATTTTTCTTAGATTAATCCTTCAAATAAATTTTTGTGGACACTTTATTTGAAACAAATTCCCTAAAAGAATTAGTCTATGAACATAGGCCCCAAAAGCATTTTTTGATATACACCCTAAAGCACTTTATTACTGGGAATATTACCAAGTCTCATCATACTTAGCCAATATGACAACAAAAATACTTCCTATTGATATTTTAAAGGTCCCTATCAACTTGAGCTAATGAATTTGAATTATACATAAAATGAAAGCCTAAAGTGAATGTTGCACATTTATGTTGCATGAACTAGTATTTAATGCCAGATTCTATATAAGCAATCTGTTACATTTGAAAACTATCATTTTCATTTGAGCTTACTTGTATTCAAAGTATTTTAATATCTTGCAACAATAAGGAGCCCTAGTTTCTACTTCAAGAGTATACAGTGAATAATAATCATGCAAGAGCTGAGTCATTTGCATTAACATACATATATATAGAATGTAATGTGTTAAGTAAGATTAAAGTATGAAACATACAACCATGGCATCTAGATCTAGAACATTTATAGGTACCAATCCACCATCTCCATAATAAAAGGTTTAACATAGTTCACTGATATAGTCTTTGATGCCATCATGTTTATTGATAAGTATAAGAATTACTCAACATTGTGGGATGTTATTGATTCAGTGGACATATTTTCATTGGATGATGATATAACATTGGCAGATCAATTTTTTGTGAAGGAATTATTAGCTTATAAATGCTAAAGACTGCACTTTGATACTACAAAACTAGAAGTGATGACCTAAATAAACCTCTTGAGGGACTTATTATTCATTGATAGAATATCATAGGATGCATTCTTACATCACTCAAATAATAATATAGTGGTTGTTTATATCTTGAGGCTAGATTTTTAGAGATATTTATCATAAAATATCTATGATGTTTACTTTGATAAGTAAACATTAGTGTAATTCAACAAATAGACATCTATGGAGAAGGTGTTATCATCATGGCTCCTCATAGACCAAACTATCACCTAGAAAGGAAAGAAGCCAAAAGGGGCCATCCCAATTGACAAGTTTAGGATGAGAATCCACATCGGTATGACACTCCTCAATAGATTATATGGTATGCATAGCATCCATTTTTTTAACTTGGATTGGGTACCATTATTATATATATTAATCACACATGATTCTACTTATGCCTTTAGAAAAATAATAAGCCTACAACTGAGGGAGTAAATTATTCATAAAGACATGCATCCTACACCCACTAGGGATTTATTCATGATGTTGTATGTATGAGATGTAATCATGGAAACATGATAAAAATACCTTAGTTAATTGTGGTCTCTAGCCATGGACTAAAAAAGAATAGAATTTGTGATTACTATCAGTTCATGTATATCTATTGCTATATAAGGTATATGGTGAGAATCTTTGAGGATGTTTATCATTAGATTTGGAAAGCTATTTACAGATCACCTATGCCTTAGATTGGGTATAATGTAGTGAAAATACTATATAGGAAGGGAGATTTATTCATCTACCATAATTTTACTATCATCATGGTATGGGGGAACAAGGTTGACCCCTTATGTCTTCCAAGGTTTATTCTGGATAAGTTCGCTAAGCAGGAGATTGCCTTCTAATTATAAAAGAGTGTAGAAGAAGATTTGGAAAGGTATAAGAAAGCCTTATATTCTAGCCATATAATCATCATTGTTAGAATGACATATACAATAAGAAAGCATCTTAGAGACATAGGTGGAAAATACAAGAGATATCCTTTCCCTGTACTTACACATAAGGACTAGGATCCACATGGGTGGATCCAACAACACATCCATGGGTTTAACATTCCATATAGCCATCATCCTTATGACTATGATTTTGTATTTTTAAATACATAGTCAGATAAGGAGGTATTATAATGAGTGAAACTTGTCAAATTATAGGAGGATCATTTGAGGCTGATCTAAGGTGAACTTTTTATTTCCACCATGGAAATAGATAGCAGGAAAACACTCTTTAAGGGGTGGAAACACTTGAATTTTTGGAGAGGTGAATCTATAGAGAAATGAAGGACCAAGATACTTCCTCTTCCCAAGGACCCCCTCTAAATTTGAAGGTAATAAAGAAGGAGCTTGGGCTACTTGATCCCAATATGACTAAGGGAGCACAAGTAGGAGAGCCCATCAGTCTCAACTCTGATAAGGAAGGCCAAATACAAAAGGAGATTATTTCAAGTTATACCCATGTGAAATTTTTTACATCTATTAAGGTATCAAATCATAATGCATCATTACCCTAGACTTGACCACTCAGGCAAGTACCCCTTTGGTCTACAAAAGAAATCCTAGGAGTCCTATGGGTAGTCACACAGTAAAGACATTACAAGTTTTATCCACTTAAAGACATTGAAGATGACTCTAATGAGGAAGCCAAGATGGAAATAACTAAGGTTGTAAACCTCTAAGAAGAACCTATGGATCTCTCTCTTTAATGTACCTAATATTTTGATAGTGTTACTTTGTCTTCTCTATGCATTTTTGTTTAGGTTGCCTTTATGGAAGTACCCTCATCCATTCATTCCACATCCACTACCACTGTGGCTCCTTCCATATCCAATTCCATCTCACTCATAGCACCAATCCCTATTATTCATAATAGCACCTCCATGATTAGAGACCTCAATAAAAAGGTGTTTAGGAAAGTGAAAATGGCTTTGGCCACCTCCCAAATCCACATTTAATCCACCTAGATCACCCTTCCACTTCTAACCACAACTTCCATAGAAGAGAATACTATGAAAAACACTAGTAGGGGGAGGAAGGCCAAGCCTTAAATAATCACACTCCATCCACTCCCTCAATTTGGAGGAGCGGATTGGTCTAAAATTATATGGCCTTCCCTACCAAATGTCCTCACCAAGGCCTCTAGGAAGCATCAAGAAGCCTAATAATAAAAATAAGTAGAGGTTATTACTACAACCTCTAATGTATCTCAAATTGACATTCCTTCATGGGCACTAGACTTGAGGAGTAAGATTTCCCAACTTCCAAACTTTAAAATCATATAACTCCCATTTATCTCCACATTATTTGATTCCCCCATTGAAAGCTTCCAAAGGATCAAGAAGAGAAAACTATAAGATGACAAGGGATCCCATGTCATCTTAGATGAGACATGAGGTGTTCTGCCTTACTAAAAGGTAAAATAGATAATTGGGACAACTCTTATATGAATAAAATTTAGTAGACCTAGCCCAGACCCATAAGGACAATATAGTTTCCATTCATAAGAGCACAAAGATAGCTTAGCAAGAGTTAGAATAAAAGGTGTAGGTGTTGGAGAAGGAAGTGGAACAACTCAAACAAAAGCCAAAATGGTGCACATCCTAACTAGAATTATAGCTAAGGTTAAGGAGGTAGCTTCAAGATGTTACAACACATTAGAAGTTATAGAGTTTATGAGGGTTAAGATGGCCCCTCATGTGAGCCAAACTAATCTATTGTATAACTCCTTGAGAGATGATAGTTCCAAATTAAAGATGATAGTGGCCTACATAGGAAACTTACTCTATACACATCTCAACTTAATGACTATGCTGGAGGCATCTAATTCCTTAAACCTAATGGTCATTAGGTAGGAGAAGGAAAAATATTGGTTACAGAACATTAGGGATTTAATCCCCAAATACTAGGCACATGAGGCTCAGGTCCATATTTTTCATGAGCTAAAGTTATCATAGGTGAAAGACTCCACTGGTAAGCTAGTTAGTAGGCTCAATTTTGACAAGCTTATATATAAGGTAGTTGATGAATTCATACAAAGATTAAAAGGTTTGTAAATTGAGGAAATTGAATCAAAACTAAGCAAGGCTCAAAAGAAGGTCATTGAAGTGGATAGCTTCAGGAATAAATTTTAGACTATAAAGGATGAACATGATAAGCTCCTTAGATAGATAAAGAGAATTCATCGGCCTTCACTGCTAAATTTTGATATCATATGAAAGCAACATGGAACAACCTAAAAGGTCTAAAAAGATAATAAAGAAAATTAAAGGAAATATTATAGAGGTACAACTACAACTTTAGTGGCCTCATCTACTTCCACTCCCATCGAAGTGCATGCAGCACTTCAAACGAGCAAGTATTGATAGACTAAATCTCATGCATGTTATTTTTTATAATAGTATATGTATTTAGAGTAGATAATTATAATGAATTAACTTTGTATTTTCTATGTATGCACATGATGTATGAATTTGAAAAGTCAATTTATTTATTATTTAGCCCTAGATGGTTTTTATAACTACATGTTCAAATTGACACTTGTAACCAATTTCATGAACTTGGAGGATGGGGCAACCCCTTCCACAAGTATATATATATAATTTTAACCCTCTTAGCAAAGAGAGATAGGAATTTTTTGGAATATAAATTAGTGATCAATTTTGATCATTAGTAATGTGTCTTGAGTATTTCTTTCCAATTCTATGTAATTGATTGTTATTTCTATGGTTGTGTGATTCAATAAATCTTTAGTGTTCTATAGCTATGAGTATAATCTTGATTTATTGATTGATATGCTGATATTAATATGTTCAATAGCTATTAAAAGATAAGTAAATACCAATAAAGTGAATTATATTATTTGAATCATAGTTTGGAATATGTATTCATGCTTTCTTTGGTGTAGTTTTCTATGTGTGTACAATAACTACTTCAGATAATTCACTTGCCCAAGCCATAATCTCCTTATCAAGGGTGTGGAACAGCTATCCTTAAAGGAGAAACCTTTGTCTGAGGCATGTGAAATTCCTACATGTCTTTTCCCTTAGACTTCCTAGCCATGTCCATTTACACGTGTGCTATTACTTCTAGCAATAGACATAGGTTTGAGAAAGAATAGGTTTGTTTGAAAACCAACCAAGATAGTAATCCCAAGATCCATGGATTTTTATTTTCTACCCTACCTTACCTTCCTTTTTGAGTTCATTATTGAGACCTACCCATTTTAGATTAAAATATAGCTACCCATCTAACTCAGATAGGATTTCACTCTATTAGAAGGTCACACCTCCATCCAAAAACCTCATTAACAACCTGCATACCCTACCCACTATTCTATCAACATGTTGTCAAAGACCACATAATTTCAACTCATACCCTAGAGTGGAGTTTACCTCCATTGAGATCCTAAAATGTTAAAGGCTACTTTATTAAGGATGTGGTGTGCATAAAAACTACATCAACAATTCCTTATTTCCATTTTTCTTACTAAATAACTTTTTATACTTTTTAGGACCCTCAAATTTCTTGTGTTCATTCTCATGAGATTCCTTATGATTTTCTTTGAGTTCAAAATTGTTTGGACATTTAGCTATAAAATGACCAAATTTACCACATGAAAAACATTTAAAAGGAAGTTTTCCTTCATACTTACCTAATCCTACATTTAATTTTCTTGCAATCATGGCTTCAAGTTGATATTCATTAAGATAAAAATATTCAAGACTTAACTTGTTCTTCTTAGCTTCCTTGATTACCTTGAAGCTTACTTCCTTCTTATGATATTTTTCCTCATCAAGTCTCATCTCATAGGTAGTAATGATGCCATGTAGTTCATCCATCTTCAACCAAGTGAGATCATGATTTTTTTCTACAATAGAAACTTTAAAATCAAACTTAAGTGTAAGAGTACTCAATACCTTATATACTATAGTAACTTCATCAATCACCTATCCAAGACCTATGATCATCTTTACTACCTCATCAACCCTCAGAAGATAAGATGCCATAGTATCTTCTTCTTTTATTTTGAGACCTTTAAATTTACTTCGATAGGTCTGTAACTTAGATAGTTTTACCTTTGAGTCTCCTTCATGGATAGTCTATAATTTGACCCAAATTTTCTTGGAAAACTTGCAATGGATAAATTTGGTGAACACAGCTCAAATAAACCACAAATGATGTCATTCATAGATTTATAATTATTCTCACTTAAATTTTTGTTAGCAACACTAGTTAGAGGAGTAGTTGGTGTAGTATAACTGTCTATGATAGATTGAAAAATATCAAACCCTCGATACGTGATGTATGTCTTAATCCTTGTACTATATAAAGCATAATTTGATCCATTGAATAATCATGCCTAATTTGTAGATAAACCCTACATCTTTTAACTTGCCATAATGTACCTTGTATCAATTTCAAGTGGTTAAACTAGGAATAAAGGTCTTGTTTTGATACCAATTATTGGAGGTACAATCACTGAGAGGGGGGGGGGTAAATAAATGATGTAACATATTTCAAACATAAAATTCAATCATTTTAAACTCTTAATCAATGACCACAAGCATTCATAAAGAATATATGATGTTCATAACAATAAATAAGCAAGATGATGCAAGATCATACACATACCACAATATCTATATGGGAAACCCTCTTGGGGAATAAAACTCACTCTCAAGCTTGTAAACACATGGAATACTTGTCCTATAAGATGATCACAAACATGAGACATTTTAGTGAAGCTCCCACTTCAAAAGGAACACCCACCCGTAAGTATGAATAAGAACCCACTTGTTCTAGATGTTGAGCACCCACATAACACCTTATAAAATCAATAACTCCAAAACTTTGATTGCATTTCAATCTAATTAGAGAAACAATATATATCACCTCTATTTAAAATCATCACACACACTTAAACTTGATCATATAAGAAATGCATCCAAACACCCCTTTTGGATTTATTTAGGCTTCTTCTTTCATCCTCAATCTACTTTGTACTTTAGTCCATCTACTAAGTACACTATCATTGATATCTTTCCTTCATCTCTATCTTCTACTCTCTCTCAACACATTCACATCAAGTCTAGAAACCATTTCCTTGGTCTCCATTATTTATAGAGTCTTCATGAATATAAACTATTAGGTCAGCTATAATACTTATCTTAACCCTTAAGACATCAAACATGCTAACACATAACTCAATACCACACTCACAAGTTGGCATTAGCATTCATAGGTCACACTTATGTAGCTACACCTTTTAATTAGGCCTTAGTAGCCCTTATAGGTCTCATGGAGACCTATTCACCCATTTAGCACTTAATAAAGCAAATTAAGAACATAAGATCATTTTAAAATACTTGGGTCCACTCCATATGACCTCTAAGACATCTTCAAATGATTATTCCGACCAAAAAACTCTTCTAATAAAGCACAAATGGCTCAAACAATATTATGTACACATTAGCACCATGAATGAAAAATTATTCAACTTTGAAGCTCAACAAATTTGACTATAAAAAACATTCAAACCTTATAATCATATTCTATGGATGAACCAACACTGTAGACTAGTTTTCTCTCACAAATTTGAATATTTAAATTCCAATGGTCACTATGTAAATGTAAAACATTGGACACTTTTACCTCTTCTTGTGCTCCCTAGAAATGTTAAATCAATATGCATAATTTATCTCCTTAGATTATCCTAATCTTTATCTTGTAACACTCACCATTGATCTTAGATCCTCACTTCTATGATCATGCCACTTAGAGGATCTATATACCTTCTATGCCATTGACTATTTGACTCAATGCACTCCATTGATCTCCATTTGTACAAGTGCTCACATGTCATTGGTCTTCTATCAAATTATTGATATTGAAACACTTATCACTAGCACATGTAATCTTAATGACCTTTGATAATTTGACTTCATGCGTGCCATTGATATCTATATAATAAGATCATGTACTCTATTGAATCCTTATCTAGTAAAATAAATTAATCACCATTGTATCTTTGATCTGATTCAACTCTCACCATAGATATTTAATATCAAAAATTTGGCTATGGGAACTTAGTAAATTCTATCTGAGAAGTCAACTTTTCATCTTAATAACTTTTGCTATGCTATATGTCCAGACATAAAATTTGAACCATATAATCTCCTCACATAGGGGAATCTATCCATATATCAAAATACTCCCTAAACCTTCACACATGTGAAATATGACATCATCAATCTACTCACTTAAATTTATATATCAAGATGATTACTTAAGCACTAACAATCATATGACTATTATGATGAATTTAATTCACTTCCACAAGCACTCTAAGAACTAATAACACCCCATAGTGTCTCTAAAACATTTCCATGTCATCAATATCATCCATGAATTGACTTACTAAGTCAAACACTCCCAGACCATCAATCTGATCACTTTGTCATTAATGCACTATGAATCATGATCTCTTTGACATCAATGATAACCTAACATCAATGACCATGACCAACAAGTTTATGTCTTTCTATGTATTAAATATCCTTGAAATAATGATAGGAATTATGGGATAACCTTTATGAATGATCATTAAGAAAATAACATGTCAAAATTGGCTAATAGACAACCCGAATGCCACCTTGCAATGCTCCTCTCTCCACACACCCTTTGAATGGGACCCTAAGATATTCATAGAATATGAAGAGATCAATGCACTACAATTTCAAGGTAATTGATCTTAGGTTGGATATTTGTATGCTATGAACTATTGTTAAGATGGTGGATATCTCAAAACTTGCCTAAACCCCAAAAATGACTTGATGGTGAATTCTTATTCCAAAACACATCTAGATGAGGTTATTTGACCCTAAAATTACCTTTAAGGTCTCCTCAAGTATTTTATGCATCATGAAAACTCATTAATTGGCATGTATAGGGGTCAAACTATATAGAATAGGCTTGGAAATACTAGTTTGAGCCTAAGAATAGATAAAATAGAAGTGTTTGGGTGAATCATGAGGGAGAATAGGTCCTAAGGATTCTAAATGACCCTCTAACAATCATTTATAGAGACCTCCATGTTTGGTTCTACAATTAGATAGACACAAATGTTGAGATAGATGATTATGTGCATTTGAAGGAATTAAAATGACCTAATTAGGGAAATTTTGCAATTATTTTAGATTTTTAAGGTGATATTTAGATTAAATATAAGGTATAAGTGCCTCATAACCTTAGGGTAAAGGCAAATTCCATGGTTCATGTGTGTAGATAGAATGGTCTATCACCTCTACTAGGATAGTGTCACTAAAGGGTAAAACATAGTCATTAGAGAAGAAATAACATCTAAGACCTTATTATATGGGATTACCATGATGTTCAGGGACCTTTTGGTCACTCTAAGTTTTCATAAAGTTCATACAATCAACTATTTTGCTCTGTAGACACTCTCACATTGCTAAAAAATTATGCTTGTTACCCAAAGAGCATTTTAAAATGCTCACAACTATATGAATGCTTTGGATGGGGATCTAAGAACTCAAGGGAATGTATAAGGGTATATCAAAATTCATATAGTGTAATTTTTTCTTAGGTTTGGTCCCTAACCTCTATGAACCATTGTTAAGTGTCTCAAGTACTCATAAACCCCTCTTAAACCCTAATAGGGAATTGACTAGGAATATTTGGTGGGAAATTATTCCAAACACTCAATAAATTATTGACCAATGCTTGGATCATGTTTCCAACTTAGAGGATCCCATGACCATAGTGCCTGATTGTATGGAGGTTGTACGAACATCTATAGAAATTGTAAATTTATAGGGTTTTGAGTATAAAATGGGGTATAAGGACTAATTATGAGTTCTAAACGATGGGAAAGGTTAGTATAATAATTATTTCACTCTTTAAAAATTGTATTTTTTCATCAATATGCATGTATGTATCTATATTAACTCCTTCTAAATACCTAGTCTATACTTGTAGTCTAAGTGTCCTAGTCATACAAGATGGATGAGTTATAGGTGAAGGATAGTTAATAAAGGTATAATTGTTGATAAATAAGGTTAATAAAATAAAACTTAAAGATTATCAAATGAATTTAAGTCCTATTTTAGATATCTAATTCATTCAAGTAGTGAATATGTAGAAAGGTGAAGAACTTACAAATGAGGCCTATTTGATTAGCTAGTAGAAGGTCCTAGTGGGCATAAAATGACACGATGAGATTAATGAGACACCATTAAATTTTTTAATTATCCATTTAGGTAATAAAATTACATATTTAAGACCACATATGAATTAATGTATATATTTTTATTATCAAGTCAACATGCACATTGAAAGAGAGGTTGCTTAACGCCTCTTGGTGTTTTATTCACACCACATTTGCACTATGCAACTATTATTAAAGAGGTAATTGAATATTTTTAATCATGGTTAGGATATAAATAAGGTTAAATAGGGAATTTATATCTTCCACACCTCACCTCAATGCTAAAAATGAGTCAAGGAAGGACATCAATGCATGAGAGGAGTGACAATGACTATTGTAACTACCATGTGCCACCTTGGTATCATTCATAACCTCTCCTACACTTGGGTTATTATATCTTCTCTATAAAACATTATGTATAAGTATGAATTGATATCTTTTATTATCATTCCTTGGTTTGGTGTAGCAAATCTATGCCAAAATTGTATCATGTACCTTTGAATCAATAAAAGAATAATTGTAGACTTCTTGTTTGAATGTTAGTGTGCCTTATGAGATTTTATTTGAAGAATGTATAAATTTCATTTTCTTATATATTCAATTTCATGTACATAATTTAATATTATTATTCTATGTAGGTTGTGTGAAGTGTTTGTAGGGAGAGGTGTTCTTAAAGAGTTATGAACTAATAGTGTCTTGTGTAGATCTAGGTTCTTATCCTTCCAGTTGTAAAACTCCCATTTGACCTTCACATGAAATTTTCATGATTATAAATTAATTTAGAGGTATGATTATTTATTGGTTTAATTATATTCATAAGTGTGTATAAGGGCAAAGCAAGAGAGGATAGTCAATCATTGGTGCATCACACTTTAGTGTAGATTTCCATTATGCAATCTATTTTCCATTTTCATCATAGTAGAATTAGGTCTTAGAGAGAAGATTAAAGTGAAAAATTAGGGGATTTATCCCCATAAAATTATATTTTTAACCTAAAATTTAGGTATGTCACAACCTATAGGTCAATCTAATATTATTCCAAGTGTGAGGTGGATGTGAATAGTCTACTTTAATAAGGGTGTAACTTAGGTAGCTAACAATTATAACATACCCAATGAGACCATATATAAAGTACCTTGATGCATGATTTGATAACCTTGGGGGGCATATGGAAGGTTAAAGATAATTAGTGGCAAATATACATGCAATTTCATGAAAAAGGTGTCTATTAGATCTTCTTCAAAAGGTAAATAGCTAGAATTTGTTGAAATATCATTGGATATTTCAAGGAGAAATAGGTTTATTAAGTTTAACCCAAATAATACACTTCTAAATTCCCCAAATTCTACTAATTCTACCCAAACATAGTCTACTACAAATCCTCTAATCCTAATGGCCAGACCTAGATTGCGAGCATTTTTACCTTTTAATGGTGGTAGTACTTTGAAGCTTAAATAGTTTGATGATATCCCAGCTACTACCCTTAAAATTCTTCCCTATTTTATAGGATAAAACTCTAACACTCTTATAGAACACATAGTTGATATAGCCAACCTATGCTTAGTTCACAACATAACCCAAGATAATGTGTCCATGAGACTCTTGGTAACCTCCTTAAGGGGTAAAGAACTTCAATGGTATAGGGGTATTACTCCTACCTATATAAACACATGGGATGAATTTAGTGAGTGTTTATGTAAGCATTTTTAGGATATAAATGACCATTTTCCCTTAGTATAATAACTCACCTCAATCAAGAGAGTACTTCAAGAATCCATGGTAGATTTTAATTACAAGTTTCAAAAAATTTAGGATAAGATTATTGTCATCATCAATCCCACCCCTATATATGCCTTCCTATACTATCTGAGGGCATTGAATCCTAATGTAACTATGATGATACATCCCATGGGGGGACCACCTTGCTATAAGCCTATGAGATATATATATATATATATATATATATATATATATATATAGAGCAAAAACATATATAATCCATACAAACAAGTTTACTCTTAGGCCCCTCATACCTTTATTTATAGAAATCCAAACCCCTTCCCCTACCATTTCTCCATTACCATCTATAAACAATCAAGATCAGTCTAATGATAGTCAAGTAGATACGCTTGGTAAGATAGAGGGACTACTCAAAGCCCAAAACAACAAACTTGTATCCTTAGAAAGGCAAAAAAATACATCTTATAGGCATTATCACACCAATTAATAAGATCCATATCAATCTTACCCATATAATAGACCTCCTTATCAGCCTAATCAATAAGCCCAAGGGTAGATTATACATGTCAAACCTTATAATAGATTCAATCCTAATGTTGCTAGTAGTTCAAGGGCTTTGGTGCCAACTCAAAATAACTATGCACAAGAAGGACAATGGTCTATTCCATGGGAGTAATAATGTGATATTATAATGGATTGAAGTGGTGAAATATGTCAAACATCTTATATACAATAGGGTATTGCCTATAAGACACATGAAAACATGCCTCATCCACCACACAAAGAAGACTCTCAAGTGCCTCATGGAAACATGCCTTTCATGACCCCAACTGAAGTGCCAAGTCAACAAGGGGAAATATTAGTAAGTTACATTATGAAACCACCCTTGCTAACTTCCAAGAAGGTAAGAACTCTTTTGAGCAAGTGATAGAAAATTTGGGTCATAATGTGCTCAAGGTAGATAAAATAGTTATAGCCCACACAAAGGCTAAGAGAAAGATGGTTGAATATAGTTTGGGTAGTCTAAAGCATCTCTAACACACCCCCAAATAACTTGAGATGCTACCACACAAGGTGTAGTCCAAAAAACACATCCAACACAATAGACATCACAAGGACATGGGTAATAATAGAAGAGTCCTTTCATTCCCCAAGTAATATAAGCTACAAATGATACCTCTAATTCTAAGTTGAAGCCTAAGATAATATGCTCTCCCTTCAACATTGTAGATTACATGAAGAAGTCCAATGTCATTATTCCTATGTGGAATGCTCTACTCATTCTAAGTTAGAAAGATATCCTTCAACAAGATCTCTCCAAGATTTCAGTCATGAACAAATAAAATGATAAGGTAAGTGTAGTCTTTGTTAATGATAGTCAAACTAATGAACCCCAAGCTCCTAAAGTAGTCAAGCCCACCCCATTCTACTTATCAGTCATAATATAAGACTTCCTTGTCCATAATTTCATGATAGATAATGGTGTTTCTACTTTTGTTATGCCAAAAGCCATAACTGATAAGTTAGAGCTCAAATATGAACCCAATGAAAAGGGAGTTTTACAATTGGATGGGTCTCCCATAAATACTATAGGTGTCCTTAAAGTCCTCAATATTGTGATTTTTTGCCTACCCTAACTATACCATCTTCCAAGATGTCATGGTAGTTGACCTTCCTCCACATTTTCCCTATGTTTATCTAGGGATTTCATTATAAAAATTAGGGATTATCTTTTTTTTAAATGATCATACATGGTCTTTATGACTATATGTGGGAAAAGGGTTACCATTAGGTCTAAACCTATTTATAGGTTCCTCTTATAACTATACATGCTCAACATTTCCAATGTGAACTATACTATCCTAGATGAATATGAGAATATTAATGACCAAGAATCTAAAGAACCACTTGAAGGCATCTTAGACCTACTCCTTGATGAATGGGTAGTTGAAAACCATGGTTATGACCCATATAAGACTATTGAGGAGGCAATCCTATGTGTGTATTATATGTATTAATAAGGAGCTATTTTACCTATTTTTGTAAGCCCAACACAAGAGCATGAAGGCATACGGAATCTATTCTTTGATAGATCAAGGATAAAGAATGGGAGTGGGGAAGGAGTGATGTTTTTTCCCCTTCCAATCATAGTTAATATTATACATTAAGGTTTTAATATACTTGTACTTTAAACACTATAGAATATGAAGCCCTCATCCATGGTCTACAATGGGTAAGGAGAATAGGAATCAAGTTCTTGAAAGTGAAGGGAGATAGTGAACTAGTGGTGAAGTAGGTGATGCGTATTAGTGCAATAAAGAATCCTATTTTGAAGTCCTAAAAACACTGAGTTTGGCATCTCTTGAAGGAATTCCTAAATTTTGACACCTATTCTATAACTAGTAATTAAAATCATCATGTAGATAGACTAGCTTTCATTGGTGTATAATATGACATAACTGATAGAATCAAAAGCACTTAAGGGTAGTCAAAAATCAAGGTTGTGTGCATGTCATATATACTTGATCATGAGGTGAGTTGGCATGTTTTTTTATAGTGATAGTCATATTACTTGCTTTCTTCAACATGAAGTAGAATTATATCATAAAAATTAAGGTCAACTGTAGCATCAGTTTGGTGATCAAATTATCTAACTAAGAACTAAAAAATTGTGTAAAGGATTGGTGACATTAGAGAGTATATTAAATGAAGATGATGATTTGAGGAAGGACAAGGTGAGTATCTCCACCATAGAGGAACATGATGAGAAGGTATACATTTTAAAAGATAATTTGCTTAAGTTGGGAAAAGTGAATACTAAAGAAGAGAAAGATGCATTCATATTTTTGTCTCAATTTATACCCATGGATTGAGTTCTTCAAGATATTTCCAATTAAGACACAAAATGGGAACAACCTCAGGCTATGGGTATCCTATGGTGAGGTTGAACCTCTAGAGAAGTTCATCTTCCTCTTGATGGGTCACCTAGACTAATGTTTCTACTTGGAAAAGGGTTAGAGAGGGGGTATAGGGTTACTAAGAGAGATGAAATGTGATGCACCAAATTTAAATGAGACACTCTCATAAGATTTAAACCAACACTAGATCAACATAAGATAATGTTTTCTCACACAATCTCACAAACTAGCCAATTTAAATAAATATTTCATGAACTAGGCTCACCAAGCAATCAAGGAAGCAAAGAGGAATTGTAAGATTCATGCCAAGAATACATTAATGGTAGAAAGTACATAAGTTTATACCTATAAATAGCTTGAAAACATCTTAAAATAGGCAAGAAATAAGGATAATATATATGGAAGAATCTTCTTCACAAGGCCATCATGTACAATCTTACTAAAACACTAGTTAAAGGCAAGAGATAGGTAAAAATAATATTATTACATCAAGAGGTAGTTATTACAAATTTTGATAGGGAATTACCTTTTCAAATGAGAGTCTCTTGTTCTTCAAAAATGAAAATTATCAGAGAGATTCCAAAGGGAAGAAATGGGTGGTATATAGAGAAGGGGAAGTAAGAATCAATAAATGAGGCCCAACCACTTTTTGAGTGATTAACATTGATCTTGTTCAACAAATTAACCACTGATTAGATTCAAATAGCTCTTAAACCCTTCTCATTGGTTTAGAAATGCACTAGAAGACAAAACAAACTTTGTCAAAGGAGTTGAGTCATGATCCATCCCAAAGGGGAAAGTCCCCAAAGACTTTGAAAACTCATTAAATTTTCTATCTGCATTCTCCAACCTCCAAACTCTCCATATGCTTAATGAGCTTGTAGTAATGTGCATCATCTTGATATTCTCCCCATGATATTAGACAATCACATTGAAATCATTCATTTTGTGTCCCTTCACAACACAACTGTTAGAAGACCATGCCCTTATGTCAACTTTTTTATCTATCAAAAATTTTCCATTATTCCAAAATATTGAACATAGGTTCTTTATAGATGAAAACCAATTCTCATTATTGGTTTTTATATATCTATAATTTCAATGAAGATATATAGGTTAGGGTTTATTTATCATGAACAAGATGTAAAACCTACATCTAAAAGTTCTTAAGATATTTAGTAGAGCTTTAATGACATTAAATAGACTTGCAAGGTCTATTCTTGGTAACCTAGATAATATTTGATCTTGCATTTATTCATTTCTCTACTTGGGGTGGAAAAATCTTTGATCTAACGTGTCTAATTTTATGGATTTTACTTGGGCTACTTGTTCTATTTTAAAATCCTAACCATTGTAAGTTTGGACATGTGTTCATATCTTATGCCCTTGAGAACTTGATCAAATTTGCTCTATTGATCCTCATTGGAGTCTTCTATCTTTGGCCTTCATCATTACCACTGATTTTCTATTTAATATCTAGATCATGCCACTTGGTATCCCTATGTTTATCCTTAGGATCCAATTTTTAGTTTAATTTAGTTAATGTGCTTACACCATGTAGTGTCCTCATTTGCATTCTAGCTCATTAAAATTTTGACCTCATGCACACTATCGATTAGCTTTGCACAATTGAATGCAAGTCACTAATCTTCCTTATATTTTTTCAAACATGCACCATTGATATATTAAGTAATTTTGATCATGAAACTTATCATTGATATGTTCAATCTCAAGATCCATTGAAATTTTAAATTGAGCTCACCATTGATCTTTAACTACATGATTAAACACACATTGTAGATCCTTATTTGACTTATTAACTTGCTTGACTACCTACGTACCATTGATACTCAATACCAACCTTTGATATCATGCCACTTGTCAACCTTGCATTCAACTTAAATATTTTTAAGGTTTTTTAAACTCAAATGGTTATTTCTCATGACTTCAATTTGACATCCTCAGGCATGTCCCACACTGCTAGATCATTTTTGGATCCTTATATCTTGAGATAGAAAACTTATCAAGACATTAAATTTATAGGAGATGATCTTGGATATAAATACATCATGCTCAATAAATTATCCAACCTTGGTTGGCTTCCCAAGTATATTTGTTAAATTCACAACCAAATTGATTTGTTCATTCTTGCATGACATGCTAAGATAGTTTGGTCCTTAAAATTACCAAATTCACACTTTAAGATTACTTAAATTATTTCAAAAGATTGTAAATGACAAGTGATCTTATCTTAAAGTATATCTACTCCTTCCATTGGATCACTCCTTCAAATAGGAATTTTCTTAACTTATCACACCTCCTCTAGGAAAATGTTTCTTATGTGGGCCAATTTTGGCCAACATTTTTGGTGACTCAATAGGGAAGCATGCATGCTATGATTAAGAAACCAAATTTTTGCTTTGTCTAATCCATTTGGGAATATTGGTTCATAATTATTCCTTCCCCACCAATGTGAAAATGATAAAAGGCTACCCCATTTCGAATACCCTCTCTTGAAGCAACAAGGACATAAAGGAAATAAAACAAATAATGTGCCTGAGGAACTTCTGGAAAGGAACACACAACTAAAAATAAAATGTGCAAAAGGCGCTTATGAAAAACTATCCTAATATATACAAGACCAAACCTTACAAGTAATTTCCTTTTGGATCAAATGGGAAACAATTAGCATCATTATCTTTGTAATGGGCAAGGATGAAAAATACCTTGATTTTGAGAGCTCATGCTAGACAGGCTAAGATGATTGAATGTTGGCTCTTTTGGCTTGCTCTCCAAAGGATGAAATGAGACAAACATGTCCCCAATGTATACATACTATTCTATTTCTTCAAATATTACTCCATATTAGACTATATGAGCAATTACAACTTCCTCATTTAGTGGCTCATTTGAACATGAAGGCTGACTATCTAGGTTTAGGCAAAAGAGTTCTAATTCATCACAAAAGGCAACTTCCTCTTGTTCATCTAGGATAATTCCAACCTCAATACCATTCTTGTCTTGATCATCTTGAAAGGACTTATGTGGAGGCTCATTAACCCATCTAAGGTTCAAAATGTCATATTCTTATGGTTGCAGATCTGACCACTCTCCTTAATTCTTGAAGACATTAGTTCTATCTTCAATGCACAATTCCTCTTAATACTGGTTAGTTTGCACAACTTGTTTTGTAAGTTCATTTTCATGCTTTGGAGGAGGCATAATCTATTTTATAACCTCTACTTGGTCCATGAGGTTATGGTACAATTATTGTCATACTTCATTCTGATCCTCTTTATCATCTATTTATTTCTCATCCTCATCCTCAACCATACCAAATGGAAGCTCTTGAAATAAATAAAGATATCTTTTACTCTCAGCTGCAACCTGAATATACATATTTTCAAGCATGAAGGCATCAGTACTACCTTTAGGCTCTAATTCATTAGTTTCAAAGCCATGCCAAGAAAGCTAGTCCAAATGTAAGTTTTCCCTTTTTAGATGAAGTGGGTTGAATATCATAATCTCCTCATCATAGAAACTTATATTATCCTTTTCAATCTCACCTATGAATACAATTCCCTCCTTTATATTTTATAAAATAGGTTATTCCTCTATGAAAGAGATGGTGGGAGGGTGAAAAAGTTCACTTTGCTTGTAGATTAAGAGAGTGTCCTTCTAACTAGGAACTTGAGAATCTCTTTTAGGTGGTTCTTGGGAAAGGGAGAGAGAGTTTTGAAACTCATATAGAGCAAGATAATTAAGTTGAGATGTAGTTGCTTGATTCAATTTTTTCACAACTAACTCCTCTTCTAAGATTGCTTCTTGGGATGCTTTAATTAGGACCTCCTCTTTCTTTATTATACCCTCCTTGAATAATTTATATGAGGGAAATGTGTAAGATACAACCACCTTCTCCTCTTCCTCATTTATGTGTATAGGAGAGGGTGGTTTCACAAGAGAGGGTATGACACAGTCAGGTTCATTAGCATAGAATAAGATCCATTATGGGATGGCTTCATGTTCTCTAGCTAAATGGTCTTTAATGATTTTCTTGACTTTTGATAAAGATGAGATTTAACAAGGTGGAATAAGGGGCTATGTTTGAATATAAACAAGAGTAGGAGAGGGCAGTTTGGGTTTAGAGTTGGCTGCTTTCATTCTTAAGAACATATAATGGTCATTTTATTTCCTAGCTTGGTCTTTCCTAACCAAACACTCATAAAACCTCATTTCCTTCTCTCAAACAATATCTAGGTGTTCAATATTTTCCTTCTACCTATAACACTCTTCCTCCCTATCAAACTCTCTCAATTCTTTTTCAAGATTAAGTATTATCTTCGTAAGACTCTTTTCTAGTTTACTAGAGAGAGAGACAAACTCTAAAAACGCTGATACACTGAATCTTGAGATCCACTTGGGGGGAAGCCATAAATATTTCTAGTCTAATATAAAGGATAAAGAATGAAATAACATGCATTTTGATCAAATGAGTGATGATGCATACCAAATAATGATGACTAGGCACTTGGGTTTCTTAAATTTAATAGTAAATAATTAGAGTCACTATTGATGTTTGTACACATGCCTCTAAAGGCTGATTAGATGAAAAGAACACCAAAACACTTCACTCAGTGCACAATGTTATCCCATCAGGCATGCCATAAACTATTGTGGTCTTAATTTGAACCCATGGAGGGAATTATTAAATATCTCTCCAACTAACCCACAAAATGGGAACAAACTCAGGCTATGGTATCTTATGGTGAGGTTAAACCTTTGGAGAAGGTTGACTTCCTCTTGATGGATCACCTAGACTAATGTTTCTTCTTGGAAAAGAGTTAGAGAGGGGGTATCGGGTTACTAAGAAAGATAAAAGGTGATGCAAAAAATTTAAATGAGACACTCATATAAGATTTAAACCAATAGTAGATCAACATAAGATAATGTTTACTCACACAATCTCATCAACTAGCTAATTTTCATAAATATTTCATGAACTAGGCTCACCAAGAAATCAAAGAAATAAAAGGAACTCTAAGATTCACACCAATCATCCATTAATGGAATAAAAAAACAAATTTAGACCTGTAAATAGCTTAAAAACATGTTAAAAGAGGTAAGAAAGAAGGACAATAGATATGGAAGAATCTCTTTCACAAGGCCATCATGCACAATCTTACTAAAACACTAGTTAAAGGCAAGAGATATGTAAAAATCATATTATTTCATCAAGAGGTAATTATTATAAATTTTTATAGGGTCTTGACTTATCTAATGAGAGTCTCTTTCTATTCAAAAATGAAAATTATTAGAGAGCTTCCAAAAGAAAGAAATTGGTGATATATAGATAAGAATAAGTATGAACCAATAAACGAGGCCCAGCCACTTTTTCATTGATTAACATTGAAATTTTAAAATAAATTAACAACTGATCATATAAAAATAGTTATTAATCCCTTCTCATTTGTTTATAAATTCAATAGAAGACAAAACAAACTTTGTCAAAGGAGCTGAGTCATGATCCATCCAAAAGGGGAAAGTCTCTAAAGACTTCAAAACTTCATTAAATGATCTCTCTACGTTCTCCAACCTCTAAACTCTCCATATAATTAATTATCTTGTAACACAATGCATCATGTTGATATTCTTCCCACTCTATTAGATAGTCACTTTGAAGTCATTCATCTAGTGTCCCTTTAGAACACAATTGTTAAAAGATCATGCCCCTACATCGACTTCTTTCTCTATCATAATTTTTCCATTACTCTATAATCTTGAACATAGGTTGTATATATATGAAAACCAATTTCCATTATTGGTTTTCATATAGATATAATTTCAATGAAGATATACAAGTTAGGGTTTATTAAATATGAACAAGATTTAAAACTTACATCTAAAAGTTCTTGAGATATTCAATACAAATTTAATGGCATTAGATGGACTTGTAGGGTCTATTCTTGGTAATCTAGACTATATTTGATCTTACATTTATTCATTTCTCTACCTAGGGTGGTGAAATATTTGATCTAATGTGTCTACTTTCATGGCTTTTCTTTAGGCTTCTTGTTCTATTTTAAATCTTGACCATTGTAAGTTTGGACACATGTCTCCATCCTATGCCCCTGAGAACTCGATCAAATATGTTTCATTGATCTTCATGGGAGTGTTTTCGATTTGAACTTCATTATTGTCATTGATATTATATCTACTCTCTAGATCATGCCATTTAGCAACCCCATATTTGTCCTCAAAATCCTATTGTCAGTTTCATCTAGTTAATGCACTTGTTCCATGTGTCATCCTTGCATGCAATCTAGATCATTAACCTTTTGACCTCACATGCACCATCAACATGCTTTGTATGGTTTAACACATGTTATTGATCTTACTTATGTTTGATTGAATGTGCACTATTTATCTGGTAAGTTGTTATAATCATGACACTTATCATCGATGCGTTCAATCTCAAGATCCACTGACCTTTGACCTTCGAGCTCAATGTTGATCTTTAACTACATGATTAAATGTGCACCATAGATCCTTATTTGAATTATTGAATTAGTTGACCATTGATATGCTATTTATCCTCAATCCCAATGTTTGATATCATACCACTTGTTGACCCTATGTTTAACTTGAAGCTCGTTAAGGATTTTTGAACTCAAATAGTTATTTCTAGTGACTTTAATTTGACATCTTGGGGCATGTCCCACACTGTTAGATCATTTTTAGATCCTTATATCTTGAGATAGAAAAATCATCAAGACATTAAATTTGTAAGAGATGATCTTGAATCAAAATACATCATGCTCATGTAATTTTCCAACTTTGGTTGGCTTCTTAAGTACATTTGTTAAATGCGTAACCAAACTCATCTATTCATTCTTACATGATGTGCTTAGATAGTCTAGTCTTTAAAATTTCCAAATTCAGACTTTAAGATTACTTAAACTATTTCAAAATATTATAAATGACAAGTGATCTTATCCTTAAGTCTATCTACTCCTTCTTCCATTATATTACTTCTTCAAACAAGACTCTGTTCAACTTCTCACACCTCCTCTAGGCAAAAGTTTCTTATGTGGGCCAATTTTGGCCAATAATTAATATCCTTATGTTAGGAGTTTGTACATGTATTTTCATGGGAGTGCCATGATTTTAAAGTTTTTGACCCCAAGTTAGCCCAACACACCATAGAGTTAGAGGATAATGCAAAACTAGCAAGGTAAAAGAAAATGCCAGTCAACCCTAAGGTTAAAGAGATCATGAGAAGGGTATTGACTAAACTAATTGAATATAAGTTCATATTACCTATTAATAATTCCTCATTGGTGTCAAACCATATTCCTTTGAGGAAAAAAAATGGGCATATACACATATGTTTTAATTTTAGGGACCTTACCAAGGTGTCTTTGAGAGACCATATTCCACTACCATGTATGGATTAGATCCTTTACAAGGCTACAAGATATTATATGTTCTCTTTGCATATTGGATACTCTAAGTATAATTAGATATTTGTGAGGGAGTAAGACACAATACTGATTTTACAACAAAGTAGGGCACCTATGCATACATGAAGATGCCCTTTAGACTGTCTAATGTAGGGGTAACTTTCAAAATGGAAATAGATGTTGAATTTAAAGGGATCATTAATGATATGGTGCTCATATATCTTGATGGCATAATTATGTTTTCAAAGGATACTAAAAATCACATAGAAAACTTGAGGTTAGTGTTTGATAGGTGTAGGTAGTTCAGGTTCTCTTTGGACCCCAAGAAATGTATCTTTCTAGTCCATGAGGGAAGATTGTTAGGACATGTTGTGTCAAAGTATGGACTCTCCATTAAACTTGAGATGATTGAAGCAATATTATCCTTACCCTTACCTAAGCATAAGAAAATTTTGTAGAGATTCTTGGGAAAGATTAATTTCATAAGGAGGTTCATTCTAGGATTTGTAGAGTTGGCAAAGCCATTTAATCATATGCTTAAGAATCACAAAGAGTTTTCATGGAACAAGGAAGGAAAGAGAAGATTTGAGGCCATAAAGAAGACCATATCTCAATACCACACCCTCTTTAACCTTGAATTTAGAAAATATTTTTTCATGTATACATTCTCCATAGCTAATGCCATTTCTACTATGCTCATGCAGTAAAATGATGAAGGATTAGAACAACCAATTTATTTATTTAGTCAAGCCTTATAAGGATATGAAGAAAGGTACACCTTTGTGGAAAAGTATGTCCTTATTGTTATGATAGGGATTAAAATTTTTAGACACATGGTGTCTAACAACAAGGAAATTGTAATGGTAGTACACCCAAGCATAAAATAATTCATACTTAACAAAGACTTAAGTGAGAATAGGGATGGATGGGTGATAAAATGTATCTAATATGACATTGAAGTGAGGGTTACTATATACACATAATATTTTAAAAATTTTATCACTTACACTTTTTATCTTGGAAGAACCCATCAAGTCTGAATCTCTCTAAGTGTATGCCTTAAGGAGTGCATCAAGAAAGGGGTGGGTAGACCATTGGTGATTCATAGGATTGTTATCCCTTTTTCCACTTGTCATCTACACACGTATCTCATAAAAACCTTATCCTTAAGCTTGTTATTCTCTATTTTACCCTTTCTAGTCATTTTCTAGATTTTATCCTCCTATTCATCACCTTAATCATCATTTATTAGTCAGTTGTACTAGGTCAAATAGATCGACCCTTTAAATTTTTGATTAGTTTTCACTTAGGAACTAATTTGAACTTTGGCTAACCTAGCTCATGACCTAGTGAATAATTGTCTAAAATTATGATAGGTCAACTGGGTTAACCTTGTCAACCAGGATTTTTGAAAGGTTTTAAGGTCAAATCCACCTATATACAAGTTTATTTCACCATTATTTATATAAGAAAGAAGAAGTAAGAAATATTGTTCATCTACTTATCCACCATTCTACTTGAGGAGCAAGCTTAGGGATTCATACTTTATTTAGAGATACAGATCTTGTCTTATGGAAAAGTATTTTCAATGCATTGATAGGTTATGTAGCCTAGATCTGATTTATATTTGTCATCCTTACATACCATAACAACCTCTTGTGAAGCACCTTAACCAAGGGAAAGATTTAGGCTTAATGGGTTCATATTTAAAGGTAAGTATTCCTAACTTTATTCCTCCTTTGTAAGAGTAGATAGATATGCATTTTTAATTCTCTTCCATGCATTAATATTTTGTATACATTGATGTGAGTATATATCTCTTATGCATGTTTAATTTTATTTTTCTAACCCCCAATTTATGCCATAATATTTGATGAGAACTAGATTAGATTTTATTTATTTATTATTATTTTAGTGAGATATCAAAACACAATAATACCTTAGGGTTATTGCATGATTTTGCTTGATTAGAGGCTTTGTAACCCTCCCTAGCACAGTGTATTGTGATAAGAGATCCTTTAATCAGGTCTAGTGGATCCCCATATTGGTCATGTTCCCACTTAGCAAATATGTCCCCAATCAGAAGTGTATGGTATGATATATCTTCTCTAAGTTAGGATTGATTTATAGAAATGATGCATTTTTGATTGCATATAGGGTCCACAGTGAACCTCAAAAGGATATTTTAAGGAGAATTATACATCATTCATATTGCATGCAAGATGGAGGGCTCATATTAATCCTCCTTTGATGTTTTCAAGATCTATCCTCCACCCTTAATATTATATAGGATGAAGGGCTCATGTGATCAATCCATGTCTTGATCCATGTGCCTTGGTGAGGATGCATTTGTAGCCATCCATCTTGGATTCATGATGAATGATCCACATTGATTCAAATTTATTATGAATAAACCTCTTATTATTTGCAATGGACATGCTAAAATTAGAAAATGAAGTGCTGTCATATTCTCAAGTCTTCTAGTTCATTACCTTTATAATATTCATTAACTTCAACTAATCCAAGGTTTAAAAGGAGATGTATCATCATGATATAACATTTATGAAGACCTATTAAAACTACACTTGAGCCAAATCATACATAAAGATGAGTTTCCAAATGAAGGTTTACAATGTATTGATTTAATTTTAGCATTGCTATCTTAATATTTTTATGCTTAAAAGGTATTAGATGTATATTTTTAGTTCTTGATATTTCATTTTGATCATTTACAATTATTGAGTAACTAGAATTAATAATATCTATATTCTAAAAATATAGTTATTTATTATTTTTGTACAACTATAACTAGTAATTATGAATTTCTTGCTTATATTATGCTAGAATGGAATTTGATTATCTTAGGTCATTGAACATTATTATAATTGTCTAATTGTATGTAGCCATATGGTGTTCAAATCTGTTAAGGTGAGTCATGGAAGTTAATGTACTCTTTTTAAGGCTTTAACAATGGACCTTAATGTAGCTTAGAATATTATTATTGTTTAATAAAGTCATATCCAAACTGTAGGTCAATTATTTAAATAGAATTGAACCATATTTATTATGTAAACTTATAAAATCATTATAGTAATGTAAAATACACTTGAGTTATAGTAACACACTCAAATAAAGCCTTTTTACTTATTCTTAATATTTATTCCCAAATGAGATATATTTAGACTATATGCTATGATATGTATAGATCTATAGTAACATCTAGAGGAGGAATGATAGGGAATTTTATACAAATAAAATTTAGATGATAGATAATTATTTTGGAACATAGGGAGGATAAAGGCTCGATATTGATTGAAGAAGTGTCTTGAAATTGTTATACTATAAAATACATACTATGCATCATCATCATTTATGGATTGCTATCTTAGGATTTATAATGGTTGTATGTCTAAGAAGTATGAAATTTGAGAGATCTTAAATAACATGTATTATATTCAACTATATGCCTGAGAGGTATTAGTATTATTTGCATCACCCTTAATGAAATATAATAATTACTATATTTTAGATAGTTTGACTCTTTTGTCTCATGATTGAATCTATGTTCACATTAAATGAGTACCCTCTAGTTTGAAAAAAGATTTTAAAGTGTTATATGCTGTAATGAATAGAATTTGGAATCTCAAATTTTACCTTAGGGTTAACATTTCTACTTGGTGAATTGTAGAATAAATTTGAGTATTAGTTGACTAACTTAACCTAATTTATGATTCTCATATTTTGTGAGATTATTTATAAATAATCATATAGTTAATATATTTTATTGGATTCTTTAGGTTAATTTATCATGAATATTTTGGTTTTGGGGTTTATGAAAAGTAGTCATCCTTCTTATTAAAGGATGATGAGTGATCAATAGGAAGCCCCTTTATAATTCACTCATCATCAATTAATGAGAAGGATAAATTTTATTATGTATTCTAGTAGAGATTATTTTTGATGTGGATAATGACCCAAATTTTTTTGAAATTTGAATACTATAAATGTTTGGCCAAAGTAATGTTATAGTTGTATACATTATCAGTTCCACCATACCTTCTAGTTTACATGTTTGATGGGCGTCATATTAGATAGAGGTGTAAAAATGGTTTATATGACTAATGCATGTAATAGTGATTATAGTTTCAAATTGTTTTTTATTATATATTGATGTATGCATCATTATTAATTTCCCATTCATGAAGGGAGGGGACAATCCTATTAGGGAGGTGTGCATGGGACTATCAATCTATGGTTGGAGGTAAAGCAACCAAATGATGCTCTCTAATTGTAACTTATCATAAATATCAATAATTGTTTACTCATTGATAACAAGGAGTTAATATCTCATGGAAACTATGGTAATTTTATTGTAATAATTTACTCGTTAGTAGCTAAAATGAGTAGTGTAATTTGATGTATTGACATAATATATAGTAGAAGTTGTGATTATATTTGTGACCAAAATTATATTTATTTTTATTTTTATATTATACAATAAGGATATGTTTTTAATATTTAAATATCAATGTCCTTTGTTCTATCCCTAATTAAAACTAATTTTATAGTGATGTATTTATGGTTTTGCATTGTTGAGCTATATAACTAAGATTGCATTATTTTTTATTATATTTATCAAAAATTTTAAGTCCTAAGAGTAATAGTGTATGTTTCATATATGATTCCATGGAATATAATTTTTATTAACTTTGAAATTAATTTGTATTCAAAATGTGGTATCAGAACATAGGGTCAAACATTCAAACTAATGAGTTGACTAGTGCTCACATACAAAATTCTTGGCTAAAAATTATGAATAATAAGGCTTACATAAGGATTTAAATAGATGTAAGTTATTACAAATAGGCATTGGTATTATATTTATGTTTTCATATCAGTTTTGAATCCAAAAAACTTATCATACCTATGTAATTCATTATTATACTATACTTGATATAGAGAACCCTTACTATGTATTGATATACTAATAGTTTATATAGATAATTAAATGACACCACATCGAACAAGATCATCTTCCACCATAAAGGAATTTTAAAGGTTAAATTTGATCTTAATGACTATTAGACATAATAGGGATATTGTGGACACTAAATCAGAATTATATAGCACCTCAATATTGTACACTTGAAAAATACCAATCATGGCTATTGCCTTTAATTATAAGACCTTCATGCTACCAAAATGTTCATGTTCACTATCTCTTATGTATAAATTGTGTATCTCTCACTTTAACCATTTTTATTATAATGACTAGGCCTTCTATATGTGAAAAATGCTCTAAACCTTATCATTATCCTTCTTTGCTAGGTTTGAATCTCTACCTATTTTTTTAGCTTCCAAGACATTTAAATTCTAATGAGATGCTTATGTCATCAACACAAGTGTCCATTGTCAAACTAAGTGTCTAGATCCCAAAATTCATCTAATTTTCAAATGAAACATATCCTAAATTTTGGTAAAATTGATTTAGTGTGAGATATTTTCAAAAGGTATTGGTATATATAATACCAACCCTCATTCATTCCTCAATTAAAAAATATTGGGAACTCACAAGGTAATTTACCAAGAGTATCAATCAAACATGAAGTGAGAAAATCAATATTATTCATTCCCATTTCCATATCAATCATAATAGAAATATCCCTAAATGTTTGAATTACCGAAGGAGCATCCCATGAGCCATATTTTTTAAATTAAAATCTAGATCACTCTATGTACTTGTTTATCACATATTTCATCCTTATGCGCACAAAAAATAACATGCAGGGGAGAACTAGATAAGTCTGACTCCCTATTTAGAGTATTGGTTATGTAGGTAGTGCCCATTGACAAAGGACCCTTAGAGAAGCTTGACTTTGTGTTCCCACCAACCCATTTTTTCCATAATCATTCCAAGGGTTAGGAAGCTATGGGTTTGATTATTCAACAATGAGTGACATCATGTGCATGTGATATAAACATACTAAAAGAAATGTGATAGAAAACCCAAAAGGATCTAAGTGGTCACATCTAGACCTAGTCATTAATATTTATTAGACACTAGCATTAATGCAACCATCTAGATCTGACACAAGTGTCTAAGGCCACAGAGTGTAAAATTCCATAATTTGATGGTTGTTCCAAAATCATGATCTAATCCACTTCCAATTTGTTTCATCTTATTTCTACATATGCATAATAAACCATGTATTCTTGTTTTAAATTTATTATAATATCAATCAATAGTTTTAATTTTTATTTTTGTAATATCTTAGTATTATAAATTCAAAACATTGTTTATTTGAGTTTAAAAATTAAATGGCTTATTATATATCTATTTATCACCCTTGTGTTTATTCATTTCTATATTCTTAACCTTATAGTACCCTTGTACTAAAAATTAATTTAAGGTACACATGTGTCATCCAAATTGAAGGTACACATGCTGTTTAAATCTATCATGTCTTCACACATGTGGTTCTTCACCTCAAAGGGCCTAATAATGGAATTTTAGTCCCACATTCATTTCAAGGCAAGGGAACAAAATTATGATTGGAAGGCTTTGGAGGGATTCTCTCATATCATAAGCTCTAGCTATTTTTTTAGCATCCAAAAACCTTGACCCACTCCCTCCAACCTTACAACTCCTATCAACATGAGCGATGATAGAGATTGAATGGAGCCAAAATACTGCAAAGAGTTTCATGAAAATAAAAAGGTGTGGAAAAATATCAAGAAAGGTGGGTTAATATAGTATATGGATCATATCACTAAGCATAATCCTCTAGTGGTAAGAGATTTCATTATTGCTTGGTTGAAAAAGAAGGTTTCCATGAGGGGGATTTCCATTAATATTTTTACAGAGTTTATAAGAGATGTCATAGGCATGACTTGCACAAGCATAAAATAATACAAGGATCAATCAAAGAAATAGGAGTCATTATAGTGATTTTTTTGAACCAATGAATTTATGCAAATGGAGAAAAGGGATTTCCCTATACTGACCTACCTATATATTGGCCCAAAGTTTACTTATATGTAATAAGGTACATGACATTGAAAATTAAGTACACCTTGATTTTTTTACACCATTTCATGTTGCTAAATAATTTCATTAATTTTAAGGTCATCCTTCCATATTTTCTCCTAAAATCCCTAAAAATCACAGTCTTCTTCCACTAGGTTAATGAAACTAACCTGATCTTACATCAAGGCCTCATATTTTTGATAGTGAAATATGGTTGTACCCTACTTAGAAAAAAAATCCCCCTAAAGGATCCTCCTCTAAGGAAGACTCCCTAGAGGGCACCCCAAAGGGAGATCCCTCTATGAGCTCCCTCTCCACCATTGAACTTTCTCCTTGTAAAAACATTCCCCATTCCCATCTAGATGACCTTCCCTTGAAAATGATTATCATCCCTTAGCCTAAACCCATCATGCTCATATCTCCCTCCACCTATGATCAGAAAGGCAAGGCCTTTGTAATAGAGGAGCATGAGAAAAACAAAGTAATGTTACAAAATTTCAACATAAAGGTCTAGTAGGTGGGTTTCAATTTGGTGAAACTAATATAGGATTGGAATGAGTTTCACTAGGTGGCAAAGGCCAAAACCCATGTATTAGTGCAATCTACCCTACCCCCTCCCCTTTCCCTAGTTCTAAAATCCCTTAAGGACCCTAAATCCCCCCATGGCATCCCCCCTAAGCATCCCTTGCCCTAGGTGAAAGGCAAGAAATGCCTGAGGATGATTCTCTTTGGTGAACAAGCTAAGGCTCTTTGGAATTAGACCAGAGCCAAAGCCTCAAAAGATAAGACTAACTTCTTACCAAAGGAAAATTCTACTATGGAAGATACTAAGGAGGGTCCCCCCAATTAACATGTTTTATGTGTCTACTTTTATTTTTGCTATTTAGTCTTTTTCTTTTTGTTTGTTCAGCCATGTAAGGCCTGGTTCAAACTCTTTATTTCACTTTGATGGTTCTAAGCCCCTATAAAACCTAGGTTTACCTTATCTAATAAAAAAATTTAATTTAAGGTTAAATAGATACATCATCTAATACCCTTGTTATTTAAGTTTTTATAGAATATAATTATTTGATGAGTGTAATATCATTAAATTTTTTCCAAGTTAAATGACTATGGTTAACTTCCCTTATACTTTCTATCATCTATACAAATAATCAATATTTACAAATGAAAAATATCATTAGATTAATGAGCTAAGATCTTCCAAGGTGTAAGTTTATTTAGTCCTAAAATTCCACCTTGATTACAACATTTATCAATTGAGATCACAAATATTAGTACACATTTTCCAAGTTTAAAATTATGTATCATCTTACAACTATTGTAAAAATATATTTTATAAGTACTTCCCAAAAATAGAGTAACATAATGTTCATTATACTTGTATCTTAGGAATTCAAAGAGCATACAAATGTTGATTAGTTCCTTGTTAGTCAAAATGATAAAAATCCATGCATAAAAATACACTATAACTAAACATTCTTGCCTAAGAACTATGGGGAGCATAACATAATGAACAATATCATAAAATAAAGATATAAAAAATAAGTAATGTACCTCCTTTGTTAAATTTGATATTCACTTGTTGGTA
This sequence comes from Torreya grandis, assembly GCA_037957365.1. Lineage (NCBI taxonomy): Eukaryota > Viridiplantae > Streptophyta > Pinopsida > Cupressales > Taxaceae > Torreya > Torreya grandis. Next base: position 889,103 of record JARHVA010003892.1, on the reverse strand, counting down.
TAATAATGTTTGTGCTCGGTCTATGATATTAGAGATTCTTGTCAATGCTTCTCCATGGTAGTAACACTTCTCCAATGGTCAATTGTGGCTTTGATTTGCTATTATCTTGGCTTGGTGTGAAGCTTGGAATAAAATGGGAATTATAACACTAATTTTAATGGCTTTTTGAAGGTATTCCTATAGACTAGCCTTACACATAAAAGATTCTTGGCACATGGTGTGGAAATTTATATTTATATCTTTAAGAACTAACTCTAACCCTAGAGAGGTTAGTTTAAATTCTAACTTTGGTTGAGCCTAAAATAACCTAGGTTGAGTTAGGCTAACCCTAGGTTGGGTTAAATCACTCATAAAGTCTTGACACCTCAATTTTAGATATTTAGGAGTTATGACAACTTAATTTAGATATTTGTGAGGTTGTGAATTACCTTTATGGAATATTTAAGAATTAACAAATCATTTTATTAGCTTTTTTGACCTTTGGCCTTTGAATTCATATTTTGCTAAAAGTTTATTTTTTGATAAATGAAATTCAATAGTTCAACTTGGAATTTTTACTTGGGCAAGTTAACTAAGATTTTTAATAAAATTAATCTTGCTTAGTAATTTTTAGATTTTGGCAATTATTTTAAATACATGTCAAGAGTGTCAAATTACTAGGTTATAATTTGATTAGGGTTTAAAATAAACTAGGTTATTAATGCTTATAGGGTAATACCCAAAATAAATAAGCCTCATCACATTTTTGAGAAATTAAATCTCTTACATGGATGAATTTGGGCATTCAGGTGATTTCTAGGCTTAAATTGTATTGTTTATTAGAAATTGAATTGAATCCCTATTTAGGCATGAAAGTGGCCAAAACTAAGTCTCTATAGTTTACCCCTATCTAAGAAGACATTGTAATACATAGGTACAGTAACATATTTTCAAATAATGGAAAATATATTAAGAATAAAAATCCATGCAATGATGGAATAATGCTCTAAACAAAGTTTGGGAAGCCTATGATTCCCCCTTGAGAGAGTGGACAACACATATGATTTATATATGGCCCCTTTAATATAATCAAGAAGAATAATGAAATTAAACCATGGATGGGACTAATCCAACTGAAATAATTCTAACATACATTAATTAAAATACTAATTTGACTAATGTGGTTACAATCAGTAATAGAGGTTGAGACACTAATTTTCCCAAAGGTGGTTATAATTAGTGGAATGGTTATGAACCTTAGTAGGGTCAATGGGTTGAAATAATGATTTTACTAATGTATTTATAATAATCAAGATGACCTAAATTGAAATTTTTTTTTGACCTAGTAGGTCAGATTTGATCATGATAAAATGGTTATGCCCCAATAGGGTAGATTGACAAGCATGAATTAAGGATATAACCCATCACATAGATTAAAGATGATTATGTGAAAACATAGGTGTGATGGTCTAATAACTAAAGAAGCTAAAAATAACTAGGCACATGAGGATGTAAAAAGTGATGAAAGAGATGATTAGAAGAAAAAAGGTGGTTGAGCTGACCTGAGATACATCATGTATCTAAGTAATTACTACATAGTGGAAATTGACCTCAAGATAATGTAATTCACCTAGAAATGGGAGAAAATGGAATGAGGAATAAAATAAAAGAATAATAATTGATTAATGTGAATGATTTAGTTGTACCTATCAATACATAAATTCTCATCCTTATTAGCATTAATACTACTAGAATGTTTAATGAGTTGATTTGATCAAGGAATAGGGGATACTATCAATTTTCCATAATGGGGCCAAGAAAAATAATTTAATTAACCCATAATCATGGATTGATAGTGAATTGGTATAGAGGATGGAAATTAATTTGGGCTACTTACTGGTATGGAGATGCACATCCTAACTAGTAGGGATTACAATTCATTTTTTTATTTAATTACTCTAAATTTAGGTGATGTTTGGGATATTATAGTTTATGATCTTAGATAAGTACTACAATTGCATTGATATAGTAGTCTTTAAATGATTAATTTTTGTTGTATCTTGTGATATTATGCATGATAGTTATGGACAACCATAATGACAATGTATACCCTAGGCATGGAAAACTTAGTTTAAATGAAAATATAAAAAAACCTAGTATTAAGATATAAATAATCAAATCCCAAGTGTAAATATGAAACAAATAAACCAAGTGTAAGAATAAATACCAAAATTCACAACCTAAGTACATAATATGGATAATCAAGACTCTAATGAAAATAAAAGATAATATACCTAAGATAACTGATAAATGATAAAAAAGACAAACAAAAATAAACAAATAAACTATAAAAACTATATAAAGAAACAAAACAAATAAATAAACAAACAAAATAAAAAAATAAGGCTATAAATAATTTAAATAAACAAGACCAAATAAACAATAATAAATAAACCAAAGGAAAACAAATTTCAAATAAATAAACTATTCTAAACACACAAAGGTAAACAAACAAAGTAAGTTAAACAAAAAATATACAAATAATGGGTAATCACAATGTTAACATAAATAGAATACAAATTGTTCACACATGTGTGATAGAGGTGTTACTTTTGATGACGGGGTGACCCTAAGCTAGGTAAAAATGACATAGGTAAAATAACTTAAGAACATATGACACAATGTTTCCCCTAGGCTATAGGTAGATAATGATAAATGGTTTCCGCTATGCTATAGGTAACTACACAAACATGATGATAAACATTGCCCCTAGGATATAAGACACAATGAAAAAACAAATAAAAATTGGGGGAATATAAGAAAGGAAGGGGTAGCCAAGTTGATTTAGATACACTAAGAAAATATACATTGCCTACATAGTTCTAAAGACAGAAGTTACAATGTGAACTTTAGGCAAAATGTAGTTCTCCTAAGATATGGGATAAAATAAAATAGATGATAAATAAACATGTATTTTGTGTAATATAATAGGAATGGTCTCAAAAAATGGTGAGTGCATACAAAAGGATGGGGATGACATTCCCAATCATGAAAGTGTCAACATAAATAAATTATGAAAGCATGAGAGCAAGGTTTAGACTAAAACCACACTAAAAGACAAAAGACAAGTATCTATAAATGAACTAAATTAGTAATTCATAGTGTTCACTACATATATATCTTAGAATGAACTCACAAAATGGTGAGAGAAATCAAATTAAAATAATTCACCAAATGGAAAGAGCATAAAAAGAGCCAAGTAGTCATTAATGCATCAAATGTGTATTCATAATGTTGATAACATGAACTCATAAAATAGAGAGAACATATAGTTAAGGCCAATATAGATGGGGGAACTAAAGGATAAGTGGTTACTTGTGAAATAGTTAGGAGTTACAAAATCCTTATGGTAAATAAGTGGTAAAAAAAATGAAAGGCAAAGTGATGGCAGTCGAACTAACCTGAGATACCCCATGTATCCAAGTGCTATCTACATAGTCCATGCAGACCTCAAGCTAGTGTAGTTCTCCTTAAAATGGAAGGAAAATGGCCAAGTATCCTAGAAATAAAACTAAATAGGTAAGATATTCCATCCCCAAAAAATTTCATGGCTTTATATCTCACATGGAAATTCTAAACCAATTTTTATGATTTCATGATTTTTAGGATTTTCTTAGGTCTTTTCAAATGTTTAGGGGTTTTGAAACTATTTCAAATGTTTTTGGAATTTTTTGGGAATTTCAAATTAATTGGAAATCATGATATATATAATAAACTAACTCATGAAATGGTGAGAACATGGATTATGTTTCTTGAAAAATAGAGAGAGCATTCAAACTTAAATTGCTCACAAATCAGTGAGAGCATTCAAAGAAGGGTGACTGAGTTGACCTCACAAAATATTGAGCATTGTCTACATAGTCTAAATTGACCTAATGTCACTATATTTCACCTATATTAGTGAAATATGAGAAATTATTCCACTATTTTTGGTGTTTTTATTATCTCAACTTAATGAAGAATTATGAGATACAACATGGTTTAAACTTGCAAAATGGTAAGAGTGTACTATTTAAACAAGTTCAAAAAATGGTGAGAGCATGTAAAAGGGGTGAATGATCTAACATTAACATAAATATATAACTACCTACATAGTATTATAGGACCTTGAGTCACTATAGTTATACCTACACAAAGGCATCTAAATAAGAACCATCAAGTTCAAGTATAGGCAAATGACAAGGTAAATGGTAACAGTGATGGAAAGTTATAATTTTCCATGGTAAAGGTGTTGTTACTAATTTTTATTAAGATAGTTATAATTATGAAATAAAAAAAAGGGTCAATGGTACTAATTTTCCAATAGTCAATTATAATTATTAGCACAAATAGTGAAAGTAACAATAAATGAAGGATGTAATTTCCAAGACCACTATCATACTAGTTTCATATATTGCCATTAAATTTTTGATTCTAAAACAAGTGATGGAATTGAATATATCATCAACCATTGATCATTCCTAAATTAATAATGAATCAAAACCATGGCCAAATGTGATACGTGAGGTTAGGTAAAAAGGAACTGATTAACAAAGGGTTAATATCATGCTATAATGGTATAGGGTATAATACAAATAATGGGTATAATTTGGCATAGCTTAAATTATCCTTGTATAAAATAATTATAATCTATTAATAATAAAAACATTTGAGGTTAATTATGTTCATCAATACATCAAGTTCATCTCCCTCTAGTGTGGTGAGCCTGTATGCTCTAGAACCATAGTTAGCAATAACTAACTAAGATCCTAACCAATTTGGTTGGAATTTTATTTTATTATTTGTATCATCTCTTTTAGAACATTTAATGTCAAAGTGGACTAATTTAGACCCTTATCATACTTTGGTTTATTATTAAATAATAAAAATTTATTATTTATTAAAAACAAGGTGAAAACCTCATGTAAATAACTAATAAAATATTATGATTTATTATTAACTAATTAATTTAAATGATTCTTGAGAAGGATGGACCCATTGGTTACAATGGTAATATACCCTTGCATTTATTATAAATAAGGTCTTACCCCTATTATATTATTCATAGAAAATACACTCAATGAATTTAATATTTGTGTGGTAAATATTTACAAAGGTTTTGTGAAGGATTATGTGAAGAAGTGAGAAGGGAAGGCTTTATATTGGGGTGTAGAGTTTATCAATTATTGAATATAATATTCATGGGCATTTTACCTCTTGGAGGTTTTCCCACTTTAAATTATTATAAACTGTGTCAATTCTATGTACTCTTTGTCATCATTTATTCAGCTAGATCCAATCTATATTGAATATATATTTTTATATTATATTTATTTTATCATGAAATCAGAGCCATGAGATTATTGTGTGATTGGAAAGAGTTTTTTGTTGGAAGATTCAAATCTTTTCCTAACAAAAATTTTATTTATCTAAGACTAAGGCACTATAACCAACCTAAAAAACTTAAAAAATTGATTTTTTAGTCAAAATTCAATTTTGTAAATTCCTTATTTGTTAATTTTTTTGGAAGATTGGAACAAATTTCAAGATTTTTAAGTGCATGTACAAGTTTCTAGGCTCTCCCAAGCATTTATAGGGGTGCCATACTTCAGCCTGGGTAATTCAAAATATTAAATTATTCATCAAAAATTCCATTTTAAGGGTCCAATTATGTTTATCAAACAAAAATAGGAGGGTTGCTAAATTTTCAATCAAATCTGAGACCTGTAAAAGGAGATCTAAGCTCTTAAAATTCTACAAGGGAGCCATGAAGCTACATGTATGTTTTTAAATTCATATAGTTTTGAAAAAGTATTTAAAAATTAAACTATTTATTAATTTATTTTTTTGAACATCGGGTCCCACCTTAGAAAAAAAAAATTACTAAAAAATTAAATTTTTTATTTACCTACACATAATTTATTTATTTATAAAAAAAATCATAAAAAGGTCAAAATATAGATTAGTGCATGTATTATTTTGAAAAGTTTCCTAAAAGAGTTAGTAGTATATCTTTTTGCTAGATCTTACAACTAAGGAGGTCCCAAGTTCAAAACACCTTAAATCAATATTTTTTGAATTGGTCAAAACATTTTTTCAAATTTAGTTTAATTTTAAATCCATTTTTTAGTTCATGTGAAAACATTACTCATGTGTTAAATCCTTGACCTATCATCTTATTCTTCAATTTTTGACCTAGTGAATAATATTTTGACAAACATAGTCATTTAACTAGTCAATCTATAGGTTTTGGCACATTACAAATGCATTGGAGTGTTATTTTTTTTGTTTTGAATCATCTTATTTAATTTTTCACACATTTTTAAATAATAGTGTTTAAGTGGTCATTTTGAGTGCAACTCTTTTGACACTTAAATTAGTGCAACTTTAATTAATTTTTTTGCATTATTTGGCATCTAAATTGTGTAATTAAGTATAATTGCATGTGTATCTCACTTTATTTTGAAAATAGTTCAAAATTTCATTTAAAATAGTTTTTTTAAGCAATTTTTACTATCTTGTTTAAAGGTAAGCTATGGATTCACCCCATTTTTTCTTAGATAAATCTCAAATGCTTAATATAAATAACTATAATATATAGAAAATTCATGTTAAAGCTAAATTTATGGCCTAAAAAATCCCCTTTTAGATGACATCTAACCCCTGACCTTACCAATGAATTTCAATAAAAATCAAAAGAATCTATGTCCATTATCTTGCAGAGTGTTAAGTATGAATTCCTTCTCCACATTGGTAATTATGAGTCTGCTAGAGATGGTTTGAAACTCCTTGAATCGATGCATGAGGTCACTCATCTCTTGAAGATTATTAAATTAATCCTTGAATTCCTAACTACACTTATGAAAGGTGATGAGAAATTTTTAAATTTTATTGTTAAAATTAAAAATATTAAATATCAATTAGATGGATTAAATTTTAATTTGATTTAGGATAAATTGATTTATTTTATCATTTAGTTAAATATTCATGAGAAATTTAGAAATTTCATTTCAAATTTAAATTCTAAATATCAAACTGAGAAAGATATCCCTGATCTTACCACTTTATCTACTCTCTTAATTCAAGAAGAGCAAGTTATGACCAATTTTGATTCTAAAGAGAATGTTAATCAGACAATTCTCACTTTAAATAATGTTTTTGATAATAGAATAAACCAAAAATCTAACCTTAATTCTACTAAAGGCAAATATGGGAATAAAAAATCTAGTAATTAAGAATCATACACATAAGTTTAATAGAAATTATAATATATGTGGTAAATTTGCTCATAAAAGGGAAACTTGTTATAAAAATAGTGATAGAAATAATAATAAAACCTCTAAAAATAACAAAGGGAATAAATCTAATCAAAAGAAGTAGAAGAATATCAATCATGATTCAAATGTTATTGCTTTGTATCCTACTGTATTTACTTCAAATGAAAATTAATAGATTTTAGATAATGGTGCATCACACTATATAACTTTCTTATCTAATATTTGTTAATCACAAGATATACTAAGAGGGGGGGGTGAATCAATATATCATATATCTTATAAAACTTTTACTTAATCAAACTCCACTTAACCATACATTCAAGATATGTAATAAAATTAAAACAATAACATGCACCACACAAGAGAGACACTAGATTTTTACGTAGAAATCTAATGTGGGAAAAACCATGGATAACAATCTCAACTATATAAATGAGCACTGGTTCAAATTACATAGTTCACAAACACCAAATTATAGGAGCACCAACCCCTTTGTTGAGCACCAATACAACAACTATTTGTGAGCACCAACCCACAGGAGCACCAACCCCTCTTATGTATAAAACACAACTATCTCTCAATGTTGCTTTCTCAAGAAATGATATAAATCTACAATATCTGTTTCTATGCTCTCCTCTTTTCTTATATAAAATAATTACAAACCATAAACTCTCTTGGATATTACAAATGGCTTCCCAAGCCTCCTTTTATAGATTTCCAAATGACCTTTGGCATTCACCCTTTATGGTCCTTCAATCCACATGGAAAATGGCACCAAACTTACGTGACCCTTTGAATTAATTCATTGGAAAATTCACATGGTGACCCTTCATGGGAAAATTCATCCTTTCCCCTTTTGTCTTTATCTTCGTGACTTTTTGAATTCCTCAAGGTGACCCTTCATGAGAAAATGCACCCTTCCTCTTTTATCTTCACTAGGTGACTCTTTGAATTCCTCAAGATGACCCTTCATGGAAAAATGAATCCTTTCCCTCTTTTGTCTTTACCTCATGACTCTTTGACTTCTTCATGGGCCCTCTTTTGACTTTATGCAACCAAAAATATATTCGTTGATATTAAATAAATATCAACACACTTTATCCAAAATATGAACATTAAAAACACCTTTAGACAATAAATGCTATGGGACCTTTGTCACCAATAATGTTATACCTTTGACATTAATGACAATATTTCCAACAATCTCCCCCTTTTTCATTGATGGCAACCTCAAACTAAAACTGCCAAATCCTAAAAACTATATTACACATACCAACTTGCACATATTGCCAACAAAAAAACATACAATAACTCCCCCTTATTGTAACATCCTATACCTATTCCTATACCTTTTTCTATACTTATCCCCCTTTAAAATCAATGGCAAAGGGTATATCCTAGAGCTAAAACTTAGCTCCCCCTCAACTGATGTTGAACCTCAGTGATAGGAAGTAAAAAAAATTACTCCCAATTTCTCTCATAGATACTCAAATATGTCCTTTTGTAGTACCTTTATGAAAATATCTACAATCTATTCTATAGTACTGATATATTCCAACTAACTTATTGATCTATAACCTATTCTCTCAAAAAGTGATATCTAATAGGAATATGTTTTATTCTTGAATACATGACTAGATTCTTAGAAATATTAATAGCACTTGTGTTATCACAAAAAATAGATATAAGTTCATCATATTTTACCTTGATGTCTTCTAAATTTTGCTTCATCCAAAGCACTTGAGTACAACACAATACTACTACAATATATTATGCTTCAGCTATAAAAAGTGATACTAAGTTCTACTTTTTGCTTAGCAAAGATAATAAGTTATCATCAAGGAATAAATCTCCTCCACTTGTACTCTTGATATCATCTAAACAAACTTCCTAATCTAAGTCTATATAAGCAACCAAAGTGATATCTCTACTTGTGGAATACCATAATCTATGATCCAATGTCCCCTTGACATATCTAAAGATTCTCTTCACAATTGAACATGACTCTCCTTAAAGGTTGACTGATATCTCACAAACATGCCTACTACATGCATGATGTCTAACCTTGATGCTTTCAAATACAAAATACTACTAATCATAGGTCTATACAAATATTGATTTACAATATGTGAATTTTCATCCTTACTCACCCTGTTCCCTATACCCATTGGTGTGCCAACTAGTGAACAATCCTCAAAACCAAAATTTTTCAATATTTATGTGGCATATTTATTTTGAGATATGAAAATTATTTCATCTGACTGAAATATTTTCAACCCTAAGAAAAATGACAATTCTCTAAGAATAGACATCTCAAATTCTTTTGGCATATTATCAATAAATTATTTTGTCATCTTTTCAATGTTTCCTCTAAATATTATGTCATCAACATATACCACAATAATCAATTGATGTTCACCTTCTATTTTGATGTAAATATTATTATCATCAAAACTTCACTTGAAACTTTGATCCTACAGGTACTTATCAAGCCTTGTATACCATTCTCTAGGCACTTATTTCAGTCCATATAGTGATTTCTTCAATCTGCATACATGGCTATTATCATTTGAGAGAAGAAATCACTTAGCTTGCTTAATGTAGACCTCTTATTCTAGATTCCCATTAAGGAAAGTAGACTTGACATCCATTTGAAACACTTTTAAATTCTTAAACACTGCATATGTAAGAAACATTCTAATATCCTCTGGCCTTGCCACTGGTGCAAAAGTTTCTTTTAAATATATACCCTCAATATGAGCATATAATTTACATAACCTTGTTTTATTCCTAATAACTTCACCATCTTGATTCAACTTATTTTTGTATACCCATTTTGTTCCTATCACATTTTGATCTTTTGGTTTAGGCACTAATTCCCAAATATCATTCTTTTCAATCTAATTTAATTATTCACCCATTGCTTTAAACTAATGCTCATCATGTCTAGCATCTAAAAAAGTTCTAGGCTAGATTTTGGATAATAAAGAGAAATTAACTTGCTCAAATTTACTTACCATCATTATTTTGGTACAAACTCCTTCATTTATGTTCCTGATGATGTCACTTTCATTATGATTTATCTAGACATATTTGGATGGGGTTTTGGTGTCTTTTTTCTCCTTCTTCTCATCCTCATCTGATTCTTCAAAATATTCTTCTTCAATGATTTTAGGAGTGTTTATCAAATCATTGGCTCTTGGTGCTACATATTCATCTATCCTAACACTTGCACTTTTAACTATATTCTTGGTTATTTTGTTATAACATTTGTAAGATTTACTTTTGAAAGAATATCTAAGAAATATACCTTCATCTATTCTAGATTCAAACTTACTCAATTTTTCATTATTCTTTTTATGAAGCATTTGCTACCAAAAACTCTAAAATAATCAACAATAGCTAGTTTGTCTTTCCATAGCTCATAGGGAGTCTTGTCACTAATAAATCTCAACAACAATCTATTATAGATATACATTACTATGCCTACTACATCTCTCCAATATTTATCTGGTATCTTAGATCCATTTATCATTGTCTTCACCATCTCTTGAATTGTTCTATTTTTTTACTCAACTACTCCATTTTGCTATGGAGTTCTGACTATTGAATAATGTCTCTTTATCCCATGGTCTTCACAATAATTAATAAAATTATCTAATATGAATTCTCCTCCTTGATCTGATCTTAGGCACAAAATATTCAAACTAATTTCATTCTCGACTAAAGCCTTAAATGCTTTGAAGTGGTTGAAAACTTTTGATTTTTTCTTTAAAAACATCACTCAAGTCATACATGTAAAATCATCAATAAGCAACATGAAGTATTTCTCACCTTGAATACTTTAAGTTTTGGTAGGTCCACATAGATCAATGTGAACAAGCTCTAACATTCGAGTGGTCAAGTATTTTTTTGTCTTGAACCATATTCTAACCTGATTCTCTTGATGACATGATTCACAAAACATGTTGGAGGGATTTGTAATCTTTAGAAGATCTCTAACTGCTTACTTCTTATTAATGTTGATAATATTGTCAAAATTTATGTGTCCCATTCTCCTATTCCACAACCAAATTTCCTCAACCTGGCTCAAATAATGTCTTTGACCTTTGAAATCTAATAACATATATAAATTGCTGCCTATCCTCTAAACATCTACAATCAACAAATTTAAATATTTTATCCTAATTTCAAAACCTTCTATATAAAAATTTAATGTGTATCCTTGATCGTACATTTGACTTACACTCAATATATTATGCTTAAGACCTCTACATACAAAACATTTTCAGTCTTAGTTCTACCATTATCCAAACTTAATGTACCTTTTCTAGCTATTTTGGTAGTGGTATTGTCTTTGAATTTCACTATGCCACCATTTAACTTCTTTAAAGTTATGAACTTGATCTTGTCTCTTGTCATGTACCTTGAACATCCACTATCAATGAACCATGGATTTTCTTCATTTCTTGCATGCAAAGCTGTCTGGACTAACATAGACTTTTTAGGTTGTTTCTTTTGCCATGAACCTATCTAAACTTTCTTCTTGATGAATGGAGCATTGAAACTTTGGTCCTTCTTGACTGACTTGAACACACTTCTATAATTTTGGGCTATATGTTTGAAATTATTACACTTGTAACATACTATGGCCTCTTCATCAAAGCTTGATAGAGGAGCGAAAGAGTTATGGCTTCTGATTGACTCTGCATGAGTTTTCTTCTCTTTATTTATAAAATTATTAGCTCTTTTCCAATAGTCTATTTTATTATGACCGTAACTATTAAAATAAAAATAATAACCATGAAAATATAACCTATTTTGATTTGTGTATCTTTGATCTAGTTGCCTTTTTTTATCTCTGTTCCTTCTAGTCTTCTTTGTTTGAGTTGTCCTTTGCACTCTTAACTTCTTCCTCTTTTGTAAGGGACTCAACATATCTCTTTTTCTTTTCAAATCTGATACCTATCTTAATTGATATTGATTTTTGATTTTCTAATATCTTATTCAACATGTTAGTTCTATTCTAAAATTTTGAATCATTGACAACTTTATCATTGACTACTTTATTTATTTTCTTGATATCTTTTTTTAAAGAGGTAATTTTAATAATATACTTTTCACATTCTTCACTTAATTTTTGTAATTGAGCTACTAGATCTTCTTCAATATTTTTGGATTCTTCAATGTGTGCTTTTAGATCTTCAATTATTTCCTTTGACTCCTTTTCATTTTTATTGATCTGGAGCTTTAATCTTTGATTCTTCTTCTCAAAATATTTTAATTATTTTAAGGAAAAAATGAGTTCTCCTTCCAGATTCACCTCAGCTTCATCATGTTGATCTTCTTGATCATCTATACTTTTGCTTATGGAGGCATCTTCATGTATGGTCATGAATAGAATCTCTTCTTTATCTGAGTCACTGACTCCACTATCTTCAGTTGAGTTAGGATCTTTAGAATATAAAATCTTCTTCTCGAATCCCTTTTTGATTTGCCTTTGAATTTCTTCTTGTATGTAGGCTTTCTTTATTCATTATCACCATTATTTTTAGTTGGGCACTTATCTACAAAATTTCCAATCTTACCATATTTAAAACATTTAAATGGTAACTTTATTTGATATTTACATGTGCCCTTTTTAGGCTTTCAAATGAATAAATCTCTATTGTCATCTTCCTCATTGTTAGAGATGTCACTTAATTCTTGAATCTTAGCCTTGTCTTTCTTCAATGTCTTAAAAGAATCTTCCCTCTTTAAGGGTTTCTCTTGTTTGGTCCGTATCTCATATGTCGTAATAATACCATGTAGTTTATCCATCTTTAGCTTGAAAAGATTCTTCATCTCCTCAATTTTAGAAAGCTTTGCATCATATCTCAATGGTATAGATCTCAATTATTTTTGTACCATCATTGATTCTTCTAAATTTTCTCCAAGACCTTGAATTTGATTAACTATTTGATTAACCCACAAAAAATAACTTTCTATATTTTCTTCCTCTTCCATCTTCAAACTTTCAAACTATCTTCTAAAAGTCTAGAGCTTAGCTTGATAAACCTTTCCATCACCTTTGTAAATATTCTCAAGCTTTACCCAAGTCTCAAGAGCAGATTTGCATTGCATAACTTTTACAAATTCTGATTCACATAAACCACATAAAATAGAATTTAAATCTTTAGCATTATTTTCACTTGCCTTATTTTCCACAGGAGTAGTTACAAGTGTCTGTGGATCTTCATATTCCTCCATCACTATTTGCCAAATGTTGAATCCAAAGGCCATAAAATAAGTTCTCATCCTTATGATCCAAAAGGCATAATTTTTCCTATCAAATAAAGGTGCCTTATTTGTATAAAAACCTTCATGTGATCTAGCCATCATGATTTCCTTGATCTACCTTCAATTTGTTAAACTATTTACAAAATAACTTTCTCTAATGACAATTTTTAAGCATGAGATAAATTGAGAGGGGGTGAATTATTATATCATATATATTATAAAAAAATTACTTAATCAAACTCCACTTAACCATACATTCAAGATATGCAATAAAATTGAAACAATAACATACACCACACAAGAGAGAGAGACAACAGATTTTTATGTGGAAACCCAATGTGGGAAAAACTATAGAGAATAATCTCAAGTATATGAATTATCACCAATTCAAATTACAAAGTTCACAATCACCAACTTGCAAGAGCACCAACCCTTTTACCGAACACCAACACAACAACTATTTGTGAGCACCAACCCATAGGAGCACCAACCCCTCTTATGTATAAAACACAACTATCTCTCAATGATTTTTTATAAAAAGATGATAGAAATCTATAATATCTCTTTCTATTCTCTCCTCTTTTCTTATATAAAATAATTACAAACCATGCACTCTCTTGCATATTACAAATGGCTTCCCAATTCTCCTTTTATAGCTTTCCAAATGACCTTTGGCATTCATCCTTTGTGACCCTTCAATCCACATGGAAAATGTCACCAAAATTTCATGACCCTTCAAATTATTTCATTTAAAAAGTCACATGGTGACCCTTCATGGGAAAGTTCATCCTTTCCCCTTTTGTCTTTATCTTGGTGACTTTTCAAATTCCTCAAGGTGACCTTTTATGAGAAAATGCATCCTTCCTCTTTTGTCTTCACTTGGTGACTCTTTGAATTCCTCAATATGACCCTTCATGGGAAAATGTGTCCTTTCCCTTATTTGTCTTTACCTCATGACTATTTACCTTCTTCATGGGCCCTCTTTTGACTTTATGCAACCAAAAATATATTCATTAATATTAAATAAATATAAACACACTTTAGCCAAAATATGAACATTAAAAACACATTTAGACAATAAATGCTATGGGGCCTTTATCACCAGTAATTTTAGACCCTTGAAATTAATGAAAATATTTCCAATAATATTCTATGTGATTTTATAGATATGTCTAAAATAATTTACATAGGAGATAATTCTTTTTTAGAAGCAACTAAACAAGGAAAAGCAATGTTTTCAAATGTTATCATAAATGATATTTTCTATGTACCTAAGCTTAAAAATATTTTGATATATTGTTCTCTATTTACAACTGATAATTTCATTGTAACATTACTTAAATATATCTAGTCTATTATAAATCAATTTCATTCCTTGATTGTTGATAGTGTTCAAAAGAATGGTTTATATATCTTTTCTCCTTCTGCATGTTTTATTTCATCGTATAGTAAGAATGAATCTCAATTATGATATGAAAGATTAAGACATGTTAATTTTATAATTTTATATGATATGTCTACAAATAATCTTGTTGTTGGGCTTCATTTTATCCCCTCTCATCATGAAACTTGTGAAGGTTTCTTATGTGGTAAGCAACATACTAACCCCTTTCACAAGAATCATGATGCAAATTCTTCACATCATTTAGAATTGATTCATAGTGACATTTTAAGACCTCTTGAAGTTTTATATCTTAATGGTTATTTATATAATATACTATTATTGATGATTACACTATAATTATCTGATCATTTTTTATTAAAAATAAATTTGATGTGTTGTCTAAATTTAAAAAATTTAAAGCTAGTGTTGAGAATGCATCTAATTTTTCTATTAAGATATTAAGAACTAATAATGGTGGTGAATATGTTAATAAATAATTTTATTCTTTTTTCATTGGTTATGGTATTCAAAGGGAACTAGCAAATCCCTATTCCCCTCAGTAAAATGGTATTGTTAAAAAGAAAAATTGCACCATCATAGAAAAGGATAGAAAAATGTTAAAATCTTCAAATGTTCTAAAGTTTTTATGGGATTAATACATGAATAATATTATGAATATTCTAAATAGACTGCCTACCAAATATTTTCATCTTTATACCCTTTTATAAATGTGGACTAAAAAGAAACCTTATGTGGCTCATCTTAGGATCTTTAGTAGTCCTGCTTCTATCTTTATTCCTAATGTTAAAAGAAGGAAGCTCGATTCCACTTCCTATTCTTGCATTTTTGTAGGTTATGGAGGTAAGACAAAAGGTTTAATAGTGTATGATCTTTATAAATATCATGTCATTGAGAATATGAATGTTATTATTCTTGAATTTTTTTTTTATGAGCACTTTGTCGATCATGCTCAGTGTTTTTTTATTGATGAACTTGACTCTCATGTTTCTCCTTGTGATGAAATGGATACCTTTGAGGAAGTTGATATAGCTTTGGATAAATTAAAGTTTTTATAACACCCTAAGTTTCATATTCAATCTAAAATAATTAATTTGGAAGAATCCCTAATTCAATCTTTTAATGTTGATAACCTTAATAAATCAAATAGAAGTCAACATTATTATCATGCATTAATGACTATGTATGAATTTGAACCTCAATCATTTGAGGAAGCCACTCAATATGATATATGGAATGTTTCTATGTAAGATGAATATAATGCCTTCAAAATTAAACTTAGTATCTTGTCCCTCCTTTGCCTAAAAGTCATATTCTTAGTTATATGTGGATTTATAAGATCAAATATAATTAAATTGGTAAAATTGAAAAGTTTAAAGATAGATTAGTTGATTGTGAGTTTAATAAAAAACCCAAGATTAACTATGTTGAAACCTTTGCTTCTATAGAAAAAATTGGTATTGTTAAAATTTTTATTACTCTTTTAAACTAAAATGGTTGGCTTACCCACCAAACAAATGTCAAGAATGCATTTCTAAATGGTGATTTAGAAGAAGAAATCTACATGACTCAACCTAAAGGCTTCACTAATCCTAATAAATAATATTATGTATGCAAGTTAAAAAAATATTTGTATGGTTTTAAACAAGCTCCTTGAGCTTGGTATTCTAAAATTACTTCTTTTTTCAAAGAATTAAGTTTTGTTAATTGCTATTCATATAATTATCTCTTTGTTAAAATTAAAAATGGTCATTTGATTATAATTATATTATATGTTATTGATTTGTTTATTATTGGTGATCTATATAGTTTAATTCATAAATATAAGGATAAACTAAGTCAAATATTTGAAATGACTGATTTAAGCATTCTACATCATTTTTTAGGAATGGTCATATTTTAGGTTAAAATTCAATTTTTGTATCCCAATCTCAGTATGCACATAATCTTCTTGTTAAGTTTAACATGCTTGCTTATAAATCTACTTCTACTCCTATTGAATTTGGTATTATATTTGATCCTAAACCTACATGTGAAAAAGATAACCCTACTTTATATAGATAGCTTGTTGATAGTTTGATTTATCTAACCATTACTAGGTCAGATATTTCATATGTTATTGGTTTCTTAGAGATTTATGCAGGATCCATATTTAGATCATTGGAAATTAGATAAATGAATTCTTCATTATATCAAAGAAAAAAATTAATTTTAGTTTATATTATTCTTCTATTGATAATGTTAAATTATATTATTGTTCTGATGCTATCTAGGCTGGTAATACTATAGATCACAAATCTACTTATAGATATGTATTTAAGTTTGGTACAGGTGCTATCACTAGGAGTAGTAAGAAATAACCTATTGTTTCTATCTATTCTACTAAAGTACAGTAGAAAAGTGTTATAGAAGCTACCAAAGAATCCATGTGACTATGAAGGTTGTTGGGAGAACTTCATTTGGATGTTTCTCATAATACCATCCTTCATTATGATAACCAAAGTTGTATAACTCTGATAAAAAATTTAGTACAACACCAAAGAACTAAACATATTAAATTTCATGTACATTTTATCTAAGAGAAAGTCCTCAATGGTGATATTGATCTGCAATTATCCTATAGATGAACAAGTGGTAGATATCTTCACAAAACTACTTGATGTTACCAAGTTTTGTCAATTTCATGCAATGTTAGGCCTCTCAAAGTTTTTATTGAGGGGGAGTGTGCATGACAATGCCACTTCCTAATAGACATGAGTTTCATCTTATTATATATACTTATTCTCATTGTAAACAATTATAAATTTTGTGTGTAATTTATGTGATTTAAGTAAACTTTATGTGGAAGTTTTACTTTTGTACCCCCAATACATAAAATCATACTTTTTAATGGAGGTCCTTATGTTATAAAAGGCTCCAAATATACTTATATGATCATTCATTGAAAATTGTTAGATGTAGTCTCATGATCATGCTAGCCTATACTTAATTTATAGAAGTTTATGGATTCTAATTCATTTTGTTTCAAAAGGTGATGTATGACATGATGAAGGTTTTTAAATACTTCAATTATGTACATAGTATAATTCTTTTATTAAGGTGACTGTGAAATTTATTCTCACTTAGCATTAAGAGGGTGTGTTAGAATATTTAATGTCTAAGTGGGATAATTTATACCCTTAGCATACTTTAGTTTATTATTAAATAATAATAATTTATTATTTATTAAACACAAGGTGAAAAACTTGTGTAAATAAATAATAAAATATTATGATTTATTATTAACCAATTAATTTAAATGATTTTTGGGAAGGATGGACCCATTGATTAAAACACTCACCTCCCCTTATATTTACTATATAGGGCCTTAACCTTATTGTATTATTCATGGAAAATACACTCGATGAATTTAATATTTGTGTGTGAAAAATATTTACAAAGGATCTATGAAGGCTTATATGAAAAAGTGACAAGAGAAGACTTTGCATTGGGGTGTAGACTTTCTCAATTATTGAATATTATCTTTGTGGGTTTTATACCTCTTAGAGGTTTTCCAACTTTAAATTATTGTGTACTATGTCAATTTTGTGTACTATTTGTCACCATTTATTCATCTAGATCTAATATTTATTACATATATATTTTATGTTTTATTACTTTTATCAAGCATTAACATTCTTATAATTTTATTTTAATATAATGTCACCAAGCTCGAATTCATGATGCTTAATGCACCTATTGTATTACCCTCTTAATCGGTTCTAATAAGCCTAAAGATTATTCAAGGTGGCCATGTATTTTCTATCAAGTATATCTCCTACAAGTGACATACCATGTATTCCTCATCATCAATGATGTTTGTAGTGAAACTTGGAGAGAAAGTAACTCAACCTCGATAGGAATAATGACATTAGTTATATAAACAAGTGAATAAGGTGTATATCTTATTGGGGTATATAATGTGTTATAGTATACCTAGAGGGTGTTAAATAGATATAAGTGCTAATTATGAGCAACATTATTAAATACCATAACTTCAAAATACTGACAATGGTTTTATTAGAAGCCTTAGCTTGGTTGTTGCCTTACAGGTAGTAGGTGATAAATAAATGTTGTTTGATGCAGTATTAGGTACAAAGTGATTTAAAATATTTGTTTTTAAATGATCTACCATTATCATATATAATGTAATAGGGGATACCATAATGATAAATTAGGTGGTTGAATTTGAACTTGGATATGTGTTTACTAGTGATGTAAGTGAGGGGAAAGGCTTCCACCCACTTAGTGAAGTATTCAATAGTAGTTAGGACATATTTATGGCCATCTGAGGATTTAGGATTTATTTTTCTTATGAGTTAGAGTCCCCACATTTAAAATGGCCATGGTGTTATCAGTGTTTTGAGTTTCTTGGTTGGATCATGAATCAATTTAGAATTCTTCTAACACTTTACACACCTTTTCACATATAAATTTAAATCTATTACTGAGGTATGTTCCTATTATTAGTGTTGTGTCATTGATGTTTTCAGTTATGTCAAGGTCAAGATGGATTTCATTAATTTTAAAGTCAAAGTTGATGTCATGCATGGTGAAGTGGCATGTGATAATGAAGTCTTATGATAAATGAGAATTTGAAGGCAACCTATTGTCTCTCTATTGAGAGAGAATTTTAAGGTAAATTGGTAATTATTTTGAGGTTGATGACATGTTTTAAGCTCAATATCAAGATATAATGTCAATATCAAGATACAAGGTAAGCATAGTGTTGAGTATTAGTCTTGAGGAGCATTGTCATATTATGAGCATGTACATGAAGAGACCCTATGATAAGGTATGAAAATGGTGGTATGGTAAGATAGATACACATAGGTATGATTGGATGTTTAAGGATGCCCAAGAATGTATATGAAATGTTGGAACACTTAGGAAAGTTTCAAGATAAACTTACATGGGTAAGTTCTTAAGCTTAAGCATGCAACTAGACTTGTCCTAGACCCTACTTGACCTAATAAGGTAACATGAAGTATTGTTAATACCTATGAAGGATAAAAAGTCATGGTTGAGCATGGTATGAGGTTTTATGACATAATTATAATTTTTTAACATTGTTGTAATTAGTTTCAAGGTATGTTCAAAGTATAAGTGTGACTAGCATTTCAATGCCTAATGTGCAAAGAGAACTAATGTTGCCTAATGAGGGATAAATTTTAGTTTTCAAGGTGTTATAGATCATGAATTTTTTTTCAAATATGTGAAAGTTTTTTAAAAATGTGTTGACCAAGTCTAAGGTCAAATTCTAAAGGAGAAATAATGAAATGTGGTTTTAAGGTTTTTTGTGTGCACAAAATGAAGGGTTCTCAACTTGAGAAGGACTTTCATGTGCTCATTGGCATGTGAATTTTTTTAATGAGATCCTAATATTTTAATGAATGTTTGGGAAGGATCCAAAATCAATTTTTCAATCATTATTTTTTAGATTAAGGGCCCAGGCTCTATTAATGATCATTAAGACTATAAGGTAGTCTTAATCCTCTCTAAAACCCTAAAAATGACCTGATATGGAATATATTGATAGAAATTAATATTGATATAAATTTTAATTAAATCTCCCAATTATCCGTAGGTGGCATTGGTTTGTTAGATGAGTAAGTGGACCCTACAGAAAAAGCCATATTTCTTAAAAATTTGCTATTACAGGAAGAGTTGAACAAGTCAAAGTTGATAAGTGGATAGAGGGTGTATATTGAGACTTATATATTATTAAAATGGTGTTTTATGATCATTTTTTACTTTAAATATGTTAAAATAGTCATGGAAGTTGACCTATCGCTAAAAAGGCCTAGTGAGGAAGATAGTAAAAAAACTAGGTAGAAGTGAGAATGAGATTAGGGATGTGTTTCCATAGATTAGGGATGGATCAAATTAAATTGGGTTTTTAAATAAATATAAATATTTTATATAGTATTTTTATATTTGTGTGTATGGAATAAATTTACTCTCAAACTAACTTGTCTAACATAGTGAGGTCTGTGTGTAGTGAAGCCATGAGATTGGTCTGTAAGACCAATATTGATATTATGATTTATAATATATTTATTTTAATATGTTATAAGGATTATTAATTATAATATAAACCCATTTAAATTTCATGAAATTTATTCTACAAGTGTTTTAAGTCTTTGTTTTCATGATTATGTTTTGAAGTTTTTGGCAATTCTGAGTAGTCCTCTAGCAGAGATGAGTTTGACATGATTTGACAAAATTTGAATAGTATAATATATAAAATTATTATTTTAAGGTATATTGGGTTGATATGAGTTCATTTAGAGTCATGAAATTTAATTTTATATATTATTGGTGGTAATTTATTCATGACTAGGTTTTGGAGCATTCAGGAAATTCTGAGTGGTCATGTTGCAGTAGGTTTGAGGCTTAAAGCTCTATATTCAAGTGTATAATGAAGTTAGTTATGAAATTAAATTCATTAAGGTTATATCCATTTTACTTAATGGTAATTTTTTTTGAGAAAATTAGTTGTGTGCTTCAATTTTAGCTAGTAGTCTTTTTGACAGTAAGAAGGCATTATTGTCAATAGGCCTAATGGTGTGGTTCAATGAGTGAAATGAGATAAATGGTGTTGGGGAAATAATATGATATTATAAGGGGTATAAATTAATTTTTTTTAAATTTTTTCATCCATTTATGGAGGCTAAATATTTTCTAAGGTGGTCAATGTGAAACATGTGCTTTGAGAAGGCCTATTTGCATTTGGTTTCCTTCAGGCCTAATGGTGGTTTTGGTCCTTATGAGTGGTGAACAACCTATGAAATGGTTGTTTATCATATAAAACATGTTTTTTTAATATATTCCAAGGGTTAAAAAAGTATAAATAATTTTTTTTCAGACTAAGGTATGTGAAAGTAAGAGTCAAGTATAAGAAGGAGGTCTAATAGGCCTAATTTGGCTTGTTAGAATATTGATGATATGAATGAATGAAATAGAAGTTTGGAAAAAAGGTAGAGGTATTTAAGACCATTATATAGGTATGTTTAATATTTCATGAATTTATAATAGTAATTATATAGATGATGATCAAGGTCATGACTTAAATATGTCAATAAGAGGGCATATTGAGCGAAGAGGCCTAATAGGTTATTTGAGAGAGATAGAGGAGTGTGAAGAGAAAAATAAGGTGATAATCATTATTTTAGTGAGAAAAAAGTTTCAAAATGTCATCAAATGTTCCATTTGGTTGATCTGGTGTTGAGTCATCTAGGGGTTAGTGCCTCCTTGTAAGTTGGTGTTTATTAAAGGCCTAGTTGAGTTGGTGCTTGACTAGTGAGGGGTTGGTGCTCCTTGTGGGGTTGGTAACACACTAAATATTTATTAAATAATTAATTATAGGACTATATTAAAATATATTTTTAGTGGTTTTTATCCCCCATTAGGGTTTCCCACATGTTTATTATGTTCATATTTTGTATGCTTATGTGGATGCTCTTTTATATATTGGTTGATGTATGTGTTTGAATGATTGCTTCATGAATGATAAGTGAAATTAAATGATTATTTTAAGGGAATTTATTTAACCCCCCTACCAATTCTTTTTATTCTAATAATTGGTATTAGATAAGGTCCTCCAAAGTAGGCCTAATAGCCTAAAGGAGATCCTAAGCAAGCGAATATGGCTAGTCAAACACAAGGTGGTTTATCAACAAGTAAGGCTCTAATGTTCAATGGATGTAGTTATGATTTTTATAGTGTCAGGATAAGAACACATTTTATGTCTCAAGGTCATGATTTTTGGTAATTAGTTTTGGATGGATATACTTCACCCTCTATTCCCTTACAGATGTAGCAAGTTAGAAGGCTACTGACAAGAATTTAAAAGTAAAGAAGGGTATTCTTTGTGGCATATTATAAAAAGAGCTTGTGAAGGTGATGCAATGTGTGTCTCCCAAAGATATTTGGGATAAGTTGAATACTATCCATGAGGGAGACTCCAACATCAAGTTAGCTAAATTGTAAATAGATAGAAGACAATTTAAAATCTTAAGGATGAATGAAGATGAGACCATTTCAACCTACCTATTGAGGGTTGATGAAGTGGTCAACATCATAAGAGTCCTAGGTGAAGAACTGAAAGAGTCTAATATTGTTCAAAATTTATTGAGAATTCCTAAGTTTGATTCTAAAGTGTTTTTTGTTGAAGAGATATAAGATCTAGACAAGATAGAGATGGATGGACTTCGTGGCATCTTAACAGCCTATGAGATGAAGACAAGTGAAGGAAGAATTATAAAAAAATAATCTACATTAAAGGTAGAAAATAAGTCAAAGGAGAAGAAGACACAAGGTAAGATAGTCAAATAAAATGATGATTATGATATTGATGATGATGAGTTGATAGATATGTTTTCAATAAAGTTGAAAACTAGTTCAGGTAAATACGAGGGTGAGCTTCCCTTCAAGTGCTTTAATTGTGGATAAATTAGAAACTTTTCTAAAAATTTCCCTCATAAGCATACGTTAAATAATGATGAAGGTCATGATGATGAGAAGAATGCATATAGGTCTGATAAGAGCAAGAAGCATTTCAGAAAGTATGATGATAATAAGAAGTCTTTCAAGAACAAAAGAAGATTTTATACCAAGGAAAACTATAATTCATTTGATGAGAGTGAGATAAGTGATTATGGGAGTGACCATGAAGGTTCTGGTCTTAATGTAATTTAAGTTCTCTTAATGGATAAGGAAGCAAACTATTCAAATGAATAAGATTCCATATGGTTTGGAGGTACTATTGATGATTTAGATGAGGAATAAGATGAGGTAGACTTTGAGGTTGAGTTGATGAATGCTCTAGAATAACTAAAGGTGGTGAAGAAGAAGAATTAGGTGATGAGGTCTCTTCTCAAAGACTATAAGGAGAAAATTAGTTTGTTTGAAGATAGATTGAGCAATAACTCCAAGGAATGATAAGAAATAGTCAAATAGGTAGAGACTAAAATTAAGATTGTGACTGCAAGCCTAAAGGATAAAGAAGAAGACTGTGCTAGGTATGTAAATAAAGTGGATTCCTTAAGAGCTGAATTGGATCAGGCATCAAGTAAAGTGAAGTCTTTTTTGAAGTTTGAAAATAGTACAAATGATCAAGATAACATTTTGATTATTTAAAATATTTTTAAGGACAAAATATGTCTTGGTTTCAATAGAGACCAAAATAAGAATACTAATATGATCAAGGAGAATCAGACCTTAAAGGTCAATAGTCAATCAAGGAATGATGATATTTCCAAAATGAAGGCTAATCAGATCAGGTAGCCTAATGTTATAAGGTATGCTAATCCTTTCAATGGTTATTATTATTCATGTAACCAATTTGGTCATAGATTAAGGCATTGTATAAGACCCTCCAAGAATTAATATGCATGGAAATATGGGGAGAATCATCAGTTAAGATGTATAGGTAATGTTATTTTTCCATAAAAAGGAATAGTGTGTTTCAATTGTCAAAAGTTTGGTAATATTGAAAAGTTTTATAATCATGGATTCTCAAGTCAAAATAAGAAGGTTGAGGCCCCTAGAGTGAAATAAAGAAGATAAGATAGTGAATGGAAACCAAATGTAGCTAAGGTGAATGATGACTATATTGCAAGTCCAAGTGGGATATTTTCCATGGTAGAGTATAGTTTAGATGCAGAGTGTCAATAATTCTCCCTATTAGCTCAAGTTGTGGATGAAGGAGTCAAGACAAATAGAACAATCCATAATATTATTCAAATAAATATTGAAAAGGTCAAGACAAAGAGGATATTCAAGCCTAAGAGGATCATGAAGAATGTTTAGTCTAGTGAAGACACGGAGATATAAGAATCTCCTAAGTCTATTTTTTTAGTACCCTATAAAAGAGGTGACTCCATTAGGTTTCATGGAAGCACTCAGCTAGTGAGCAAAATCATGGAGGATCCTTAGTCTAAGGGGGAGATTTTTAGTTGGTTCATGAGTTCAAAAAGAATCCCTATGTTGAGAAGTGGTTCTTGTTGGTTTAGAGATGCTTTGTCAAAAATGGAGTTCCTTCTTTAATTGTTGACAACTGAGTTTTGTTCATACATTGAGGTATGCATGAGATTGGGGGAGCATTTATGTGTGTTGATTTTTTGTCAAAGAGAGAGAATGATCTTGTTTGGAGAGAAATAATGTGTTTCTAGTTATTCCAAGTCTAAGGATTAGATAGTTTTCAAGAGATGACCCTTTTTAATAAATTTCAAATGGGGAGAAAGTTACAAGTTGGGAGAAAGGTCAATTTGAAGAAGATCTAGCTTAAGGAGATGATAATGATTAGCTTTGTTTGAGTGTTTGCCATCAATGAAAAAGGGGGATATTATTGAGGTATGCTAATTTTTTTGGTATTTTGGCATTGATGTTTTCATTGATTTCAATGTCAATATGGATGTCATTAATTTCAATGCCAAATTTTATGTCATGCATGGTGAAGTGATATGTGACAAGGAATTCCTATAACAAGAGAGAATTTGAAGGAAACCTATTGTATCTATATTGAGAGAGAATTTGAGGGTTAAATAGTAATATTTGTATGGTTGATGACATGTTTTAAGGTTAATATCAAGATACAAGGTAAACATATTGTTGAGCACTAGTATTAAGGAGTATTGTCATATCATGAGCATATACATGAAGAGACCCTATGAGAAGGTATGAAGATGGTGGTATTGTAAGATGGATACACATATGTATGAGTGGATTTTTAAGTATTCCAAATCATGCATATTAATTTTTAGAACACTCAAGAAAGTTTCAAGATAAACATACAGGGGTGAGGTCTTTAGCCTAAGCATGCAACCAGACTAGTCTTAGACCCTACCTAACCCAATAAGGTACCATGAAGTTTTATAAAGACCTTTTAAGGATAAAAAGAAGTGATTAAGCATGGTTTTAGGTTTTATTACATTATTATGAGGTGTTTAGAGAAATACAAATGGTTTCAAGGTATGCTCAAAGAATAAGTCTGATCGATAGTTCAAGGCCTAATATGCAAAGAGACCTAGTGTGGCCTAATGAGGGTTCAAGTTTAGTTTCCAAGGTGATATATATCATGATAACATTTTGATAGGTGTTAAATGTTGTGTCAAGTGTGTTGACCAAGTTTCAGGTCAAAGTCTAAAGGAAAAAACATGAAATATGGTTTTAAGGTTTTATGTGTGCATAGATTGAAGGGTTCTCAACATGATAAGGGTTTTCATGTGCTAATTGACATGTGAAAATTTTTCATGATATCATAATAAGTTCATGGATTTTGGGTAAATATCCTAGCTCAATTTTCCAAGAATTGGTTTCTAGATCAAGGTCTCAAGCTTTATGAATGATCATTAACACTGTAAGGTGGTCTTAACCCTCTCTAAATCGCTAACAATGACCTGATATGGAAGATCTTGATAGAAATGATTATAATTAATTAGATGAAATATTTTTATGATTTTATCCATTATTAAGCTCTCCTAGGTACCCATAGGTGGCACTGGTCTATCAGATGAGTAAGTGGACCCTATAGGAAAAACCATATTTTTAAAAAATTTGCTATTACAGGTAGAGTTGATCAAGTCAAAGATGATAAGTGGGTATAGGTTGTAGATTGATAATTATATATTATTAAAATTGTGGTTTATAATAAGTTTTTATACTTTAAATATGCTAAACTATTCATGGAAGTTGACCTATCACTAAAAAGGCCTAGTGAGGAAGACTGTGAGAAAAACTAGGCATAAGAAAGAATGTGATTAAGGATATGTTTTCATGAATTAAGCATGGAGACAATTACACTAGTTTGTTTTTAAATAAATTTAACACATATAACTACTAGATATAATATTTTTATATGTTTGTGTATGGCAAAAATTCACTCTCAAACTAGCTTATCTAACATAGTGAGGTCTGTGTGTAGTGAAGCAATGAGATCAGTCTGTAAGATCAATATTGTCATTGTCATTTATAACATATATTTAAAGATTTTATAAGGTTTTTAATTATAATATAAACCAATTATAATTTCATAAAATTTATTCTATAGGTGTTTTAAGTCTTTATTTTCATGATTGTGTTTTGAAGTTTTTGATAGTTTTGAGTTGTCATCTAGCAGAGATGAGTTTGAGGTGATTTTCCAAAATTTGAAGAGTATAATGTATATTAAGATGATATAAATGTATCTAAGGTTCATATTAATTAATTTAAAGTCATTAAATTTCCTTTTATATATTATTGGTGGTTATTTGTTCATGACTGGGTTTTGGAGCATTTAGGTAGTTCTAAGTGGTCACATTGCAGAAGTAAGTTTGAGGCTTTAAGATTTATATTGAAGTGTATATTTAATTTGGTGATGAAATTAGGTAATTAATTTTATATCCATGTTATTTAATGGTATGTTTTTATTTCCTATAAAATTGGTTGTATGCTTCAGTTTTAGTTGGCAGACTTTCTCACAATAAGAAGGCCTAATTGTGAGTAGGCCTAATGGTGGTTTTGGTCCTTATGAGTGGTGACCTACCTATGTAGTGGTTTTTTATCCTATTAAATGTGTTTTGTTTAATATATTATAATGGTTATCTAAGTATTAATATTTTTTGGATGACCAAGGTACGTGAAATCAAGAGTCAAGTATAAGAAGGTCTAATAGGCCTAATTTGACTTGTTAGAATATTGATGGTATGAATGAATGAAATAGAAGTTTAAAAACTAGGTAAAGAGATTTAATACCATTAGATAGGTGTTTTTAATATTTAATTAAGTTATAATATATATTATATAGATGATGAAAAAGGTCATATGACCTAAATCTGTCAATAAGAGGGCATATTGAGTGAAGAGGCCTAATAGGCTATTTGAGAGAGATAGGAGAGTGTGAAGAGAAAAATAAGGTTATAATAATAAATTGAGTGAAAAATAGGTGCCCAAATGTGATTATAGGTTCTAAGTTTCTGATTTGGTGTTAAATCACCTAGGGGGTTGGTGCCTCCTTGCAAGTTGGTGCTTGTTAAAGGCCTAATTGAGTTGTTGTTCCTTGTGGGGTTGGTGCCTCACTAAATATTTATTAATTTATTATAATAATATATTAAAATATATGTTTTATTGGGTTTTATATCCCATTATGGTTTCCCACATATCTCTTATGTTGATATGTTTTATGCTTATGTGGATACTTGTTTATGCATTGGTTAATGTATGTGTTTGAATGAATGATGAATGAATGATAAGTGAAATTTAATGATTATTTAAGGGCACTAATTCAACCCCCCATTCTTAGTGATTATTATTCTAACATATATTTCCATATTTGGCCAATAATAAATAATACATAGTAACATTTTAGCTAAGATTTCCCTACTAGTGTCAGCTTCACACACTCATTTATGAACTTCCCTCAATGTTAATCTATACTTTGTCAAAGGTAAGAAATGAAGTAGAGTTTCATCATAGATTATAAGATACAATTTTAATCCAAGTAGGGTATAATGAGAGGATTTTTGGATGAAGGATTTTTATTTCTTACATGATAGGTTAGGAGGCATAATTTGGTCTTAAATATATGCATATATGTTAGAATACTAGGGAGACATGGGACCAACAATGTTGCAAACCATATCAATAACTAATTTTTCATGTGCCTATGCTAAGAGATATTCTAAAATAAATTGATAACCCCTTTATCTATTTGTGATGTGAATCATAGATCCAATAGTGTCCATGGCATTAATTATTTTATTATTGGCTTGAGGTATTCTTTCAAATTGGATGCTGATAATTTATTTCTTGAGATTACCGACCATATATTTATAGGGTATCAACTTCTTGTCCTTCATATAGTACTAGTCTATAACTTAATTGATGATTAGCTAATAATCACCATGAACTAGTAAATATTAGATGTTACACTCTATTACTTGATAACCCTGTAATGAGTGCTTCATACTCGACCATGTTATTGGTATAGGTAAATCCAATGTAAAAGGACTTGGGATTAATACCCCCTTATGGCATAACAAACAATATTATATCACCTGATCCATGAGTTGTGAATGAATTTTCAAAGTAAATCTTCCACTATTTGGCATTAATAGGTGCTTCTACTTTTGTGATAGTCATAATGGCCATATCTAGAAATCCAAACATAAGAGGTTGAGTATTATGAAGACAAGCTTCTATAATTTGATCTATGATTACTTTCCCATTAATGGCCTTCTAATTATAATATTTAATTTCAAACTCTCTCAAAAACATGATACATTTATCTATGTGGCCCTATAAAGTTGTTTGTAAAGTAGATACTTGAGCGGATATACTTTGGAAATAACAATGGTATTATTGGTAAATATGTAATGATGTAAATTTTGGGCTATGAAAACCATTAATAAATAATAATTTTCAATCAACATATAATTATATTCATACATGACCAATTTATAACTCAGATAATACATGACATTCTCTTTACCTTATTCATCGTGTTATGCCAAAAGTGCCCCTAGGGAATTTTTAGTCACTAACAGGTAAAGTAATAATGGATTATTTGGTGTTGGTAGTAATAAAATAGGTGGATTGGAAAGATACTCCTTAATATGATCAAATATTTTATGACACTCTTCCTTCAAGGAGAAATTAATGCCCTTATTTAGTAAGTATTGAAATGGATGGCATTTATCAGACAATTATGATCTAAAGCATCAAATTAACTAAATATTTCCATACAAACTATGGATCTACTTCAAGGGAGACTGTAGTAATATTTTATTAATGGCTCACACTTTATCTTGATTAAATTTAATACCCTTGGAAGAGATAATAAATCCTAAAAATTTACCAAAAGTTATGTTAAATACACACTTCATTAGATTAAGCCTGACATTGTACTCATAATGCCTCTCAAAGATTATTCATAGTATGATTGGATGATCTACATGGGTCTTTAATTTACCTATGGTGTCGTCAACATAGTCCTCAATGATGTCATGTATAATATCATGGAAAATAACTATCATGTCTCATGGTAAGAGGCCCCTATGTTCTTAAGTCTAAATGACATCACTTGATAACAAAACATTCCCCATGAAGTTGTGAAAACTATATTGTGTTGGTTTTTTAGTGCTATTCTAATCTATTTATATCATAAAACCATCCATAAGAGAAAGCATTTCATATTTAGTCATTGAGTTGACTATCATATAAATGTTAGGCAAAGGAAAATAAATTTTCAAGCAAGATTTGTTAATATCTTTAAACTCAATGCATATTTTGATACCTTATGGTTTCTTGATCACTAGCACAATGTTTGAAATCCACTATTAATAGTTAATCAGCTTGATGCTATTGGAAATATTGTCATTGATGTCAAAGGTCTAGCATTATTGGTGATAAAGGCCTCATTGCATTTAATGGTGTTTTTAATATTCATATCTTGGCTAATGTGTGTTAATATTTATTTAATATTAATGAATATATTTTTGGTTTCATATAAGTCAAAAGAGGGCCCATGTAGAAGTAAAAGAGTCATGGGGTAAAAGACGAAAGAGGAATGGGACACATTTTTTCATGAAGAGTCATCTTGAGGAATTCCAAGAGTCACCATGTGAAGACAAAATAGGTATGGCATATTTTTCCATGAAGGGACACTTTGAGAAATACGAAAAGTCACCAAGATAAAGAAAAAAGAGGAAAGGATGCTTTTGCTTATAAAGGGTCACCATATGACTTTTTAAATGCAAGGATACAAAGGGCCATGCAAGTTTGGTACCATTTTCCATGAGGATTGAAGGGTCACAAAGGGTGAATTCCAAAGGTCATTTGGAAAGCTATAAATAAAGGCTTGAGAAACCATTTATAATATGAAAGAGAGTGCATGGTTTGTATTTGTTTTTTAAGAGAGAAAAATAAGAGATATTGTAAAGTTCTATCATTTATTGAGTAATCAACATTGAGAGATAGTTGTGTTATATACATAAGAGGGGTTGGTGCTCTTGTGGGTTGGTGCTCACAAATATTTTCAAGGGGTTGGTGATCCTGTGGGTTGGTACTCACAAATAGTTTTTGTGTTGGTGCTCGACAAAGGGGTTGGTGCTCCTGCAAGTTGGTGCTTGAAATTTTTTTATTTTGAGTTGGTGCTCATTCATATAATTGAGATTATTCTCTGTGGTTTTTCCCACTTTGGGTTTCCATGTAAAAATTTGGTGTTTCTCTATCTATTGTGTGGTGAAAATTATTGTTTCAATTTTATTGCATATATTGAATGTGTGATTAAGTGGTTTAAAAAAAGAAATCAGATTAAGTAAAAAGATATATAATATACTGATTCACCTCCCCTCTTAGTATATTTTGTACAAATATACTTAACAGATGCATCTCATGTATAAGAATTTCTCCAACTCTTTCTTGAATTTAAGAATAATACAAGGATGCATATTATGGTTTAACAAGTTTGGCATCAGGATTTATAATGAGATTTTGTACTACCAATGTGGGATCCAAACCTGACTATTTGAATAAGCCCATGCAAATATGTTACCAAACTCCCTGAGAAGGGTTGTAAAAACTTCATGTTCCTCCTCATTGAGGAACACACCTAATTTGATCTAATTTGAGTCCTCTAGAGTCATAATATAAACCTCTAAAGTGTCATCCACAATAATTATAGAAATATCATATAAAGTAGTCAATAAGGATGTAAATTGGTTGGTATTGGAAAAGTCCTCTAACCAGACTGGCTTGTCTAATTCTCCCAAGTAGGATGAATCAAAATCCCCTAATGCTAGTAAAGGACATGAAACAAATACTCTAGGGCACTCTTAAATAATTTTTTCAAAAGATTATCACTTCCCAATATTAATATCTAATCCATAAATAGGCTTTGTACTATAGGTATCCTCTACTTCATAGGAAGAGGGATGAACATCCCCATCTAATGACACTAAAAATTGATTTTCACCAAGAGACTTGCCTTTTTATTTACTTTTATCCTGGTCAAAAATCACCTAAAAGAGGTTTTCACTTTTAGACCTCAATGTAAGATTTTGTTTTTGTTTTTGGCCAAGGAAGTTCACTTGTTCTTTGAATTAGGTAGTAGGATCCAATCTAGTATAAAATTCTTGCTTGTGATCTCCAAGAGGAATGTGATTCCTCAATACCAAAAAGTCACATATGGCCTCACCATTTTCAAAATTGTATGATGGATTTGTTGACTCTTATTGGTCTTAGTGTATCAACTATGGGTGATAAAGGGTTAATGTTTAAGGTTGATAAATAAGGTTAATTATAAAAATAACATGAGGGTTAAACAAATTTGTATTGGTAAGGTCATTATAGATTCTATAATCATACCCCACATCACTTTTAACATCATATTTTTTAGTCGATGATGTTGAAATGTGAGTAAGGTATGTAGGGTTAACCCTAGGTGGTTTAAATCCAATACCATGGTTTCCCTTATACCTAGTCATGAAGACTATCTCAATCACTCCTTGTTGATATAACCCTATGCCTTTACCTTTATAAGCTATGTGATCTATAATTTGATTAGGGATAGGATATTTTTCACTTTATAAATAGTCATCAAACTCATCAGTGTAAATACATGAATCATCCTTAGCCAAAGGCTCTTATTTTAGGCTACATGTTGGTTTGAAAATAATGGGTTTATTCAACCAAGATTTTCCTTTGGTCTGCCCCTCCATACAAGTACTTTTGTCCTTGGGTCTCCCATAAGATTTAAGATTTTGTGGTAATTTGTAAAAATGGAATGAATAATAGGTAATGTATTCTCAAAGATCTTTATCAGTTATATAAAACTGATTAGAAATGTATGGTGGGGGTATAGATGAGGTAGAATCTAAGTTATTTGGGTAAATGTAATTTTATTTTGGTTGTGATTTAATGGATTTTCCTTTTTCAAATATTCCTCCATTAGATTTAGGCATAGGATTCATGCCAAATTGATAGTTATATATCTTATACTTGACCTTAATATTTAAAAAAAAATGATATGGATAAAGATCAGCTGGCCTAATCACTTTCAACCCTAAATGTGTAAATTTTATAAACTGATGCAACGTAGAAGGCATGGCCCTAATTTCATGTATCCAAGGTCATCCCAATAATAGATTGTAAGATAATTCTAGGTCCAAAACATGGCATAGAGTATCATGGATCAAAGGCCCAATGACCACTAGAAAACTAATAGTACATTAATATTCCCATTCTTAGTTAGCGTATGCCTTAATAACAATGGTATTTGGCTACAAGTCAATTCTTATATATCCAAGATGTTTAAGCAACTTCAAAGACATAATGTTGAGGCTTAAACCATTGTTTACAAGGATACATTTAACTCTATGGTTTTTTATACCAAACTTTATGTAAAATAGTTATTATATAGAGGGCCCAAGGATGACATGTTACTTTGGTCAAAGGTAAGGCATTGGCTAGGGGACAAGTGTCTTACCATGTCTTGGAATTTGTCTGGAGAGATGTCATCTGACATGAAGGATTGGTTCAAGTACTCATTCAATATGTCTTTATGGACACTAGATGTATGATAAAAATCCATGATGGATATATGTGTAGGTGTCTTATTCAATTGATCCATAATATCATAAGTCTTCTCCTCAATTTCTCATATGGTTTATTTTTAATAGGCATGGAAGGCTAAATGGGCTCATTCATAGTATTTGGCTACATTCCCTTGATAATAACCTTAGATCATTGATTTTTGATTGTAATATCAATCTAGTATTTGGATTTGGTAGTTGGATAAGTAGGTAATGATACCTAGAATGTTAATTCTAGGACAGTGTTGATCTTGGTTTCTAACACATTTCGAGGAATAATTATTGGCATAAGGGGGTTGATAGGCATTATTTGACTGATAAGTATTACTGGGTGAAGCTCTTGGTCTTTTATTAATTGGATAAGGTTTAATGGTAATAGTGGTAACATGGCCACTTAAGATGTGTCCTAAAAAATTGTTATAGGTATACATAATGGAATGATGGCCTCCTTGATTGGTTTGGTTAGTTTTCCATTAGTTTTAACCATTCAGCTATTATTATTGTGGATGGCAAGGTTGTTGATTTTGTGGTGGATTTGTCTATTATTTTTGTTGTTGTTATTATTATTAATGGTTGTTAGTATTTTTATGTTGTGTAAATGGATTTTGGTAGATGCCCAAGTTATGATTGCTCATGGTAGTATGGGTATCTCTTTATATCTCTCCATTTTATAGCATGTTCTCAATCAAATGCCTGAGTTGGATACACTGGCATATGGAATATCCTATAACATGATGATAATAAAAAAAATCATGTTATTTATATTAGTTATGAAATTTAATCACTTCAGGGAATGAATTTGGTATTATCCAACTGATCATATTTTCTTAAACCAATCTTTAGAAGACAAATTCAATAGGCTCACCAAGGTCATTAAACTATTTAGTAATGGGTGGTCTTATCCATAGAGGGGGGATTATAATTTGTTTTGAATATGTGGCTCTTATTTTATGGAGGCCTTGGATTAAATTATGGAGGTGGTAGTTGTTTAATGTATAGAGGCAAATGGATAATCACTATTTTCACCATTTGAACATGCCATGATTTGGTGACCCCATTGCCAACAAAATTCTTATTATAGTTGTACAATTTTAGTCTCTCATTGTTATTATCTTGAGGTGGAATTGATTATGGTATATGAATTGGGTTCTAATAATGGTTTTGGCCTTAGTTTTGGTTTTATTTCTATTTTTGCTATTCTTGAAGCTGATTTTGGCTCTAGTTAGAAGAAGATATCTTGATTATCCTTTTATTAAAAAGGGATTTCTAAATTTGTATTATTTTCTCTATAACCTATTCAAATGTATGAGAAAATTAAATATCAATATGGTAATATATATCTCTATTTAATATTTTGGTAAATATCATGACCAACTTTTTATCTAGAATTATGAGTAAACTAGTTAGCTATTCAAACGTTACAAGTATGTAGTGAATCTTTCACTAGTCTTCTATTTATCTTGGCCCAAGTACAAAATTATAATATCATGATCAAGATTATATGAATTTTTTTTATAAAATTATTATAAATATCATCAAAGTCAATTACATAATTATTTGATAATTTCAAAAGTCATTCCAAGACTTATCCAACTAGATTCCTTAGAAAGAGAAGAAGCAAATATTAATCACTATATGCCCTTGGATGGAAAGCAATAAATTTTTATTTTAGATTCTATTGTGGGTTGAATTTTCCCTTGTATTTATAAAATATGTATGTCTCATAACCTAAAAAAATGGTATTTGCATATAATCCATGTTGAATGGATAAGAGCATATTCCGTCCAGTTTGAATTTCTTTATTTGCTTTCCAGTTTGAATAGCTTGAATTGGATCATTCATTTGTTACAAATCTTGGGAAAGGAAGTCAAATGGAGTGGCATGTTATTTTTATGGTTATGAATTCAAAGGGGTTTATCTTGATCAGGGTAGGTATACTATGGAATGTTGGTCAAATTGGTCAGATGACCAGGTATACATATCTATGTATTGGGATTTTATTGTTGATATGGAATACAATATGGTTAAAACACATTATGGTTCAAATTAGATAAATAACCTTGGATAGTGAATTATTATTATGGTAATAAAATTTATATCTATGGGATGTGTTGGTATTTTTGGGTTTGGGAGGGAACTTCTTGCCTACTTGTTGAACCCTATTGTATATAGGGAACATGTTGTTGTCTAGAACCCTAATGTTAAAGGTGTTGAAAGTTGGATCCCTAATATACATGTAATACCCATTAGGTGAAAGTAAATTGTTTCTTAACACCTAGTACCTACTATACATGGGAAAATTGTGGTTGATTAAACACCTATTGTTAGATTAGCACTTGTTAGGGGCTTGGAACTTATCGTTGTTGACCAATTGGCACTTTTTAACCAATAGAAAAACATTATGGATTAGGAAAAATTTATGGTTTTTGAGGTATATTGTTCTATGATTGTTATGGTATAACATTTCTTTGCCCATGTTAAGGTGGCATAGTGTTCTACACTTGTTGAGGTGGTAGTTTGGTCTTTTATTGGAATATTCCTCCTATTGTGCACCCAATGAAGTAGTTGGTTGAGGATTGGGGGTTTCTTGTTGATTTTATAAAATAGGCATTCCTATTCCCTATTATTTCAATCTAATCATGGAATTATTTGGAAGAATATTTTGTGTATTTCTCAATGGTAAATTAGGCCCACTTTGGTTTAAACTAGAATGCACTTATGTGCTATCTGCAATGTTTTGAGTCAGGTCTTCCATTTGAGTGGAAATTTATTCAGTAAAAATGGGGACATTAAACATGTCACCAACCAATGTAATTTGGTTAAATCATTCTATGTTTTAGTTTATATAGCTTGAATCATCTATTTATTACCATGTTGACAGAGCTAGCTTAATAAGTGACATGTTGGAAATAGTCATTGCATTAATATTATGATCTAGATTGAGGTAGTTTTGGTATGCTTATTATACCTATTCCATTTGATCATCCATATTATCTTTCCCTTTTACAAGCGTACTTTGGTTCTACTATGACATTTGGACTAAATGTTGATTATAACTAGTCGATACCTATTTAAAATATTGATTTTGAGGCACATTACTAAGATTTCTAATTAAAATGCTTAGAATTTTATGTGGTAAGTCTTGTAGAAACTTAGCTCCTACTTTGACACCTTTGATGATAATTTCATCTTTGTTATTTAACAATTGATGATCAAATAAGTATGGATAATAGATTATATGTGTTGGTGTTATAACATAGTAGGGATCTTGTTTTTGTCTTTGTTATGTTAGACATCATTTGAGAAAAGTATTGTGTCATTTCCTCTTGTTCTTGCCCTGGATAAGAAGGTGAAACCAATAAATACTACACTAATGGGTCTGACCTTTGTTTCACATATGTAATATTATAATATGGATAAGGATACATCTCATAGGATATGTCATCTCCCTATGGATCTTGGAAAAAGGGTCACTAGTCACAAAGTTATTAGAGTCTATATTATACATAGTCCCACTATGAATGTTATGAGGCATGTTCATATCTATAGATAGGTCTTGTGAAAAATAAAGGTATAAAAGGTAACAAAAAATTGAGGTCTCAGAATAAACAACCTTTGGATCTGTAAAAAATGCCCAAAGGGTAAAATAACTAAACTAAGCAAAGGTAAAGCCAAAACAAACTCAAAATTGGTCTAACAAAGGTACTGATTTACCAAAATGTATTTATGATCAATATAAAAGGTAACATAAAAGATCAAAACTCATATATGGATAAGGTACTAATTTTCCAAAAGGCAATTATAATTAGTGATAAAAGTATCTAGTCAAAGTAAAACAATTGTAAACTATGTCTAAAGGATAATAATAATTTTCTTAAATTTGGTTATAATCATTTTAGCATATAAAATAAGGAAAGACTTGAAAACAAATAACTCAAATAATAACTTGAAAATAAACTAAACTAAGGAAATTTGCTTGGGTGAACTCAGTAAATAACTCAAAAAATAATCTAATGCTAAGGTGATTGGCTTGGAAGACACTCGGTAGTAGGCTCATTGAGACTTGGTATTTAACTCACAAGAGACTCTTTAATGATAAAACTAGGACATTTTTGAACTTGAAAAAACAAACTTCAAACAAAGAACATAGAAACAACTTGGATAAAATGACACTCAAACAGGGCATAATGACAACAAACAACCACTAAGATCTAGGCAAGGGATTTTTTAGATCAAATAGGAAATCAACCCAAGTAACATAATTTAAACATAAAAGGTATACTACCAAAGACCAAATTAGATGAGACTTTGACATAAACTTAATTAGTTTATGATTTATATTTTGAAATATTTAATTTTAAATCTAATGCAAAAAGACTTCGATGTTCTAAGATAAAAGGAATAGACCAAAATGGGTAGTGTAACCATGCATTTGAAACAAGATATATAACAATGATTTTGAAACTTGGTTTCAAATGTGACATGTGTTTTGGAATGATTTAGGTAGCATAAAATTATCCTTTAAACAAATGGTAAACAATGGTTTTGGATTTAAAAAATGCAAGGCAAATGTTTGAAATAAAATGGGTAGTGTAATGATGCCCTTTTTAAACAAGTGATAGATAAATAGTTTTGTAATAATACTCGAAGGCAAAATGTGTGACACAATATGGGTAAAATAACACATTTCAGGCTAAATTGGTGTGTAAACAATGTGATGATTTTGGACTTGTTTTGAATTGACAATACAAACAAATAATTTTAGTCTAAAACACACATGTAAATAAAAGGAAATATAAATGGCATTAATGGATCATCTTATCCCTAAAACTAAAATGGGTGTGTGTAGCTTCTACTAAAGTTTTCATTGATATACCAATACTAAAAATGAATTGAGTGTTAATCTAAAAATTAAATAATATGTGTAGGTAGAGTTTTTATTCCCCCTATGTCTCCCAAGCATTGGTACGTGGTATGAACTTAGAGTGAGGATAACTTGAAATTTGGAAAGAAATTTCATGGAAAGCAGGGTTCACTAAAATCTATAAGTTTCAAAATGTACTAAATGGTACTAAGTGTGGATAACATAAGGGTATATCACATTAATTAGGTTCAAACATGCTAAATTACTATGTAAACATCTATTTGTTTTCAAAGTGACTTCAACCATATACTATTTAGTGAATTTCAATGTTTAGTGTGAATTAACTCAAGTTTTTTGAAGGATAAAAGAGGCTAACCGCTCATCCCTCTAGCAATCCCATTATCACATACCTAATTTATATACCCCATCATAGAGTGAGTTTGGTATAATGTTGGGAGATGAAACCCTAGATCAAGACACCCCTAAATAACTTTTGAGGAGAAAAAAAACTCCTACCTACAAGCCAAATGCAAGAAAATAAAATGGAAAGACTTTAGAGGTCAGTTCTAGGTTACCTAAGTCACTTAGAGCTTGGAGATAGTATACGTGACATTATTTATGACAGGAA
Organism: Torreya grandis; assembly: GCA_037957365.1. NCBI lineage: Eukaryota > Viridiplantae > Streptophyta > Pinopsida > Cupressales > Taxaceae > Torreya > Torreya grandis. The sequence continues at coordinate 850,024 of JARHVA010003892.1, read as the reverse complement.
TAAACAAGCAAGATAATAAACCAAGTTATTTTGGTTACCCAAGTTCCCTATAGAGGATGGGGGAGAGCATAGACACAATAGTTTTTGGTTTACCATAAACAAATAATTTAATATAGCAACTTTGAAACTAGATAATAAAGAAAAAACAAACAAAAATTGAAAAAGCTTTTAAGAGATCTAACTAAAATGTTTTTTCTTTTTAATAGCACCAACTCAAATGTGATTGAATTTTTGACCCCTTGGCTGTATTTACACTTATAAAAAAACTTTAAAACATTAAAAGATAAGTTTGATTAGGTTGATATTAAGCACCAAATAAAAGTTTATGTGATATTTATAAGTGCTTAGGCATCTCTCTCCCCCTTGGTTCCTATAAAAATATTAGGGGGTTTTCTTATATTTATTCCAAAAATCAAATTAATAAACAACATTCCATTTTGAGCTCTTAGGTTTTTGAAAACACATAGTGAATCCACCATTTATGTAATAGATCTAAACCACCATTTTTAGTGAATTTATAGTTTTCCTAAGAACACAAACATAGATATACTAGAATTTGGGGAATTAATCATTAAATAGGGCAAATCCACTAGTTATATTTGATAAAGTCATTGATTATATGCTAAAAATAGGTGAATTCATTGAAACTAAATGGAAATTTACCTAACAATGTTGTTGTTTATCAAGGTCAAAGCCACCATTTCTAGATAGCAATGTCATCATTTATCAAGTTAAATCCACTATTTTGAAGCCACTAGTTTTGTACAAATAAGTATCACAAACTCATGGGAATGGTAAAGCCACCATTACATAGGGTAAAGTCACTGATTATAGGAAAAATAGAATGATGAGATTTTGAAGCAAAAAAATCAACTTTAAGAATTAAATGCTTTTGTTAGAAAAATTAAGGGTTGCACATCATTCTCCTTAGACATCAAGATGCATTGTCCCATAAGGCATGCCATTATGTATCTTATGAATAAAATTAACACACCAATGTTGATCAGATCCTTATTAGTCAAAATAATAAAAATCCATGCATAACAATAAATATAACTAAAAACCCTTTCTTAAGAACTAGGGGTAACATAAAATAATGGACAAGTTCATAAAATAGAGATAAAAACAACACAATACTTATTTATCAAATTTGATGTTCAATTATTGGTATAAGGATGTTCATGCTTAATCTATGACACTCGAGACTCTTGTCAATACTTCTCTATGGTGGTAACACTTCTCCAATGGTAATTTGTGGATTTTATTTACTATTTTATTAGATTAGTGTGAAGCTTGGCATAAAATGGGCATTATAACACTACTCTCAATGGCTTCTTGAAGTTATTCCTATAAAATAACCTTACACACAAAATCTTCTTGGCATATGTTATGGATACTTGTATTTATATCTATAAGAACTAACTCTAACCCTATGGATGTTGGGTTAATTTCTAACTTTGATTGAGTATAAAATAACCTAAATTGAGTCAAGGTAACCCTGGGTTGGGTTAAATCACTCAAAAAGTCTTGACACCTTAGTTTTAGATATTTATGAGCCATGATAACTCACTTTAGATATTTATGAGGTTTTGACTCATATTTTTGAAATATTTAGGAATTAATAAATCACTTTATTATCTAATTTGACGTTTAACTTCATATTTGGCTAAAAATTCCTTTTTTTATAAATGAAATTCACTAATTCAACTTGGAATTTTTACTTAGGCAAGTTAATTAAGACTTATAGTGTAATTAATCTTAGTGATTTTTGGATTTTGTCATTTGTTTTAATTTTTTTGAATTAATCACTCAATAAGCTAAAAGTGTCAAATTTTAGATCGTAATTTGACTAAGGCTAAAACTAAACCAAGGTATTAGTGCATATAGGGTAATACCCCAAATATACAATCTTCATCATGATTCTAAGAAATTAACTCATTTATTTATATAAACTTGGGCATTCAAGTGATTTTTATTCTTAAATTATGCCATTTTCTATAAATTGAACCAAATCCTAGTTTAGGCACAAAAGTGGTCAAAATTAAGTTTTTAAAATACTTAATGGTCAGGTATGAAGAAGTAATTGAAAGATCAATAAAGTAAAATATGTTCACTAACCCCAAAGCTCCACAAAAATAATGGAATAAAAGGTCATTTCTATAGATAATAATCCTTTAATAAGAGATGATATTGAGGATACTAAATACCCACCATACATCATGCATCAAGAGTACAGTCCATTAGGCCTAAGGATTGAAAATATCCCTATTTATATCCACTAATAGTATTATATATATGGTTATAAGGTGATTATAATATGTATTAATAAACATAATAATCCAATAATGTTATCATCTAAACTTGATAGTAGTGGACAAGGATCAATACTAAATTTAGTTTTACTAAGTAGTAAGGATGTTAAATTACACTAAGTTTCCATACTATTGAAGACCACAATTCAATGTAAATAAGCCTTTAAAAATTTCCATCAAAGGAGATATAGTTTGACATAGGGATTTCTATAGGTTAACAAATATTATATGATCATGGTATAACAAAGTAGTGGGATAACAACATAGAGCCAAGAAATGTGTTCAATATAAGTGACATAAAAATTTAAGAGTGGTTCACCATTTGTGTAAAGAAGAAAAAACACTCTCATACAAGATCAATCCCCTTATTTTCCAAGAAGCGTGATTGTAGAAAGGTTCATAATACTTATTATTATCATCTATATCGGTTAATTAACATAGGGTATTTACACTTGAGGCATGAATATCAAAACCTCTTAATGTTCATATTACAAAGGATATATATAAGTGTCAAGGCTTTCATTTTCATATCCTATGTTAGTCACATAGGTTTTTAAGGCACATGGGTCCATCCACCCAAGACAAATATTGTAAGATAAAAATTAGACCATGATAATTTTGGGTTTAATGAAATCCATTATATCCCTCAGACTATAGGGTGCATTACTCCCTCTAGAGTATTTTTTTCTCAAGCTTAAGTTGTAGTGTTATCAATTTTCACCCAATATTGTTGACTCACTTCCTTGATTTATTTCCTAGAAATTCTCAATGTATAGTAAGAAAATAAGGAATATTTTTATCAAATCACAATGGGTAAATCATGATGATCACTTTTATAAGTGTTATATCATATATTTTCACCCTTTAGGAGGGTGTTTCAATCCCTCTCAATCTAAGCTACACATGGGGACAATCCTAGGTTATGGGTGACCTAATGAATGGATTGACCATATAAATAAGGGATAAATATATTGATGCATCACTTAATACCAATAACTAATATACTAAAGGAAAAGGGATAAATAAATTATGAAATAAGAAGGTGATATACCAAAATTTTTGACCTCTACCACTAATTTGCATGTGCACTAAGACCTATAGGACCAAAAGAACATACACTTATACTAGGATGAAACTATAAAGGATTAAAAAGAGGTAAGGAAATATAGGAATAAAATGGAAGATGTTTTCCATAATCACATGAAACCCCTGATGACACTCTTCACAACATGTAATAGATAGATAAATGCAATAAGGCAAGAATAATAGGATAACAAAATAAGGTGAGCTAAGTCTACACTTGATTATTATCATCTATATGGGTTAATTAACATAGCGTATTTACACTTGAGGCGTGAAGATAAAAACCTCTTTAGGTTCATATTACAAAGGATATATATTAGTGTCAAGGCTATCATTTTCATAACCTATGTTAATCACATAGGTTTTTAAGACACATGGGTCCATCCACCCAAGAAAAATGTTGTAATACAAAACTTAGACCATGATAATTTGGGGTTCAATGAAATACATTATATCCCTCAGACCATAGGGTCAATTACTCCCTCTAGACTATTTTTTCTCAAGCTTAAGTTGTAGTGTTATTAATATTCACCCAATATTGTTGACTCACTTCCCTGATTGGTTTCCTAGAAATGATAATTGTATAAGAAGAGTTTATGGAATATTTTTATCAAATAACAATGGGTCAAGCATGATTATTACCTGTGTAAGTGTTATATCATATATTTTCACCCTTTAGCAGGACGTTTCAAACCCTCTTAATCTAAGCTACACATGAGAGAAATCATAGGTAGTGGGTGACCTAATGAATGGATTAAATATGTAGATAAGGCACAAATCCATTGATGAATCACTTAATAACAATCACTAATATACTCAATTGAAAGGAAAATGGAGAAAGAAACTATAAACTAAGAAGGTTATATACCAAATATTTTGACCTCTACCACTAATTTGCATGTGCACTAAGACTTATAGGACTATAAGAGCATACACTTCTCCTAGGATGAACCTATAAATTATTTAAAAAGAGGTAAGTAAATATAGGAATAAAATTAAATATGTTTTCCATAAGCACATGAAACCCCTGATGGCACTCTTTAAAACTTGCAATAGATAAACAAATGTAATAAGGTAAGAATAATATGACAACAAAATAAGGTGAGCTAAGTCTACACTTGATTATTATCATCTATATGGGTTAATTAACATAAGTTATTTTAACTTGAGGCATGAAGATAAAAACCTCTTAAGGTTCATATTTCAAAGGATATATATCTGTGTCAAGGATTTCATTTTTATAGCCTATGTTAATTATGTAAGTTTTTAAGGCACATGGGTCCATCCACCCAAGACAAAGGTTGTAATAAAAAACTTAGACCATGATAATTTGGGGTTAAATTAAATAAATTATATACCTAAGACCAATTAATCCCTCTAGAGTATTTTTTCTCAAGCTTAAGTTGTAGTGTTATTAATATTCACCTAATATTGTTAACTCACTTCCTTGATTTGTTTCCTAGAAATGTTCAGTGTATAGGAAGAGAGTATGGAATATTTTGATCAAAGCACAATGGGTCAATCATGATGATCAACTTTGTAAGTGATATATCATATATTTTCACCCTTTAGGAGGGTGTTTCAAGCCCTCTTAATCTAAGCTACACATGGGAATAATCCTAGGTTGTGGGTGACCTAATGAATGGATTGAACATCTAGATAAGGGATAAATACCTTGATGCATCACTTAATACCAATCACTAATATACTAAATTGAAAGGAAAATTAAGAAATAAACTATGAACTAAGAAGGTGATATACCAAAAGTTTTGACCTCTACCACTAATTTGCATGTGCACTAAGACCTATCAGACTAGACAAACATACACTTCTCCTAGGATGAACTTATAAATGATTTAAAAAGAGGTAATTAAATATAGGAATAAAATGGAAGATGTTTTACATAATCACATGAAATCCCTGATGATACTCTTCACAACTTGCAATACATAAACAAAATGCAATAAGGTAAGAATAATAAGACAACAAAATAAGGTGAGTTAAGTATACACTTGATTATTATCATCTATATGGGTTAATTAACATATGGTATTTCCACTTGAGGTATGAAGATTAAAAACTTTTAAGGTTAATATTACAAAATATATAAATCAATCTCAAGGATTTCATTTTCATAGCCTATGTTAATCACGTAGGTTTTTAAGGCACACGGGTCCATCCACCCAAGATAAATATTGTAAGATAAAACTCAGAACATGATAATTTGGGGTTCAATGAATTTAATTATATCTCTCAGACAATGGGTTCAATTACTCCCTCTAGAGTATTTGTTTCTCAAGCTTAAGTTGTAGTGTTATTAATATTCACCCAATATTATTGACTCACTTCCCTGATTGGTTTCTTAGAAATGCTCAATGTATAGGAAGAGAGTATGTAATATTTTGATAAGATAATAATGGGTCAAGCATGATTATTACCTGTGTAAGTGTTATATCATATATATTCACCCTTTAGGAGGGTGTTTCAAGCCCCTCAATCTAAGCTACACATGTGAACAATCCAAGGTTGTGGGTGACCTAATGAATGGATTGAACATCTAGATACGAGATAACTCCATTGATGCATCACTTAAGACCAATCACTAATATACTAACTTGAAAGGAAAAGGGAGAAATAAAATATGAACAAAGAAGGTGATATACCAAAAATTTTGACCTCTACCACTAATATGGATGTGCACTAAGACCTATAGGACTATAAGAACATACAATTATAGGATGAACCTATAAATGATTAAAAAGAGGTAAGGAAATATAGGAATAAAATGGAAGGTGCTTTCCATAATCACATAAAACCCCTGATGGCACTCTTCACAACTTGCAATAGATAAACAAATGCAATAAAGTAAGAATAATAGGACAACAAAATAAGGTGAGCTAAGTCTACACTTGATTATTATCATCTATATGGGTTAATTAACATAGGGTATTTAAACTTGAGGAATGAGTAGACAAACCTCTTAAGGTTCATATTACAAAGGATATACATCAATGTTAAGGCTTTAATTTTCATAGCCTATGTTAATCATGTAGGTTTTTAAGGCACATGGGTCCATCCACCCAAGACGAATGTTGTAAGACAAAACTTAGATAATGATAATTTGGGGTTCAATTAAATCCATTATATCCCTTATACCATAGGGTCAATTAATCCCTCTAGAGTATTTTTTTCTCAAGCTTAAGTTGTAGTATTATTAATATTTACCCAATATTGTTAATTCACTTCCTTGATTTGTTTCCTAGAAATGATCAGTGTATAAGAAGAAAGTAAGCACAATGGGTAAATCATGATTATCACATATGTAAGTGTTATATCTTATATTATCACCCTTTAGTAGGGTGTTTCAAGCCCTCTCAATCTAAGCTACACATGGGAACAATCCTATGTTGTGGGTGACCTAATGAATGGATTGAACATCTAGATGTGGGATAACTCCCTTGATGAATCACTTAAGACCATTCACTAATATACTAACTTGAAAGGAAAAGGGAGAAAGAAACTATGAACTAAGAAGGTGATATACCAAAAAATTTGACCTCTACCACTAATTTTCATGTGCACTAAGACCTATAGGACTACAATAAAATAAACTTATAAGATGAACCTATAAATAATTTAAAAAGAGGTAAATAAATATAGGAATAAAATGGAAGATGTTTTCCATAATCACATAAAACCCCTGATGGTACTCTTCACAACTTACAATAGATAAAAAAATGCAAAAAGGTAAGAATAATAGCACAACAAAATAAGGTGAGCTAAGTCTACATTTGATTATTATCATCTGTATGGGTTAATTAACATAGGGTATTTCCACTTGAGGAATGAAGAGAAAAACCTCTTAAGGTTCATATTACAAAGGATATACATCAATGTCAAGGCTTTAATTTTCATAGCCTATGTTAATCATGTAGATTTTTAAGGCACATGGGTCCATCCACCCAAGACAAATGTTGTAAGACAAAACTTAGATAATGATAATTTGGGGTTCAATTAAATCCATTATATCCCTTATACCATAGGTTTAATTACTCCCTCTAGACTATTTTTTTCTCAAGCTTAAGTTGTAGTGTTATTAATATTCACCCAATATTGTTAACTCACTTCCTTGATTTGTTTCCTGAAAATGATCAGTGTATAGGAATAGAGTATAAAATATTTTTATCAAATCACAATGGGTCAAGCATGATGATCACCTATGTAAGTGTTATATCATATATTTTCACCCTTTAGCAGGGTATTTCAAGCCCTCTCAATCTAAGATACACATGGGAACAATCTTATGTTGTGGGTGACCTAATGAATAGATTGAACATCTAGATAAGGGATAAATCCATTGATGCATCACTTAAGACCAATCACTAATATACTAACTTGAAAGGAAAATGGAGAAAGAAACTATGAACTAAGAAGGTGATATACCAAAAAATTTGACCTCTACCACTAATTTGCATGTGTAGTAAGACCTATAGGAATACATGAACATACGCTTATAGGATGAACCTATAAATGATTTAAAAAGAGGTAAGGAAATATAGGAATAAAATGGAAGATTTTTTCCATAATCACATGAAACCCCTGATGACACTCTTCACAAGTTGCAATAGATAAACAAATGCAATAAGGCAAGAATAATAGCAGAAAAAAATAAGGTGAGTTAAGTCTACACTTGATTATTATCATCTATATGGGTTAATTAACATAGGGTATTTCCACTTGAGGTATGAAGATAAAAAAACTCTTAAGGTTAATATTAAAAAGGATATATATCATTGTCAATGATTTCATTTTCATAGTCTATTGTAATCATGTAGGTTTTTAAGGCACATGGGTCCATCCACCCAAGACAAATGTTGTAAGACAAAACTCAGACCATGATAATTTGGGGTTAAATGAAATCCATTATATTCCTCAGACCATATGGTCAATTACTCCTCCTAGAGTATTTTTCTCAAGCTTAAGTTGTAGTGTTATTAATATTCACTGAATGTTATTGACTCACTTCCTTGATTGGTTTCATAGAAATGCTTAGTGTATAGGAAGAGAGTATTTAATATTTTGATCAAATAACAATGGGTCAGGCATGATTATTACCTGTGTAAGTGTTATATAATATATTTTCACCCTTTAGAAGGGTGTTTCAAGCCCTCTCAATCTAAACTACACATGGGAACAATCCTAGGTTGTGGGTGACCTAATGAATGGATTGAAAATATAGATAAGGGCTAACTCCATTGATGCATCACTTAATACCAATCACTAAAAGGGATAAAGAAACTATGAAATAATAAGGTGATATACAAATTTTTTTGACCTCTACCACTAATTTGTATGTTCACTAAGACTTATAAGACTACAAGAACATACACTTCTCTTAGGATGAACCTATAAATGATTTAAAAATAGGTAAGGTAATATAGGAATAAAATGGAAGATGTTTTCCATAATTAGATAATACCCTTGATGGTAATTTTCACAACTTGCAATAGATAAATAAATGCAATAAGGCAAGAATAATAGGACAACAAAATAAGGTGAGATAAGTCTACACTTGATTATTATCATCTATATGGGTTAATTAATATAGGGTATTTCCACTTGAGGAATGAAGAGAAAACCTCTTAAGGTTCATATTACAAAGGATATATATCAGTGTTAAGGCTTTAATTTTCATAGCCTATGTTAATCATGTAGGTTTTTAAGGCACATGGGTCCATCCACCCAAGACAAATGTTGTTAGACAAAACTCTGACCATGATAATTTAGGTTTCAATGAAATCCGTTATATCCCTCAAACTATAGAGTCAATTACTCCCTCTAGAATGTTTTTTTCTCAAGCTTAATTTGTAATGTTATTAATATTCACCCAATATTGTTAACTCACTTCCTTGATTTGTTTCCTAGAAATGATTAGTGTATAGGAAGAGAGTATGGAATATTTTTATCAAAGCACAATGGGTCAAGCATGATGATCACCTTTGTAAGTGTTATATCATATATTTTCACCCTTTAGCAGGGTGTTTCAAGCCCTCTCAATTTAAGCTACACATGGGAACAACCCTCTATTGTGGGTGACCTAATGAATGGATTGAACATCTAGATAAGGGATAACTTCCTTGATGTATCACTTAAGACCAATCACTAAATTACTAACTTGAAAGGAAAAGGGAGAAAGAAACTATGAACTAAGAAGGTGATATACCAAAATTTTTGACCTCTACCACTAATTTGCATGTGTAGTAAGACATATAGGAATACAAGAACATACACTTATAGGATGAACCTATAAATGATTTAAAAAGAGGTAAGGAAATATAGGAATAAAATGGAAGATTTTTTCCATAATCACATGAAACCCCTGATGACACTCTTCACAAGTTGCAATAGATAAACAAATGCAATAAGGCAAGAATAATAGCACAAAAAAAATAAGGTGAGTTAAGTCTACACTTGATTATTATCATCTATATGGGTTAATTAACATAGGGTATTTCCACTTGAGGTATGAAGATCAAAAACTCTTAAGGTTCATATTACAAAGGATATATATCAATGTCAATGATTTCATTTTCATAGCCTATTGTAATCATGTAGGTTTTTGAGGCACATGGGTCCATCCACCCAAGACAAATGTTGTAAGACAAAACTCAGACCATGATAATTTGGGGTTTAATGAAATCCATTATATCCCTTAGACCATAGGGTCAATTAATCCCTCTAGACTATTTTTTTCTCAAGCTTAAGTTGTAGTGTTATTAATATTCATCCAATATTGTTGACTCACTTCCCTGATTGGTTTCCTAGATATGCTCAGTGTATAGGAAGAGAGTATGTAATATTTTGATCAAATAACAATGGATTAAGCATGATTATTACCTGTGTAAGTTTTATATCATATATTTTCACCCTTTAGGATTGTGTTTCAATCCCTCTTAATCTAATCTACACATGGGAACAATCCTAGGTTGTGGGTGACCTAATGAATTGATTGAACATCTAGATAAGGGATAACTCCATTGATGCATCACTTAAGACCAATCACTAATATACTAACTTGATAGGAATAGGGAGAAAGAAACTATGAACTAAGAAGGTGATATACCAAAAAATTTGACCTCTACCACTTATTTGTATGTGCACTAAGACCTATAGGATGACAAGAACATACACTTCTCCTAGGATTAAACTATAAATGATTTAAAAAGAGGTAAGGTAATATAGGAATAAAATAAAATATATTTTCCATAATCACATAAAACCCCTAATGGAACTCTTCACAACTTGTAATAGATAAACAAATGCAATAAGGAAAGAATAATAAGACAACAAAATAAGGTGAGCTAAGTCTACACTTGATTGTTATCATCTATATGGGTTAATTAACATAGGGTATTTAAACTTGAGGAATGAAGAGAAATATATCTTAAGGTTCATATTACAAAGGATATATATTAGTGACAAGGCTTTAATTTTCATAGCCTATGCTAATCATGTAGGTTTTTATGGCACATGGGTCCATCCACCTAAGACAAATATTGTAAGATAAAACTCAGACCATGATAATTTATTAAATCCATTATATCCCTCAGACCATAGGGTCAATTACTCCCTCTAGACTATTTTTTTCTCAAGCTTAAGTTGTAGTGTTATTAATATTCACCTAATATTGTTAACTCACTTCCTTGATTTGTTTCCTGGAAATGATCAGTGTATAAGAAGAGAGTATAAAATATTTTGATCAAATCACAATGGGTCAAGCATGATGATCACCTATGTAAGTGTTATATCATATATTTTCACCCTTTAGCAGGGTATTTCAAGCCCTCTCAATCTAAGATACACATGGGAACAATATTATGTTATGGGTGACCTAATGAATAGATTGAACATCTAGATAAGTGATAAATCCATTGATGCATCACTTAAGACCAATCACTAATATACTAACTTGAAAGGAAAATGGAGAAAGAAACTATGAACTAAGAAGGTGATATACCAAAAAATTTGACCTCTACCACTAATTTGCATGTGCACTAAGACCTATAGGACTATAAGAACATACACTTATTGGATGAACCTATAAATTATTTAAAGAGAGGTAAGGAAATATAGGAATAAAATGGAAGAGTTTTTCCATAATTACATGAAACCCCTGATGACACTCTTCACAAGTTGTAATAGATAAATAAATACAACAAGGCAAGAATAATATGACAACAAAATAAGGTGAGTTAAGTATACACTTGATTATTATCATTTATATGGTTTAATTAACATAGGGTATTTCCAGTTGAGGTATGCAGATAAAAACCTCTTAAGGTTCATATTACAAAGGATATATATCAATGTCAATGATTTCATTTTCATATCCTATGTTAATAATGTAGGTTTTTAAGGCACATGGGTCCATCCACCCAAGAAAAATGCTATAAGACAAAACTTAGACCATGATAATTTAGGGTTCAATGAAATCCATTATATCTCTCAGACCATAGGGTTAATTAGTCCCTGTAGACTAGTTTTTTCTCAAGATTAAGTTGTAGTGTTATTAATATTCACCCAATATTGTTGACTCACTTCCCTAATTTATTTCCTATAAATTCTCATTGTATAAGAAGAGAGTATGGAATATTTTGATCAAAGCACAATGGTTCAAGAATGATGATCACCTGTGTAAATGTTATATCATATATTTTCACCCTTTAGGAGAGTGTTTCTATCCCTCTCAATCTAAGCTACACATGGGAACAATCCTATGTTGTGGGTGACCTAATGAATGGATTGAACATTTAGATAAGGGATAACTCCATTGATGCATAACTTAAGACCAATCACTAATATACCTTCTTTAAAGGAAAAGGGAGAAATAAAATATTAACTAAGAAGGTGATATACCAAAATTTTTGACCTCTACCACTAATTTACATGTGCACTAAGACCTATAGGACTACAAGAACACACACTTATCCTAGGATGAAATTATAAATGATTTAAAAGGAGGTAAGGAAATATAAGAATAAAATGGAATAAGTTTTCCAAAATCACATGAAACCCTTGATGACACTCTTCACAACTTGTAATAGATAAACAAATGCAATAAGGCAATAATAATAGGACAACAAAATAAGGTGAGCTAAGTCTACACTTGATTATTATCATCTATATGGGTTAACTAACATAGGGTATTTTCAATTGAGGCGTGAATATAAAAACCTCTTAAGGTTCATATTACAAAGGATATATATCAGTGTCAAGGCTTTCATTTTCATAGCCTATGTTAATCACGTAGGTTTTTAAGGCACATGGGTCCATCCACTTAAGACAAATATTGTAAGACAAAACTTAGACTATGATAATTTTGGGTTAAATGAAATCCATTACATCCCTCAAATAATATAGTCAATTACTCCCTCTAGATTATTTTTTTCTCAAGCTTAAATTATAGTGTTATTAATATTCACCCAATATTGTTGACTCACTTCCCTGATTCGTTTCTTAAAAATGTTCAATGTATAGGAAGAGAGTATGGAATATTTTGATTGAAGCACAATGGGTCAAGTATGGTGATCACTTGTGTAAATGAACACTTGGAGGGAATAAAGATAACTAATATACCCTATAATAATCTACTCTAACTACTTGAGACAACCCTATATAAAACCATTAACTGGTAGAGAAAAATAGTTATCTTTTTTCACCAAGCTCATGTGACTAACAAGCTTGATGAAAACCATGAGAGACTATAAGAGAAGCTACCATATGTTTAAATTTACATCATCTTATTATTAAAAATCAACCTTTTACACTTTACCTATCTTGTGTGAATCATGATTGATTATAAATGTGTGTTTAGGCTAGTCTTAGACATGTTTAGGCTCATCTTCATGTTCTAAAATGAACATGATATGCAATGGATCCTCAATGTTATCTTCCAACTAAGATAAATATTTTATAGGACATGCTATGTAGTGGTATACATTTGATTTTTCTTAACCTCATGACAAAATTTTACATCCTCAAGAGCTGGTGAATCAAATTGAATGAATTGATATGTTTCTTGCAACATAATTGTAGAATTGGATTCAAGAGGAAATGCTTCTTGATCCTTGAGAAGTTGAGGCCAATTGATATTTTAATTGTCTTCCAAGAGTGAATAAGTGTCTAAAAATGGAATAAGAGTTTGATATCCCACCATAAAAATATAAAATGAGTTAAATTCAAATGAGGTATCTTCTTGAATGATAAACTTAGATAATTTACTTATCTATGTTTGTTGGTTTGCTTAACCAAACTACCATCCTCAGTTTGAATCATGCCATAACTTCCCTCCATAAGAGTATAACCTACTCCTAATACTTCAAACAATTCCTCTATCTTTACTTCACTTGGTTCTAGCTCACTTAAACTTTTTTCTAGTTTCATGGGAGATGATATAAAGATAATTAAAATAAGAATTGATAATGAACTAAGGTCTATACCTCCTTGATCATGCTCTTGGGTCTCAAATAAATAATTAGCCAATTCAAATAAATTATTAGGATCCTCTTATTTTTATAAAATTAAATGATCAAAACATTGTTCACATTGGGGAAAATCATTTATTTCAAGGTTTATTGTCATATATTCATGTACTCCTTCATCAACATCACCTTTCTCTTCATCTTTAAAGATTGATTTGATTTTCTCTTCACCAGAAGGTGTTCCAATGATGATTACTTCATAATATTCACTTGAAGTATCCTCATCATATATTTTTTGAGTTTCACTTGTGGCTACAACTTGACATTCTTCATTTTCCTCCCATAGAATAGGTTATTATTCAAGGATGGGATGCTCAAACTCATGAATAATCTTTAGGCTTTTGAGATCAATTAACATATCATTATTTTCCTTCCATTAACCAATAAATCTCTCAACTATTGATATGATTTTGTCTTCAACTTTATCAACAATGAATTTATTCCACTTTTGGATGCTTTTTTGGATTGACCTCCATGATGGGAAGGTTTGAGGTTATTGAGGAGGGATGGATGGGGATTTAATAGTCCAAGGTTCATCTTTAGTCTTAATTTATATATCTAAGCCTTTTACATTTTTATTATCCGATGGATGCACCACATGATTCCAACTTAGAATTTTAAAGGAACTTTTTAGGATCTTTTGGGGAAGGGGAAGAGATTTTTTTTCCTAGGAGTTCCTCATTATTTTCCCTCCAAGTAATAATCAAAATCTTAAATTTTGATTTATCTTGGTCTTCATGGAAAAATCGAAATTGAGGAATGGGTGATGGAATTTAGAGACTTTTAAACTCTCTCAATTTAGTTTTTTGAGGAATAATGGGTGGAGTTGACATATGCATAAGCTTATCTTGATGTTATATTTTATCTTGTAGTAGATTGGGAGCAAAAGAAGGTTGATATAGATTAGGAGAAGGCACCACTAACTTATCATCTATACATTAAATTAATCCACCTATATCTATCATGTAATTAGTTACTCTTTGTTGTTTCTCTCTCTTAAAAGGTGCCCACTTACCCTTAACTAACTATGATGAGTCCCTGATATTTTGAATTAGGTGAATAGGGATAATTAGGCAATACTCCTTTTTTATATCAATATCTATCATATGAATTTCATATCCTAATAAAGTTCTTTTTTAATCTTGAGATAAACTGAGTAGAAATGTGACTATGTTGACTAGAGGTAACATAGTTTTGATAAGTTTGATTACAAGGATGAATATGTTTTCAAGGAGGTTGAGTTAGGTGGGAGGGGGAATGATGTAATGTTTGGTAAAGTTATTGAGGAAGAGAGGAAGGATAATACTCTTGATATCAAGGTTGTTCATATTAATAACTAGAGCCATATGGGGGGTAAGTAGAGTCTTTGTAAGACTGATATGGTTCAACATAGGGCTGATAATGATAATCATAGTGTTGATAAGGATTATGCAAATCAGCCATTATGCAAATATTGAAGAGATATCACCGTATAAATGATTGATATTATACTTATATTTAATTTTAATTATTATTAATATGGATTCAAACCTTTTCACCATTCTAAAAAATAATTCTCACACCAATCATGATATTTAGACCTTATATCAATGTATGATCTGCCTCCTCTACATACCATCCTCATATAAACCTGTAGGTGTTCCCTTTTTCAAGATTAGATAACTTAAAGAGGATCAGTGATATTTTTAAAATATATAAAAGGATATTATGATTTTTTTTATTATTTTCAACTTATTATTAACTAATTCACTATTTTGGTTTCTTCAAGTCTGGACTTTCATAGCCATACTGACTACTTAGGTAACTTGTAGGCCTAAAGAGGTTTTCTTTCTTGAAATAAACCTTTTTGAAATATATTTACCAATGATTATCATGGAAATTTTAAAGTTTTTTTAATCTCATAAATTTATCATACACTTTTATATGATGTTCCAAACCCTTAATTGAGGTGTATGACCCTTGCAACATGGCTTTGGCATGCCTCCAAGCCTGTATATCTCACATTAGATCATTACAAGAAGATATATTTGGAGTAGTAATAGATTAAAAGGATTGGTATAAATATTTTTAAGGTATATTAATACCTATTTGTAACTCAATGATGATTTCATCATGTATTTGAGCTTTGTTTGGGCTTGAAGAGCTCTTTTCCTATTCTAGAAATTAACTCAGTCCTATTGAGTTCATATTTAAAGATCTTCTAAGACATTATAACCTGTTAAAAACTTATATAGGTATAAATAATATATAATATGACATTAAACACATATTATAATTATATTTAACTATCTACATGAGCGTAAATACTTTAAACTATAAAATTTGCCTATTGGACCAAGAATCATCCAAAATAATGAGGTTTGCTATATGGTAAAAATGTGATGAATGGAATATTGAATTGAGTTTGAATTTAAGATGATATATTACTACTAAAATAAATATTTCAACCATTTACATACATTTATTTAATCCCACAATGTTGTAGAAGGAGAAAATTGACCCTGTGGGGTTTTACAAATGTTTTTGACATCTTCTTTGTTAATAATTATTCATAAATCATGGTTCCTTTAACCTAAAAATAATGAATGAAATATTAAGGTAATAATTTCTCCTATACCCCTAATATATTTTCACCCAAATCAACTTATCCGTCATGAAACATTGTTAATAAAACTACCTTCTTAAGCTTGTGAAGGAGGCCTTTAACTCGATGGAAGAATGACATAGATTTTAGCCT
The DNA here is from genome assembly GCA_037957365.1 of Torreya grandis. NCBI lineage: Eukaryota > Viridiplantae > Streptophyta > Pinopsida > Cupressales > Taxaceae > Torreya > Torreya grandis. The sequence goes on along the minus strand of JARHVA010003892.1, from coordinate 833,351 downwards.
TTCCATTGACTTTTCAAGATTGGAATGAATTATATGAACCTATAGAAACATGGATGAGTCCTTGTAATTGGTTAAGATATCACATATATCTTTAAAAACTTTAAAATAGACCTCCATACACCTTCTTCCATTAGGAAACCTATATATTCTACCAAGAAACCCTATTGTATCTATGGACCAGGTACTAATGGTGATCCTCCTGACCTATATCGTGATGATGTAATGTGAAAAGACTAGTATCAAATTATTTTCCCTATAATTTATCATTATCATCTTTATTTAATGTTAGAAATAGGGGCCAGGTAGTTACAAATAGTTTTTCAACATTGGAGAAACAATCTCAAGACACTTTGGGAAAGATGTATGGCTAAGTACATATCATGAACTTACACATATGTAAAATGGATTTAAAGTTCCCTATATAATGATATTTCACATTTTATTTCTCCTATAAAGTATCATCTCAACATTATAATATACCCTAAGACTAAAACAAATGAAATACCTTAATCTTTGTTTTTCAAAGGCTTGATGAAACTATAGGTTTCATTCCAGTGTATATTAATGATAAAAACAATAGAAACTCATGCATTTATCTAATGCCAGCCAAGTGTCCATAACCTTGATAGAGATACCTTGGGTTCCTTATCTTCTCATTCCATTATTTTTTCATAATCATGATGTGTGGTACATTGACATTATTTCATCATGTTCTTGTAGTCTTATAAGTCTTAGTGCACATACAAATTAGTGGATGGTATTCTAAATTGACACTTTCCTCACTATTATTATTTCCTTCTTTAATTATCTCATCAAATATTGGGATGGAATCAATATGATCCAATTCTCCTATATTGATGGATTCCTTTTCTTATTGTTGGTATCTCAATTTATCTTATAACATTACAATTTATTTTCTAATGGTCGCAATATGCTCTTCATTTGGGATCTCTTCTTCCTCTTTATGCATAGTGCCTAGATTAAAATGAAACCCTTCCACTATGTTCCTGTTTGCGCACAATAACAGGATTTCTCCTTGGAAAGACTCTGTATAATTTATATCCAAAATAAGTATTGTAGAGGAACTCATAGAAGATGTTAAATTATTTTTTAAATCATCAATATCAATATTTGGACCAAATCAAATCAAAAAATGTTCCTCAAGATCACTCTAACTGGTAATAGAACTAAGTTCCAACTCTCCTGACCAATCATACATTTCTTCTCCCAATGTAAATGGGAACAACCTATAGATTATATCCTCAAATTTTATATCCATAACATGCATAAAATATGTGTAATTGGTGAGATGAATTTCAATAGCTCTTAGGTGATTATTATGGAACCTAGGAAGGTTTGGGAATAGGTCATTAATGAGATCATGTTGAATACCTAGGATATCTATGGGTCCTTTGTTGAGCCAATATATTCTATAATTTTTTCCTAAGTTTTAAGATTTTTTTGTTGTTTTTGACATTCTGACTAGGGGCTATTTTGTGTTAACAATAATTCAACATCCATGCCCTCCTTCTAGTGATAATTAAAATTTTCTACAAGTTTTATGCATACCACATTATAATGAAGTAGCCTATAAAATTTTAATATCTCAACGGAGGTGAACTCCACTCTAGCGTATGAGTTATAGGTATGCAGTCTTTGACAACTTATTGATGGAATAGATGGTAAGGCATGTAGGTTATTGATAATTTTTTTAGATGGAGGAATGTTCTCTAAAGGATTATGAATATCTATGTGAGTTATATGGGTGTATGGATTATAATATACAGTGGGTAGGTCTCAAAACAAACTCGAAAAGGAAGGAAGGGTAAGGTAGAAAAGAAATATTATGTAGTTTTTAAGAATTACTTCCTTGGTTGGTTTCTAAAAGGATAAGTGTTCTCAAAACTTATGCCTTTTGCTAGCAGCAATTACACACACAATTAGACATGGCTCAGAAGTGTAAGGAAATAATGATGTAGGAAATTCACAAGACTCAAACAAAAGTTACTCTATTTAGAGTAGTTATTACACACCCTTAATTAAGATATTATGGCTCAAGCTAGTGAATTATCTGAGGTAGTTATTGCACACACATAACAAAACTACATCTAATAAAACACTCATGTACAATTAGAATTTTGAATCAATTTGAACTTGACTATTTTAACCAATATATTTTATCAATATTTTAATAGCTATTACACATCTACTGATCAATACATCAGTCAAAATAATCAAGAATCTATTCACAACTTATGGACACTAAAGATTATTAAAACATACAATCAAATAAAGTAACAGTTAATTACATAAAAATTGGAAAAAAAATACACAAACAAACTCATTGATTATCAAAATTGATGTTACTCTTGTATTCAAAATTCTCTGATAAAAATCCAAGTTGGATTATAATTATTTATATAAACTTGGGGAAGGGGTCTCCTCATGATCCAAATTCATGCAAGGTCATTACATGTGATAGTCAGAACATGAGTTATAACTAAGTTCTAAAACTATATGAGTCTACTTATAGTTATTAGTTTGAAATATCCTTTACAAAAGCTATACAACCTATGTATGTGTATGAAGATGAAGATAATTTTTACCATTATAGCTTAATCTGCATGCAAAACTTAAAAATATATGTTGTTGACCAAAATTATACATGCATCCTTTTATAGGTTTTGAGAATAACTTGTTGATCTTTCAAATTATCCACCTCTAAAATAGAACTTAGACAAACATCAAAGACAAGTATCATTATATCAATCCTATAAAACCAATGAAACTGTGACTAACCAAAAATAAATATACATTATATGTTGCCTATGCCTCTCACTTAATCTCAATCTCTAAATAGTCCACTCGGTAGTCACATCATTAGATCTTTATAAATTATGGAATGTGAGAAAGCCATTTGATAGCTCTATGGGATTCCTAGGATCTATCATAGAACACACTACATTTCTTAGCACATTTCCACCATGTGGAAATTTTTTGCTTATCTTGAGACCTTTAAAAAGTCTCCATCGATCATGGACCATTGATCTTCATGTACTAGGTTCCCTCACACCATTGGATATGTAGGTACTAGGATCTCATAATGTTACCACTTGGAGGTCTCATGGAGATCTTGAAAAATCCTTTTTTAAAATATTCTCATGAATGTGACACTTGTCACTATCATGCTCACTCTAGCCATCACTTTATAGACATGCTTGATTACGTACCATCAATATTTGATATGCAAGTTAACATGTATTATATATCTTTGTTATTTATTTTTTGACTCCCCATGAGTTTAACACTTTTTTTTTTCCATATTTTCTCTTTAAAACATAAACATAAAATGACTTATCATATAAATAATAAAGTGCCTAACCATAGGGGTGCCACTTGGCAATTCCATGAGATTTTGGGTCTGTTAATCTTAGTACTATGGTATTATTTTAGGGAAATTATTATGGAATTTTTATGCAAATATTAATTCCATCAGGGGAATTATTTTGGATAAAATGTATGTAATAATTCTCAAAAAGACTTAATTCTCTCAGATAAAATGTTTGAAGCAATTATCCTGAAGGGTCATTTTTTTCAAATAAAATTTTTGAGACAAAAAGGCCAAAGGGTGTTTCCAAAAGTCTGAAGGCTCATTTTCATCATAAAAATGTCCAAGACACATATGGTAAATACCCAATTCTTTCATACAAAATGTCCAAAAACATAAAGTTCATAAGAATTAGCCTTTTGACAAAAATCCCAAAGGGTAAGTGCAAAAGGGCCAAAGGGTCTAGTTCATGGCAAAAAGAATGCCTAAAATATATAATTTATGGGGTAAATTTCAATGGGAAAAGGCCTAAGATAAAATTCTTGAAGGGCAAGTCAACAAGGCAAAGGGTCAATGAAAAAAATCTAAAGGGTCATTTTGTTAAGCAAAATGGCTACAATAAAAAGGCCAAAGGGAAAGTGAATTAAGTATTAAGTGTCTACTTCATGGTGAAAAATCTTGAAGGATCTAATTCATATGTAAAATTACCCACAAAAAAAAACCTGAAGGGTAGGTTACCAAAAGGTTGAAGGGCAATTGCAAAATTTCTGAAGGGTATGTGCCCTAATGTTTTGGCAAGGTTATTTTCAAGGAAATTGGCATCATAGAATGTTTTAGACAAAATGTCAAGAAGAATAAGTTTGATTCAGGGAAATTGTTTTAGACAAAATGTTCAATATAAAAGACAAATCTAGTGAAGATAAGTTCAATAGGGATCAATTTATTTTGACAAATTAGCATGGGGGAATTATTGTAGTGAAATTTTCATGGATAAAATGTCCAACACAATAAACCAAAAGACCAATTCTTGAGGAAGAAAAGTTTCAAAGACAAAATATCAAAATAAAGATAAGTCTAAAAACATAAAACCTAAATAAATACTCTTAAAAGGTATAAAGTTAGTATATGAAAAAACAATACCTAATGATACTTTGCTAAAGTATAAAAAGTCTAATAATCAGTCTTCTCCTATATTTTACATAAACATATAAAAGAGGGGCTCAAAGTCAATATCATAGTTTGAAAAAAGGTGTGTCCCCATTTCCTATGGAAATAAGGGGGATGTTGGGTACAATAGGTTTAAAATAGACTTATATGTATTTTTATGACCCCTCAAAACTTATAGTCATTCCCATACCTTAAATATACTAAATATGCTAGATAATCTCATGAAGAGTCATCATCTTCCCTCTTCACCATCTTCATTAAAGCATTTTTAGATCATAAGACTAGCTCCATTCCTTATGAAAGACCTTCAAACATTCTCAAATGTCATAATGACACTTGACAGTAATTAAAATAAGTCATGATAATGATAAAACATTGAGACTTACTCCTTTTATATGATAATAAAAGACATCATGATGATCAAGCACATCACTAAGGACCCCAAGACAACTAAGATATGAATTTTTTTTAGTTATAGGGGTTGGTATTTAGCCTTAGTAGGCCAAATTATGAACACTTATCCACTAAAAAATTAGCCTAGGAACTGACCTCTTGAGATCATAGGACTTTATTTTTTGATCTACCCTTCCCTCTTTTATAAGTTTATTTTATTGATATTTACCCACTCTAGATTAAATATCATCTATACATCCCATCATTTAGGTTTGATTTCTCCACTAAGATTCATGTTGCTATAAGCAAATATGATTAACAACCTACATGCTCTTATTACTATTCCAACAGAAAGTTGTTGAACCCATACCTACAACTCGTTTCCTATATTTTAATTCAACTCCATTAAAATCCTAAAACATTATAGGCTACATCATTTAAAATTGTAGTCTATGTATAAGACCAATATAAACATAAAGAAAAAAATTACACTATAAGGAGGGCCACATATGTGTCTTCCCTAGTGAGAGGTTATCCCCTACATTGAGTTGAAATAGAGACACCCAAGAGAGTAACTAGGTCTAGGTCTTAAACCATTCTTTTGGTTTCATCCCTATCAACACATCAAAGTCCCATATATGCACCATTTATTGCCAATATACTTAGGGTTAAAACACCATCTCTAATCAAAAATATCCATCTCATAAATCACCTTATGGCCCAAAAACACCCTTGGTTAGTTGGATGTGTCTTTACCATCCTAAGAGACATGCACATTTTGCCCAAGAACCTAGAGAAATATATACATTATTTCTCCCCGTCAAAAAGAATAACAACATAAGAATACATTATGTCTTTCAAGGTTGTTTTAAGATTAATAAATGTTACTGATGAAGATGTTTCATGTAGGCTTTTCCCATTTAAATTTATATATTTTACCTATGATTGGTATCTCAATCATTAAGGTAACTTGATGACTTCTTGGAACACATGTCAACGCACATTTCTTGCCCAATTTGGACAAGTTACCAGCCCTAGACTAGTGTATCAACATTTTAACAACATGAAGAGGGAACTTAATGAGCTAATTTGGGGTTTCAACATTAGATTCTATAATATGTACACTTGGATTAATCTAGAGTATAGGCTAGATGGACCATTAGCATTTGAGATGTATATAAATGCTATAGACCTAATCACTATGGTGTTCTTATAGAGATCCACTACTACCACCACTCTATATTTAGAATATGAAGAGGATATCAAAATTTATAGACATCTAAATGCTCAAATACCCATCACTCCCAACATTAATGTTGGTTTTCAATCCCTAAATCTAATCCATCATGTTAATTAAAATGTCCCTACTTTCAATCAACATCAACTATATGCACTTCCCCCTCTAATGCATAAAATACCCAATCAAAATTATGGTTACATGAATAACCAAGTGTAAATTAATAGTAATCAACATTTAATTCATTTTAACACTATAGTTTCACAAGGAACTAATTTTACCAAAGGAGAGCTAGATTCTATCCAAAGAATGGTCTAGAAATTAGGAAATGACTTAATAAATATTCAAAGGAAGATGGAAAATACCACTAGATAAAATAATAACTACAATTCTAGGTTTCAAAGATATAACATTCCCTTCATCAGTGTTCAAATAATATATATCAATAACCAAATAAATTTATATAGATCAACATAGTAGAAACAAATTTGTGCAGTTGGTGTAGAGTCCATAATATATCATAGCATGGTGAACTTGAATGTGTGGAATTATATGCAAAATTGAATATCTTCCAAAGGGAGATGGTAATGCAAGACCTAATGAATAATTCAATAGAGTTCGATACTAAAGTTGGATCTTCAAATAATGTAATGGTATTTGAAATGCATGAGTCTTTAATGCTAGAAAAATATGAAAATTAACTATAGGATAACTTTGATGAAGTGCAAGATTTCTCAAAATATCAAAAATACAAGTAGAACCTAAGGAATAAACAACCCTTTACAATGTCTACTCCTTTGAACAACACTACTATTCTATCAAATCTAAGAGCTGACAATAATCCACCTCCCACAAAAGGAAATGAACAACTCCACAATAAGGACTAGGGAAAAGGAGGGTATAACATTATTAAAGACATGAAGAAGATTAAATCCAACATTAGTCTTTATGAATTAACTTGGATTATATAACAAAAGGAGCTCCTATGCAAGTCTATTATAGGGAAAACAATTACTAATAAGATAACAATTGCTCACACTAATGTTATATACAAGAACAAAACTAAAGTTACACATTTCTTATTGACTATCCATGCATTTGGAAATAACATCTACAATTGTTTATTTGATTTTGGAGCTTCAAAAATGGTGGTGCCTACTTCAAATTTCTAAAATCTAGGTCTGGCTCAAGCCGATGAAAGAGAATGGTTTCACAATTGGATAAGATTGTGGTCCCTATAATAGGAGATTTTAATGATGTACTCATCTATGTAGAATACAAACCATGAGTACAAATGATGATCAACATAATACTAGTGGATATTCTATAAGGATATAGACTCCTTACTAGAGACTAGTCTAAGACATTGAATAGGTATGTATTAACAAACTTATCTCACATTTGGTTACCATGAAGAGGTATTCTAAACTAGATTTAAATTGATCGAGAGCCAAGAATGAAGCATCAAATTACTCAATATAATACATATAATGAAGTATTAAGTTATAAATCTCATAACCTTGGGATATATACCTTAACTACAAATCATAAAGTGCAAGAACCATAAGTCAAGGGACCCTCGTAGTTGTGGACCCTCCACTTTGATGGTACAAGATACAAGCAAGGATCAAGCATTTTCTTTGAATTATTGGACACATAAGGAAAGAAATAATTAGAAACATATAAACTATAGTTCCCTTACACAAATAATGAAGTGAAATATGAGGCATTCATTTTTGGATTGCATTTTGCTCTCAAAAATAATGTCAAATAGTTGTTAATTTATGGAGATTCAAAACTAGTAATCAATTAGGTCAAGAACAAGTACCAATGCAAGCTATAATATCTAAAATGGTAAAAACATAAATCCTAAGAATTTATTGAGTATTTTGATGCCTTTAACGTAATTTATATACCTATAGAACATAATTAAGCTACTGAGTCATTAACTCCTTTAGCTGCTAACGTAGCAACCCTACAAGAATCTAAGGTATAAAAATCTCCATGAGTTAGTACCTTGTCCATCAGTTTTAGACAATGTGTAAAATTTCCAAGACTTTGATGATGAACAAAATATTATCTATTTATTTAATAACTTAGGATAATTTGAGTCTTAAATCATTGATGACAAGGATATTATCTACTTATGCAAAGTGGAATTATGGGAGAAAGAATTATTAAGTTAAAGGAAAATTTCCTCCCTCTGGGAATAGTTTCCTTGTAAAGGACATTTGATTTGGATCCTAAATCTTATAAAAAAATTTAGCAAAAAATAAATGAATTTTAATTCAAAAGGGATAATATAAGAGATGAGTATGACACATGCTATGTTAGCATTCATCTCAACTATACTCTAGAGAAAAGGCAAAGAATGAAGAGTTTTCTAACTCAATACAAGGATATGATTGCATGGATGTATTAAGGCATGAAGGTTTTCAACCCAAGGGTCATCACCCATATAATTATACTAAATTTTAACCACAAACCATTCAATCAAAGGTAAAGGTAAATAAATCATATCTTAGAACCCCTTATTTAGAAGGAAGTAGAGAATTTGTTGAGTGAAAAAATAGTTTTTCTTATCAGACATTCTACTTGGGTGGCTAATTTACTCCCATTCATGAAAAAGAGTGGATATATTAGGTTTTATGTTTATTTTTTATAAACTTAAATAAATATTATAAGAAATATAATTATACATTACTTTCCCTAGATGAAGTCATCTAGATAGTGAGTTGTTAAAGAATGATGTCTTTCTTGGATGGATTTTTAGGGTATAACCACATGTTATTATAATTAGAATAAAAAATAAAGACAAAATTAACCATGAAGTGGTGTACCTATGCATATAATAAGATGCCATTTATCCTAATTAATGTAGGTGCCATGTTTTAGTGATCTATAGACCATGCCTTCTAGGGGATGATACGTAAATGTATAGTTATTTTCATGGATGACCTCATAGTTTTATCAAAAGAAATGATTGATCATGAATTTCACTTACAATCAATCTTTGAAAGATGTAAAAATTTTGGCATTTTGTTGAAACCCAAAAATAACATATTTAGTGTCATAGAAAGTAATCTCTTGGTTCACATCATCACCAAATATGGAATTATAATTGACATGGATAAAATTTAAGGGATATAAAAAATTTCTTTCCAAAATATCAATAAAGAACTCAAATCTTTTTTTGGGAAGATAAACTTCATAACAAATTTTATACCATGTTTTTTAGAAATCATTAGACCTCTAAATCTAATACTCAAGAAAGATGCTAAAGTGGAATGGATAGTAGAGGTTTAAAAGTATTTTTGAGATATTAAAGATGTAATATCTCATGTATTTATATTGATAATTCCATAAATCACCAAAGACTTCTTCTTGTATTCATTCACCTCAAAACATATGATTATTATCGTGCTCACTTAAAAGAAAGAAGAGAGAACACATCCTATTGAATTCATGAGCACAAAATTGAAATAAACATAACTTAGTTATTTGATGATAGAAAAGAAAATGTTTTCCCTTATAAATGTTGTAAATAAAATTTGAAATTACATCCTGAGGAAAAAGATAATTGCCATTATATCAAATCCTACTATTAAGCTCACTTTAGCATAAAATGAATTGGGAGAATGCAAAAGAAAATGGATGAAAAAAATTTAGGATCTTTATATATAAATCAATCCTAGAAAGATTATTATAGGTTAAGGCATCATTTAGATAATGACTGGGCCTAACCCATGCATCACTATTGAAGAGGTTTTTGAAAACCTAGTATCTAAAAGAGAGTGGCAAACTAAGATTATTCAATACTTTCTCATAGATGTCTATTCCATAGAGCTCAAAAGTGAATTAAATAGATATTTGAGAATCAAATAAACTCATTTCACTATCATAAAATGGGTCCTATATAGAAGGAATGATGAAGTCATCTACCCAAGATGCATATCATGAGAATAAGCTCAATATATTCTATAAAATTTACACCAAAATATAGGTGGTGGTCATCCCTCCAGAAACATGATATCCCATAAAATACTTATAATAGGTTATTACTATCCAATAATAGTCAAGGATGGACATGTTCACATCTAAACATACCATGAATGTCAAGTTCTAGTGAAAAGAGAAGTTTTGTAACAATGACTCTATAATTGGTGATTGAAGGAAGACCATTCAACCAATGGGGTTTGGACTTCATCAAAGTCATTAACTCTAATTATTCATCTAGACATGAGTTTGTGATCACTACTACAAACTATTACACACTATGAACTGAAGGTGTAGCTATAAAGCATTCAAGAGCACAAGATGTGATTAGCTTTCTAGAGGAAAATATCATAACTAGATTAAGTACTCCCATTTCTCTAGTTTATGACAATGGGCCAAAATTTCAATCAACTAAATTTATTGAATGATTCCATGAAAATAAAATCACCATAATGTTAAAATATAACCATTAACCATAAGCAAATGGGTTGTCTGAATAAAAAAATAAAAACTAGATTGATGCCATTAAAAAGTTTTCAATATAAAAACTTATATATTGGCACAATCTACTTAAGTATGGACTATGGGCTAATTGAACAAGAGATAAATAAGCACTCAAAGCCTCACTTTACTTAATGGTCTATGGGAGACAAGTTATTTTCCTAATAATTCTTACATTTACAAGATATCAATTTATTCAAGAGTACATGGGACTAAGTGATAATGTGGAGTCTCGTTTGCTTGACATAATAGAGATGGAAGAATCAAAGACTGAAGCCTTACAAAATATTAGTAAACATCAATATATAGTGAAAATATCGGTTGATAAAAGAGAAAAATTAAAATCATTTATTTTATCTAACATGGTGTTTATATGGGACAAAGCCCATGAAAATAAGGGATAACATGAAAATTTTACCCATTATGGAATTGACCTTATCAAATTTCAAATATTTTGGGTAACAATGATTTCCATCTGGGGGACCTCTAAGGTAATGAGATGACATACATAGTCAATGTATAGTATATGAAGCATTAATTCATGGTTGTACCATCTAGGGATGTCCCTAAGTAACAAAAGAGGTGATGCTAAAAGTAAGATTAGGGTAGATTGACTATTTTATTAGAATAGTTTTGGATTTCATACAATAATTTCCTTGCTTCTAGGATAACATTCCCATTTTTCAGCAATTCATTTTATAGATTAACTTTGTGATTTCTAGAATAGACTTTTTTTATTTATTCTATGTCAATCTGATTGAATTTCCCTAGTATGCTCAAAGAAAGTATCTAGCCTATTAAGACTTAATTTAAAATGTTTAAAAGCCAAAGAATCAGCTTGTGGAAAAACATGCAAAGAAGAGGTACACTAATCTATTTTACATGTAATATTTTTCACCCTTACATTTTAATATATAAGTATACAATATAAAAACTAATCATGAACAAGATAACATTAAATGCTTTAATCAATCATATAAAGGCTTCTTTCATTACTACATATAAATTTTAAAAAGTTTTTTTCACTTTCCTTAGATCAAATGCACTTATCATATTAATACTTGTATGAGGAAATAACCATTGACATGGGTATAGCTAGTAGGGATAATATGGTAAATGTATGATTTCATAAATACCATCTCAATGTGGTTTCTTCTCTCCCTCTTTCAAGCAATATTATACAAAAAATATATAGTAAAAATAAGGATCAAAGCATCCTTAAAAGAGTGATCCAATTAGACTAAAAAAATCCAAAGGTGATCAAAATCTCAAAAGGATGAAATAAGGTCAATGTACCATGAATCATGAACTAATACAGGAGAAAGAAAGATTAGGAACCCATGGTACCTCTATCGGGGCTATTGATGCATGTCTAACATTAGAGTAATGCCAGATCCTCCCCAAATTTCAAATATTTTTTCTTTAAAACTAGAGTGAAACATTGATCTAGTTCTCTATTAAAGACATCACAACAAGGATAAAATGAAATCACTTCCCCACACATTTATCTATGGTAAATGACAAAGATAATATATTATATTTAGTTAATTGGAGTCTCATTTGTATATCTAATTTGATTATTCTACATAGAATGGTTCAAGTGATCTAAGTGTTATCAATAGAAGATTATGGGTTCTCAAGTACTCAAGATTATTTCCATTGTAAGTCATTATTATTTATACCTAATCTACCCCCATTATTTTTTTAGAATAAGGACCCACTATCTTTCATAGTTGGTCTATAGCCCTATATTGAAAATATTTTAAAGGTAAAGGGCTTATGTAGTGCATTAACTTTGTTATTCAATAGACCTATGAACATACTTGTTTTTGGACTAACCTACTAATGAGTTTTGAGAGTTGATTGTATAAAGGTCTTGGATTAAATGGTTCAAAAAAATCCTTGTCAAAAGTAATTGATATAAAAGGGTCTTTGGTGATTTTTTTAGAACGTTCAGTTGACAAAAAAATTTGACCTTTTTTTCTGCACCATTTTATTTAATACGAATTATTTGGAACATCTATTCATGATTAATTTTTACAAGAAATAAATATTTTTATTCACCCTATATCAAATCACTTTTCTATTTATTCTTCTAAAACTATTCTTTAAGAACCATATTTCCAAAATTTTACACTTCAATTTATTTGGGTTTTTGAAGGATTTGTTCTGCAAGACCCTTTGGCAAAATTAATCAACACAAAAGGGGTATTCAATCAAACCATTTAGTTATTTTATTCAAATAATTCCTCTGGCACATTTTTGTATTTGGTAGTTTTGTTAATCAAAATGGTTCAATAGGAACACACCACATTTAGGTAATCGACAAAAGTGTTCAAAACTTTTGTTCGAGATACTCATCTACCTCATAAACACTATTATATCCTAACTCCTAACTAATGACTATTGAAAGCATTATAGCATAATAGACCAAAGCTAAATATGTGATGAAATAACACTTTGCAAAAGGAAATATTGTGTCACTCCTACTAAATGTTAATAGTGCCTACATGGCATACCCACTAAATGGAATGGCAATGTTTGAATTAAATAAACAAATCAAAGTTGTAGACATTGGACATTAATGGTGAAAAAAATAAAAATCAATGTAAAATATATATCAAATTAGTTCAAAAGAGGATTTACACATTTAATCTCAAGCTAACTTCTAAACTTAACTTTTCCATTGTGATCAAGCCCTAACTACTAGTGTTTTTAACCTAATAGCATACTTAGGAGAGTTGAGCAATTAGAATTAAAACCAAACCATTACCAACATAATTTAAAAATAATGGCATCTTCATCTAGACCATTCTAAGGGACTCTCCGCTATTCAATTTTTTATATCAAAGATTCAACTTTGTACAAGGATAAATTCTTTGAACCTATAATATTCAAAAATAATTACATCAACTACTCAGTGTTGTGGGAGGTCATACACCAAGTTGGAAAACATACACATGAATAAAATTTAACTCTGAATTAATTCAAATTGGATACATACCTCATCTCATTTAAGCATCAAGAGTTACACTTTTCAATAGTGAAGATTGAGGTCATACCTTACATTGACCTATATAAGACTTATTATTCACTAGAAATATAAATAGAGGAGCATTCTTGCACCATGTAGAACACAACATAGTCATGGTGTGCATCTATGGTGATGTATTTCAGAGGTACCTCTCCCTTCATATTGCATAACTTATTATTTGTGTAGAGTAGTGGTATGGAAGAAATAAAAATCGTTTGAGAAGACACTTAGTAGTTAGATGCTCCTTGGAGAAACCATAAATTTGAAGGAAAAATAACCCACACCAATGATAAAATTTAGGATGGGAATATAAATTAGGATGTCCCTTTTGAATAAACTATTTACTTATCTAAGCATCAAATTCCTCCACTTGTATTGGGTTTCATCATTTGATTTACTAAGGACCTCAAATTTGACATTCACTCTAGGTGAAGTCATTAGAGCAAGGTGACGAGAGCATATATTGAACAAGGACAAGAGGCCTTTGTGAGGCTATTTATAGATGATATCTTACCTACTTAAAATAATCCTTGGAATGGTATAGATTCATAATGGATCACTTTGTGATGACACTCCAAAATACATAAATAATCATATCATTAATTCTTACTCATTCATGCACATATATACATACACTCACCATATTGTGTCCATCTTTGAGGATGTCTAGCCCTAGGTATAAATGGCTATCAATTATTTCTCCTACCTAAGATATCAAAGAACATTTTAGATACATTAATAATTATGGGAGACTACTATATGTATCCCAATTACACTATTATCATCTTTATAGGCCACAAGGTAACACCTCTACAACTCCCCACATATGTCCCTAAAAATTTGGTGGAAAAGGAAATGGCCTACTAATTATGATGGGGTATTGATGAAGACATGAAAAATAGTAAGAAATATTACTTTCATGACTCTCAATTGATGATTGTAAAGATATAATGCACCAAACAAAATCACTTTTATATGGTAGGTAAGAATAGAGTATACTATTCCTTGGCTATATTACCACATAGGAATTGGGATCCTTATGGTCAGGTACATAAACATATCAATGGACTTTGAATTAAACATCAACATTATCCCTCTGATCATGATTTATTATTCCTCAATGATTATAATGATGACCAAGTTAGGGAGAAGGCACAATCAATAAACTTAAAAGAAGACATCTTAAAGCTTATTCAAGGGGAGCCTTCCCTTTCTAGAAAGAAGGCATGGACTAGACTCCCACGAACTAAAGGATGGGAGTCATCAAAATTATATATTAATATATCCTCTTATCCAAAAAGGGATCAAGGGAAACCATCCTAGACACATGCTCTAACACTCAAGGGAGTAAGTAAGGATCCAAGGGTGCTTCACACCTTACTTGTGGTAAAATAATATGAAGCCATTTGTATTAATTCTTTAGATTTTAAGGTACCTACCTAAGACAATGTTACATTATTTTTAAATGTTTTTATTCTAGTTAATTCAACCACATAATAAGCCCCTTACATATCCCCTAAAATGATCACTTTCTAGAAAAAGAAGCCAAGGGCTCAAACCCATCCATAAAGCCTAGTCATTGAAGCACCATCAGTGTATCTATCCACACAAGAGGTAGTTAGAGGTGAGTGCATTGATTGGAAGGCATAATTGTAGAGAGATAAGACCATAAGCCTCCAAGACATAAAAGGGAAGGAACCAATACTTAAATAACCATTAAGGTACTAAGTAAATCATTTAATTTTCATTACCCCTATTATTTCACATGTTTATCTTAGTATTGTTGGTGAATTTCATCATGTTTATTTTATCCCTCCTAGTCCCCCTCACCTCTTGGTCCCCAATGTCGAGGTTTCTCTTATACAACCCATTTCTCAACCAACCCTACTAGTTATGAAGGTAGAGGATCTTTACTCTACCCTTGTTGATCTAATTTTGCTATTTGGTCTTCCTCAAATTACTTATTCCACATATGTTCCTACAATTCCTATCATTACTCCTTCCACTATTGTCCTAGTCCCCAAAATAACAAAGAAAAGGCCACAAAAAGGAAAAAAAGAATTTAAGTGGAGCTCTAGCAAGTCCCCAACTCCATATGTCATATGCACTCATAATTATGATAATAACTAGGAAGGATGACAAGAATTTAATTTACACAATGCACCCACTACCACAACATGATGGAGTGGAGTAGTCTAAAATCATCTGACCTTCACTTACTGATCCACTTATACAGGAAAATATGAGGTATACATCATGTCAAATATTGACTAATACTACATTTTAGACACTAAACCCATAGATCCAGCCCAGTTAATCCTCCCATAGTGGGAAACAAACATGCAGTTGGAGGCTTCCAAAAGGCCCAATCTAATAATTACAAGATTTCCCACTATAATTTTAGTATTTAAAAAATCTACCAAGAGTGTAAAGAGGGTTAGAAAGAGGAAGCTATAAGTTGAAATTAGGAGATCAATCATAATAGAAAAGAGGCAAGATATGTTTACCTTATCCAAGAAGAAGGATAAAAAATTAGATAAGTCCTTATATATAGAGGATTTTAAATCTTATTTTGAAACATAAAAGGATTCTCTAGTATAGATACATGAAGGAATTAAAATGGCAAGGAGAACACTAAAGCAATATTTATAATAAATAAGAGAACAATGACAAATTATGGATGTTATAGTATAAATAGAGATGGATGTCTAGAGTGTTGCATCTAAGTTGTATAATATTATTAAGGCTACTAGTGAAATGATAGAAAAATTAACACCTCGCATAGTAGAGACTAATACATTGTTTAATTATTTGAAAATAGATGATAATAAATTGAAATTTCTTATTATTTTTACAACTAGCAAAGCATTTGCAAACCTAAATTTGATGGCAGCATTAGAGGCTACCAATGACCTCAATTTGGTAGTCATCAGGACATAATAGTCTAGGGATATGATTGATAAAACTGAGGTAGTAATTCCTAAGTAATCATAATATGTAGCTCTCATCTAGAATATTTTAGATGAAATAAAGCTTTCACAAGCTAAGGATTCCATGGGGAGGCTTATCAACATGGATTGTTTTTACTAGGTCTTACATCAAGATTTGAAAAACATATACAAGGGAATACCTTAGATGAAATATAATTTGAGCTCAATTTTTATAGGAAAAGGGTCACTAAAGTTGAGATATTAAAAACTAAATTTGGGACTATAAAGAATAAGCATGTAAGGCTCTTATAATAGGTAAATAGGGTACATAGGCCTCTATTTATTAACATGGACATAATAAAATACCAATATGACATTGGACATAATCATTATCAAGTTTTGAAAGCAAATAATAATGTCAATGCCTCAACTCCTAGTTTGACACAAGCATCCAGTTCAACACCTCCAATAACCTCAATCACCATGGAAACACCCAATCAACCTTGAGTTAAAGTCTAATTTTGTATGTATACATAAAATATTAATTAATTTATCACTTACAATTTACTTACACTTAGAGCATAGATTTAAATTTGCCTAAACTATTTGTAAGCATGCATATATTTCATTTATTTGTATATGCCAAATGATCTTGACATAGTTTTAGTTAGCTACGAGCATGCAAGAATGAAACTTTGTGGCTAAAATTAGAATTGAGGTTATAATTATGTAATGTAACCATGAGTTCACATGCATTAGGAGGATGAGCCATCACCTCCCCAATTCAATATCTATTTATGTAATTTTACATTCCAAAGGGTCAGAAGATTCTACCAGTGCAAGAAGAAGTCAATTTTGATTTTCATGCAACTACATTTGTTTTATTTCCTTCCATTCTTATGTTATTAACGTTTTGATTTTTTTTAATGATAGTATAATAATTTGAAGTGTGAAAAATATATAGACAATTTTATTTGTTTTGCTGATGTATGCTAACCTTATATGTGTTAAATCTATCAAAATTTAGTAAATTCCATTGATAATTGAGTATTTAGTATAGGTTGTGCTAATTTTCCTAGTGTGTAAGAGTTTTTTATATTTCTTATAGTTTTTAAGCATGTTCTAATTCTACATTAGACACCTTATTGGTCTAAGTTTTAACCTTCTAGTTAAGGTTGTGAAATAACAAGTCTAAAATGATTAAATTTTAATTGAGACCATCAAGTTTCCTATATCTTTCCTACCTAAACATCATAAATATGTTTCCTTGTGAGTGTGCAATAGTTACATGTAGTAAGTACTAGTTCTAAAATCACTTGTCCACCAAAAAACTAGCATAGGAAGTGACCTCTTGAGATCACAAAACTTTATTTTTTATCTATCCTTCACTCTATTGAAGTTTATTTGATTTATATATATGTACTCAAGATTAAATATCACATATCCATCCTACTCACTTTGGTTTGATTTCTACACTAGGATTCATTTCACTATAATCAAAACTAGTTAACGACCTTCATACTCTACTTGATATTCCACCACAAGGTTGTTTAACCCATATTTGTAACTTGTACACTAGAGTGGATGTCACATCCTTTGATATCCTAAAACTTTAGAGGATAAATCTTTTAAATTTTTGACTTGCACAAGACCCACATCAATATAATCTTTTGGTCATCAATAAGATCTTAGATCTTATGTTTCAAGGAAAAAGATCTACTCGTATAATGTCCTAGTCCCTGGTGATAATTATAATAAGAATTCACATAATATCCTTTAGGTAGAGGTTTATTCATATCAACCTCTATATGATGAAGGATAGATATAATATGGCATTCTATTAACCATAGGAGTGAAAAATCTATGGATTCAAGTATATGTCTAAATTATTTCCTTAATGTATTAGATATGACAAGTTGAGTAGGCTACTCTAAAATTAAATTAACTATGGTTTTTGTTTCCTTTTTAGGCTTATGATTTTTTACCTTATAATTTAGTTTTATTGTAAATTTGATCTAGATGTAGATGCAGATGGTGTGTTTTCTACACACTTGAGCTTATTTGATGAAATAATCTTCATTTCATGGTCCCTAACAACATGTCATATGTCATAAAAAGATTTTAAATTATTAAAACTAATGGAATCATGTAAATAAGTGAGAAAAATTTACTTGAATATGTATTTCAACTCTTTATCTACCATAATATTGGTCATTTTATCCATCATTATCTTATAACTCAATACATATTCATTGATAGGTTTATTTGTTCCTTATGTGATTTTGGTAATTTGAACATAGGAAACCTTTTTAAAAATATTAATGGAAAAGTGTGATAAAAATTGATCTACAAGAGGTTTTAATTCTTTCATATATTGGAGAGGTAAACCATATAACCAAATCAAAGCATTGTCCTTGAGGCTTCTTAGAAATAATTTGGTCAAAAGTTTATCATTTGAGGCATAGTCACGGAATGTCACATTAAAGTATCTAATATGTTCTACAAGATCACCCTTTCCATCATTACATTTGAATAGAGGTTCAATAAAACTAGTTAAAAAAGGGTTAAAAAATATCTCAAGTACAAGAGGGTTATGCAACACATCTTGTGAATCAATAGCATGAGGAGACTTTAAAACATTTTATTCAATGTCTTTAAACTTATCCTCCAAGTTTTTACAACTTGAAGGAGTGTTTGAAATTTATACCCATTGGGGTTTAGAATATCAAGTTAATTAGTCACCAAAGGGGATGTAAACATGATTTTAGTGGTAATATGTATTGAAACTAGTATTTGAGTTGAAACATTTTGTAATTCCATATTAGATGTAGCAATATTTGTTTCAAGAAATTAAGGCTAAAAATAAATAATTTATTCCTCTACTAGATTTATTTATTGTTGTATCATCAATTTTCACCCTTGTATATGGTTATTAAATCTCTCTCCATTTTAGCAACACTATGGGAATAACCCTAGGCTGTGGGTCACCTGTGGTAGGGTTGGACCTCTAGAAAAGGCCAAATTCCTCCTGATGGATCACCTATACTAATGTTTTCACTAGGAAAAGTGTTATAGAAGGGGTAAAGGGTCACTAAGAAATATAAAATGGTGATGCACAAAATTTAAATGAGAAATCACATAAGCATGAAGTAAACACTAAGGAAACATAATACAATGTTAGCTCACACCATCTCATAAAAATAGATACTTACATAAGTGTTTCATTAACTAGGTTTATGAAGCAATGAATGGACGTGAAAATAATTTCTAAGACTTATTAAGAGCTTGCATGAATGATAGAAATAACACTAATTTAGACATGAAACTAAATTGGAGACACCTATAAATGAGAAAGAAAGAAGGATAATGGGCATGGAAGATTCTCCTTCACAATGCCATCATGCACAAACTTAACTAAATATAATTTAGAGGGGAGAGATTGGTAAATAAAGTCTTTATTGCTTCAAGAGGTCTTTCATAAAAAATTTGATAGGGTCTAGACTTATCAAATAAAAATCTCTTCTCTTCCAAAATTGAGAAAGAATTGCTTATCAAAAGTGTGAGATCTTACAAATGGAAAAGAATAAGAGATATAGGAGAAGAGAGCGACAGAGGGGGAGAATGACATCTAATATAATTAATTGAGATAACATTATTCTTTATTTTGAAACCACCTTTGATCTAATTAGGACTAAAAAGATTTGAGAAGAAATAAATGCTCCACTATACTCTCTAATTCTTGAATACATTTTATTTGATATTCAATGCCATCTCCACTAGATTTTATTATGAGTAAAAATTCCTCATATCCATGGACTTGATAGATCCATGCCTAAGTCTACTTATGTAGATGTAAGTACACATTTGTCAAATCTATAACTTTTTCAAAGGACAAGACACTCCTACACAAATTCCCCTCTCCAAACCTGAGCATGGGTCTATTTTATATTGAAAACTAATACATTTATTAGTTTTCCTATATTCAATATCCATGAAGAGATTATAAACTTCATAACACCATTATTGAACTATGTTAGGTATAAAAAAACCTATTCTACCTCTAAACTTTGTGGAAATTGAGAATCCACTACACATGAGGATCTCCCTTCATGAAATGACAATTAAACCATAAGAAAATTAAGTCTGCATGCATTGAAACCTCTAATTGAGGTCTTGACTAAGCTTCAATGGTGTATTTTGAAATATTTTCCTTGGTTTGACCTTAGGTCACATTTATTCTCTATTAAAGTCTCATGTCTTCTAATTTTAATGTCAATTATTGATCTTGAATTGAGCCTTCTAGATTATGACATATGTTAGTTTCATGTTCAATCTTAGGATATGTTCACCTTTTGGTTATGAGCTTACCATTGATCTTTGATGCATGATTTGAATGTGTACCATTAATTTACCCAATAATTACTATGGTTGTGCCACTTGGTAACTATGCATTTATCTTCAAGATTCACTAACTTATTGACATTTTACTTGTCATTTATCTACTTTACTATGATGTATTACATATCATTGATCAGCTTGGACCCACTAGATTTGTTAGTCACCACATGCCATTAGATCCTCATATGGGAACCTGAGATCTTACCACTTGTCAACAATGCATTCATCTTAGGATATGCTGACATTTTGACTACAATCTTGCCATTGATCTTCAATGCATGATTTGACATGCTTTTTTGGATCTTTCAGACCTACTAACGTTATTGATCACCCAGTCACCATTGGATCTTGATTCTAAATTATGTGATTTAGACACTTGTCATCCCCTTATTTATCCTTGGAACATTTAAATTTAAATGACCATTTCACAAGGCCCAAATTTGATTTATGTGTGTGTATCCCACTCTATAAACTCAATTTTGGAATCTTATATCTTGAGATAGAGAACTCATCAAGATAAAAAAATTGTAGGGGACCTTCTCAGTATGAAAAACATCATGTCTATGTGGTATTTTGATCTTGATTAACTTCTTAAGTGTATTTATTAAACTTATAACCAAATTGACATGTCCATTTCTATATGACATCTGATGATGACCTAGTTCTTCTAGGCTTGTGCAAGTCATATTTTCCCTTCATATCTCTGATGAACTAATGAGACTGAGAAACCCTACTTCATTCTCCTTAGATGTCATGAATCATCATGGAAACTTGACAAATCCTTTATTTTATAATCTTAGATCTATTTCAAGTCATTTGATCATTCACTCAATCAGGTAATCTACTCAACTAATCTATCCATGCAAAATCTTGGTATGTGGGCCAAAATAGACCAATTTTTTTGGTAAAATCCTAGGGTTGCATGCTTTATATGTAATAGACTAATGGCCTTTAAACTAATATATTATGATTCTAGAGTTTCAAGTTTTTTTCTCTTATCTGATCATGAAAATGATACAAGGCTACCCATTTTCTACAAAATCATCTCTTAAAATGAGTACTAAAAGGAAACAATACAAAAACTATGCCCAAGGCACTTATTAAAAGGGAAACCCACAATTGAAAGGAAATGTGCATAAGGAACTTAGAGGAAAACATAAGAAACTATTGTAATATGTTATAATATCATTAAATAGTTATAAACTCTTGTAATAACAAGGATTTAAATGAATTCCATTGACTGGAATGGGTAATACCTCTCCATTTAATTGGGCATTCTAAAAAACATTATGTTGTTTGCATCCATGGATCAAATAAGGACAACTCAAAAAAATATCAAAAATGATATGGTTGCTTGGCTTGGCCTTATTTGAGTTTCATTTGAGGTTTAAGTCCCCTTCTTTGAAGTTCATTGCTATGGTTCTCTTCTGAAAGGATTTTTTAATCTTAGCTTAGTGTGACTCTAATGTCATCATTATAATCTCCCTGGTTTCTTTAAGATCCATTAGCTTTACCATCCTCATGTTCATAGGTTCACTCTCCATCAACTCAAGCTGATGGGCTAACTCTAAGGTAGGCAATTCAAGAAAAATGGGTAAATTAGACCCCCTTCCATATATAAGGACATATGGAGAATTGTTAATGGTAGATCTGCTTCTCACTCTATTATCCCATTTTTTTGTCCTTAGTTTTTTATGCTATGTTATCTAATTTTCCTCCATATTTTTATTCATAATCCTTAACAAGTTCTTGTTTGTGAACTTTGATATTCCATTACCTCAGGGGTAGTAATTAGAGGATGTGTTGAGGTAGATGCCCAACATGAATTATCATTCACCTGTATTCATACCAAAAAATGCTAATGCATTATCTAAAATTATAATAGATGGGATAAAAAACCTGGTTTGCTATCATAGAATTCCAATACTATTGTCTCATTAGCTTCTTTCAAAGCAATTACTTCCACCCACCTATTGAAGTAGTCAATTGTAGTGAGAACCCATTTATGACCTACACTTAATGGTGGATTTATCATCCCTATGAAGTCCAACCCCCATTCCATGAAGGGTTTTTCCAATTGAATTGGGTTGAGTGAAAGAGATGCTAATATTTATTTGCCTACAAATAGAGCACATTTTTGACATTTTATAGCCCATTCATAGGCATATTTGAAGAGTATGGGCTAGTAATAACTAGTTCTCATTACCTTTACTACTATTGTTCTTAGAGAAAAATGGCCTCTTACATGTCTCTCATGAAACTACTCCAAGAGCTTTGTCACTAGATTATAATAAATGCACCTAAAGAGTAACCCATTGAGGTTTTTTATAAATAAAATCCCATTAATCAATCCATAACTATGGACTAAAGTCTAAAATTCCTTATTTTTTCTCTGTCTAAACCTTGGGGGCATTCTCCTATCATTAAGAAATGTGTCATATCTTGGAGACAACTATTATGAAGTAGAGGTGCATCTGTTTATGAGTTATCTTATGTCACTAAAACAAATTATTTGTCTTCTTAAAGGTCATCCACCATATGCTCACATAAGCCTTTGCCTCTTATCAACTTGGTGACTTTGATCTCCACATCATACTCCATGACCTTGGTAGTCCATCCTACTCTTTTCTCATTCAAGTATTTGATAAGGAGGAAGTCCCTAACTCTAGAATGAGACAACATAAGATGAATATTTATATTGGAAAGCATTGGCCTAAACTTTTTGAGGCTTCTTAAAGCTACAAGAGCCTCCTTTTCTATAAAAGTGTACCTCAACTCATATCCCTCTAGTCTGTGACTAAAAAAGGAAATTAGCTACTCAACTCCTTCACGATTCTTCTACATCAACATAGATGATGTGTTTCCAACATTGGAAAAGGTGTAAAATATGAAATCATTTAAGAAATAAGGATTCATGAATAAGGGTTCTTGGGAAATGGATTTTTAATGACCTCAAATGTTGATCTACCTTTATTTGACCAAGAAAACACTTGTCTCTTCTTCAGCATGGTAGTGATGGGTTTGACTAGGGTTGCAAAACTAGGTATAAAAATTCTCATAAAATTTATCTTCCCGAGGAAGCTCTAGATTCCTTTCTTGTGCTTAGGTAAAGAGAGTGCTAAGGCAACACTTATTCTACCAAGGTCAATGGATAACCCTTATTTTGAGAAAATATGACCCAAAATTTTGCCTTTACAAACAACAAACACACAATTTTTGGGATTTAAAGAGATTCCATACTCTATGCATCTTCCTAAAATAAACCTTAGATGGTCTAAGTGTTCATTAGATTTCTTGAAGAAAATTCTGATGTCATCCAAGTAGACAAGTGCCATTTGATTCAAAAACCCTTAGAAATCCATGTCCACGACTGTTTGGAGAGTTTCCCCTATATTTGATAACCCAAAATGCATCTTATGGTAATCATATGTGCCCCACTTAGTGGTGAAGGCAATCTTATATTGATCTTCCTCTCTTACCAGCACCTGATTATAGCCTAAATACCCATCCAAAAGGGAAAAATATTCTAAACTAGCAACTATTTGAAGGAGTTTCTCCATGGATGTTAAGGGGTAGTCATATTTCAAAGAGACCTTATTCAGATCCCTAACATCAACACACAATCTGATTTCCCCACTCTTCTTCCTTAGAGGCAAAAAATTGGTAACCCATGAGGAGTGCTTAATGGGAAAGATGATCTTAGATTTAATTAATTTGATCAATTATTTACTCATAATATATTTAATTTTGGGGTTTATAGGCCTTTGATTTTGATTTATAGGATTGACATTAGCTTTTACTTCTATAGTGTGTTGGGCCAACTTGGAATCAAAGACTCTCATGTCACTATATTTCCAAGCATAGATGTTTGCATATTCTCTACAAATATCAAAGAAAACATGACTTTCAAACTTATTACTTACCTTTCCAAGCTTGAGGAGCTTGTCTTTAAGGATAAAGACTCTTTCATATTTATCTTCACATGTTGACATCACTTCCTTGTCTTTTCTCATATGATCTCCCTCATATAAAAGACCTTTAAGGGTGACAATCCCTTTAGGAATCTTGTTAGATCTTAACTAAACAATTTGATCCTCATACTGATGTTGAAAATTTTCCTAGTTTATGAAGGAGAAATTTTTTTCCTACTAAAATAAATAGGTAATTTGTTTTTCATTCTCAAAGACCTACCAATGAGCTTCATTGTTTGGCATTGATGGTCTTACCACCACTTTGACATATGGCTACACCTTGGTCCTTTTTAACTCATTTGGGATATCAAAGTGAGCTCCCATGATTTCCAACATATCAACATGCTCGTTTTGGTTCCTTGGCATTTATTAGATGTTAAAGGCCTCAAAATACTCAATTAGGTCCCACACTCTATGCTTGTAATGCTTCATCAAGGGATTCTTGGTGATATTTTAGACTCTAACCTGGTGCAATATCAGCTCACTATCTCCATAATCTTAAAATTATTGGATACTTATCTTACTATCCCATTGAAATACATGGATAAAGACATAATATTGTAATAAATTTCAAGATAAAATTAATTTCAACATATAAGAAGAGAAATACTTGTCATTTGAGGGCATACTAGCATTACACCTGCACCTATTCCATGTTTTCTCCTTGAACTATCAAAGAACAATTTACATAAGCCAATAAGATATACTTGAGGTCTAATGTGGGATGGTATGTATTTATTCTCTTCATGTAAGTATTAGACACCCATGTCCCTCTCTTTAAATCCTTCCAAGGGATCAACCAAATGATTGTCATTTCATAGTTCATCTAAGAACATGTCTGATATCTCCTTAGGATGGGTGTTTAGTTCTTGACCAAATATAAATTCATCTTCACTAATGATGGTACAATTTATGTTTATGCTATCTATCTTAAAAATCTATATGTGGAATTATGCAATGGGCTTAGATTTGATTGATACATAGGTCCCATATCTTGTTCTAAAATGCCATGTAGGACCAATCTATTGTAAGATAACCTCTAATCTTTGTAGTGAATTATATGGATAGGTATACGGAAAAATGAGGAGGTACATATGGTATCAACACATATTGAGCCATTGAGACACTAAGCCAAGCATTCAAGGTCAAGTTGAGGTCTTTACTTATACTAGATGGCTTGGTGGAAGAACCATTAGGTTGTAGAACTCCTTTCAACTAGAGCTCATATTTTAGATCAAAATGATTAGCTATGGACTTTGGAATTACTAAGGTTTATCCTCAATGTCTAATAAGAAATTATTCACTCAAAAATTACCAAGTATCATTAATATATATAAGGGAGGAGGTTTGACCACCTTACTTGATTGACCTTCACTAGATCCTTTGATTGTATTGGTGAGAACCACATCCTCTTTGCTTAGTTCCTTCTCAAGAACCTTTATCTTTGATAATCATTATTGAAGGATATCTATCTATCTAAGAATGGATATAATGTCTCACATTGGCATACTCACATTAGAATTTTTCATTTGTTACACAATGTTGATGGGTACATCACCAATCTTTGGTTGTAATTTGGGAGCCATAATTGTACTTTAAATTTGTGAGTTTTGGGGAAGAAAGGCATTCCCCTAATTTTTATTCCTTGAAGTTTATGGAACCTTTGGTGCATATGTAGGTTCATTTGGATTTGATATTGAAGGATTAATGGTAGGAAGCTCTTTGACTACTTATTTATTACCATCCATGTTCTTTCTTTTGAACCTTGTATTATCTACCACTAGAATGTATGCCTGACAAGAACTAGACTAATGATTTAGTGAATAACACTCTTCTTTTTCATAATTTATCAGTGTATCACCCAACTAAATTGTTCTTTAATTTGGGATTTGACCTTGTTGAGGCTCTTCTAGTTTTGTCATCATGGTTACCTCTTTGTTTTGAGCCATAAGAGCTTGATTGTACCCATAATTGGTAGCCTGCTACCATTGATCATTGAAAGCTTGATTGAAATCAATGGTTAAAATAATGGATTTCCAAAAATAATAATTATAAGGCATGGTACAATCAAATTATTGAATATTATTATTTTGAATAGGGACCACAATGTTGGAAGTGCTTGCAACATTTGGATTAAAGTTGTTTTGCCTAACAAAGTTACGCTAACCTTGCCCTCACTTTGACCTTGGCCTTGGACTTGGATGTTTCATTTGTAAGGTGTACTATTTGATTTAAAATATTGTTTTTAAGGTTAATATGAGGCTTCATAAGGACTATTTAAAGCTTGTTTCCTCTTAACATTCACCAATTCATTTCCTAAAGATTAGAACATGCTCTTAAGCTCTTAAAAGTTTTTTTGTTCTTGGGAATCACTAGATTGACTAGTGTAATCCTTATATTTCTTAGGTGAGGCTATATAAATAATTGTAGGCACAAGAGGAATGACATCAAGGGGAGGAATAGAAATAAGGTGTGGTCTAATCTCAGGGAACAAAGGCATTGGTGGTTTAGGTATAATCTTGCCAACCTATACTAGACAATATTTTTCTACCTCATATGCATTTAGAAATGTGTTTACACTCATACATTGGATCATTTATACAATTCCACTATTTATGGATTTCAAATATTAAAGAAATACAAAGCTAGGGGTATGCCTAATAGAGATTATGATTCTATCCCAAGATTTTTATAACATTATATTGATGTCTTGCATAACATCATGATGGGCTATTTGAACTATGGTTAATTTCTATGCAAGTGATAAAATGTTACTTTTATCTTCAAATCCATTAGAAAATTCATCTCCTAACTAATCCCAGGTGGCAATGGAATTAGTGGTAATGATTTTATACCAGTCTATGGTTTTACCTTTGAAAGAGATGGTTAATAACCTAATTTCCACATTTTCCACATTGATATCATGAATGTTACAGAATTTAGTGATATCCATGAGGTTTTTCGAAGGGGTTGTAGCTTTGTCTCTAGTAAAATAAGACACACTTTTAAGAGATACTACTAGGATAGGATTATAATGAGGGATTTCTAGAGGACTTTGGCCATTAAAATCCATAAAAACTATAGGGGATACCATGTAAATGAAAGGGTTTAACAAATATCTTATTCTAGGGATGGCCCTTGATATTGATCGAGGAACAAAGTTGCCTTTATAAGGGTGTGTGTTAGTAAATATTAATCTCTTTAATGATTTTAAAGGAAATAAAATTAATTCAAAGGGAATACCTCTAGAAACTACCCTTATAGTCACCTTTGGTATGAGTTGTATTTACTTCTTTGATACCAAAATTTTGGATCTTCTTTTGGATTTTCTAGATGTTGTTGTTTAGAAGCTATAACTATTAAATATTGATCAAATTAGCATCAAAATTTGACAAATATTCTTTGAAATGATGTCCCACTACGGATGCCAAAAACTATTTTAGAAATAATTTCCACCCTTAGAAAGGGTTCTTCATGCTCTATCTATTGTGTTACACTATGGGAAAAACCTTAGGTTATGGGTCACCTATGGTGGTGTTGGACCTCTAAAGGAGGTCGACTTCCTCTCGAGGGATCACCTATAATAATGTTTGTACTGGGAAAAGGGTTAGAGAATAGGTAAAGGGTCACTAACAAGGATAAAAGTTTAATTCATCAAATTTAAATGAAAACTCACATAAACATGAAGTAAACACTAAGGAAGCATAAGATAATTCTAACTCACACAATCTCACAAAACTAGTTAGTTGCATAAGTGTTTCATAAACTAGGTTCAATAATTAATGAATGAAGGCAAAGATAATTTCTAAGACTCATTGAGATCTTGTATAATGATAAAAATAACACTAACTTCGAGCTTAAACTAACTTTAAGATGCCTACAAATGAAAAATATGACAAATTTCATTGAAGATTCTATTTCATAATGCCATCATGCATAGTATTTCATACAAATTTTTAGTGTCTATCCTTATCAAATGAGAGTCTCTACTCTTAAAGAATTGAGAGATAATTTCTTATCAAAAGTGAGAGATATTACAAATGGAAAATAATAAGAGATATAGGAGAAAGG
The DNA here is from genome assembly GCA_037957365.1 of Torreya grandis. Classification (NCBI taxonomy): domain Eukaryota; kingdom Viridiplantae; phylum Streptophyta; class Pinopsida; order Cupressales; family Taxaceae; genus Torreya; species Torreya grandis. Next base: position 804,325 of record JARHVA010003892.1, on the reverse strand, counting down.
GGGATAATGCCATTTTATATAATTAATTGATCTTCCATTCTTATTTATTTCTAAACCACCTTTAATCTAATTAGGAATAAAATTCTTTGAGATTAAATAAATGCTCCACTATACCCTCCAATCCTTGAATCCCTTTTCTTTGATCTTCTATGCCATATCCACTTGATTTTATTATGAGGACAAAGTATTCATATCCATGGACTTGAAATATCCATGCCTAAGTTTGCTTAAGTTGATTTAAGTACATTTTATTTGAATCTATAACTTTATCAAAGGACAATACATTTCTACACATTTTCCCCTACTCTAAACCTGAGCATAGGTCTATTTTAGATTGAAAAGTAATCCATTTATTAGTTTTCCTATAGTTAATATCTATGAAGATCTTACAAACTACATATCATTGTTATTTAACTATATTAGGTCTAAATAGACATATTCTACTTCTAAACCTTGTGGGAATTGAGAAGCCACTAGACACGAGGATATCCCTTCATAAAACAATGTTGAAACCATAAGAAAATTGAGTCTGCATGTATTGGATCTTCTAACAGAGGTCTCAACTAAGATTTAATGGTATCCATTTAAATATTTTACCTAGTTTGATCTTAGGTCACATTTTTTCTCTATTGAAGTCCCCTATATTTTACTTTTAATGTTAGCTTTTGATCTTGAACTAGGACTTCTAGATTATGACATTTATCAGCTCCATGTTGAATCCTAAAATATACTGACCTTTTGATTATGAGATCAACATTGATATTTGATGCATGATTTAAACATGTACCATTGATTTAATTTATATTTTCCATGGTCATGACACATGGAAACTATGCATTTATTTTCAATATTCACTAACTTGTTAACCTTTTATTCACCATCAATCTACTTTGGTACAGTAGATCATACACCACTAATCAACTTGGACCTACTATCTTTGGTAGTTTTCATGCATCATTGTATATTCTTATGGGAAAGTAGTATATTTCAAAATTTTAGCCATGCATTCATCTTAGGTTACAATAACCTTTTGACTATGAGCTCATTGTTGATCTTTGATGCATGATTTAACTCACTCCATTAGATCTTTTAGACCTATAGACATTACTGATCACTCACTCACCATTGGGTATTGACTAAAGATTATTTAATTTGGACACATTTAAATTCCATTTTTATCCTTGGAACATTTGAATTCAAATAACTATTTCATGAGGCCCAAATTTGACATCTTTACATACGTCTCACTCTACAAGCTCAACTTTGGAAGCTTATATCTTGAGATAGTGAACTCATCAAGATAAAAAAAAATTAGGGAACCTTATCAGCATGAAAAACATCATGTCCATGTGGTGTTTTTATCTTGAATAATTTGTTAAGTCTATTTATTAAATGTGCAACCAAACTGACCTATCTATTTCTAAATGATGTGTGATGATGGTCTGGCTCTTCTAGGCTTATGCATGTCATGTTTTCACTTCAAATATTTAATGAAATAATGATACTTTTAAAAAAAATTATTCATGCTCTTTGGACACCATGAAACATCAGGTAAAACTATTAAATCCTTTCTTTTGTAATATTATACCTATTTCTAAGTTATTTGATCATTCACTCAATCAAGAACTCTGCTCAGCTGATCTATCATATCAAAAGCTTGGTATTTGGGACAAAATTGGATAATTGTTATATTTATTGATATGGAATTAGTTGTATTAACTTTTAAAGACTCACCATAACTAAGTGAATAAGCCTTATTTTTATCATTTTTACTTCTTTCATTTCTTATAACATACAAAAATGCATTCATTAAGTTCTCATTATTATTGAGATAAGTAATCAAAGCCTCTTTATCTTCCATTTGAAAATGAGTTGTTGCAATAAAATTTTCCATTGATTTAAAAATTAAAAATTTAGAATTTACATCATGGTACAATAATCAAGAAAATATAAAAATCAAAAAACCCTAATTGACTTAGGGTTTGATGTTTAAAGATAAGATTCAATAAATTTTTGAACCTAAAATGGTTCTATATTAGGGTTGTATATATATTAAAGTGGATATGGAAATGGTAATGCATAAAGATGATAATAAAATATATAGTAGGTAAATTGGGTGATACACTTAGATATATAATTGAATTTATTATGTTAAGATGGGATAAAAATAGTAGGTAGAAATATGCTAGATATGGAAATGATAAGTAAGTAATGAAATTAGCTTGTTATAATATTAATATAGTATTAAAATTTCAATAATTAGGACATAGACTAGAAGAGTATTATATAATAGCCATTAGATTTTGGATTGGATGCTTTTAGAGCTATAGACACTAATGTCAACCTAGGATGGTTACATTGACACTATTATATGAATTTGATGCAAGTGTCATATATAGAATACCTACTAAAGAAGGATGTGATCACCTGGATGATTTTGGGTTTGTCTATATCTTTTTTATAGTACATTCATATCTAAATCATGGACTATCACTCCTCATGAATTTTCAAAACCCTAGTTCTTCTTCTTCATGGTGACTTTGTGTAAAAATGTGTTAGTGGGAACACCATGTTGAGATGACCCCAAATACCCCCATATCAATGAGTGTTACCTACATAACCAATACTTTAAATAGGGCCTTAGATAGATGTAGTTATCCCCTATGTGTGTTTTTCATGAAATATGTGAAAAATAAGTACAATAATGACTTAGTTTGTAACCTAGAAAATATATCTCTTATGTTACTACTTCAGTACTTCAAACCTATATATGTGTTGTAACTATGACTAATATGGAAAGAGGAGAAAATAGGGAATCTTTACTCACTCGAGTGATTGACTAAATGCCTTTTATAAGTTACTTGATAAGTAGGTAAGAAGTTTCTAAGTCTTGTAGCTAAGAAGTGAATGATGGTTGATCTTGTATTTGTATCAATTTATTTGGAGAATTAACTCACATTAAGACACTTAGGCTAACCATTAGGATACATTTCATTTTCAAATTGGATGAATTTATGGCACTAGAAATTTATGTAGGGTTAGGACACTAGTGTAGATGTAGATGTCTATCTTGGATGTTAATGTCCATGGATTAGAAAAGTAGGTACAAACTCAAAACTTATAGAGGTGGAAGATAAGCATATTTTAAGCATTATAAGAAAGATATGTGGTTTGGTTCATTATCATAAGATTAATCATACTAAGAGATAGGCCAAGGGGCATAACATAGAGTAGATGTGAAACTTCATAAAATGGGAAAGGTGCATAACTGAGAGGAAAAACCAAGGTTTGAGTTTCTAAAGTGTAAAGACTAAGGTGCTATATTATCCAAAAAATCATGTCTTAAAAAATTTATATTTATATAGAAATTACTAGATCACTATGTTATATATTTTATTTCAAAAAAATCTATATAAAAAATCTAATTTAAATATTATGGTCTTATAGAGTGTAATCTATAGGTTATTAAAGGGTATGAATATAGTAAATCAAGGTATAAAATATTTAATAAATAAAACCATTGATATTTGAAAGAATTGAGCTAGTATGATATTACTAATAATAACAATGAATGACACAAATGAATATTTAGTAAGAATGATTGAGATGAAGGATATAGAATCTTACAACTGGTATAAAAGTTAGTCTAAGTGTTACAAATAGGATCCAAGAGTCAAAAAGCCTCTTGGATAATAGTTCCCTACCCTAGATAACATCAATATGGTGATTGTGTCTTCTATATATGAAATGATCTATACTTTTAGGAGCACCTATGTCTAAGTATTCCAAGCCATTATTATGTGGAAAAATACAATTTCACTATCTATAACCTATTTTGACTATTTTTTTATGGAAACTATAGAATTAAATGTGATTAGGGCATTTTATTGGCACAAATAGTAAACATGTGGTGTTAATTGGTTATTATAGACATCCTCAATACCTTTTTGTCATGAGAGTTGTCTACATACCATTAATTCATGGAGGGATCAAGCCCAATGTAGTTCTACCCCCCTAAGTATTGGTGCAAGTGAAAGTGAAGCTAGTATGAATATCGCATTGAGTACTTTGAGAGAGGATTGAGACTTGAAATCTATGTATTCTAATCTTAGGATGGTTGTAGATGACTATATAAAAAATTAAGAATAATATGGATTGATAACCTTGATTGTGTATAACTTGTCCTAAGCTTGTTTATGTGTGTTTTCATATGTTTCCATCTAGTGGATAAAGGGATAAAACTCATATATATATATATATATATATATATATATATATATATATATATATTGATTTGGTGCTTGTCTATGGTTTGAAATAGGTCAAGGCTAACCTTAGGTGTCTTAGGAATTTAAAATATATTCATTGGAGCTAAAAAGGTAAAAGTACAATTTCACCCAAATAGGACATTAGCACTATGGCACTAGTGTTCGGTTATGTTGCTAGCATCCATATGGTAGAACTTGAGGAACTATGGGTATGGATACCTAAATAATGATATGGGACTAATTTTGAGATGTCTAGGGATGTGTGTGGCTCACATGAAAGCTAGATATGTGTCTAAATAGGCCTTAATATATGTTTAGGGTTAATCTAGGGATAGGTGGTCTCAAGCAACACTTTTGGCACTCGAGTGAAATTTTAGATGACTACATTTGAACCCCCTTTATTATAAAAATGTATCAAATAAAAATGACTTGATAAAGGAAAATAAATGTACTTAGACTTACCTATGGGGAAAATATTATGAATTTGGATTGAATTATGTGAAGCATGATCAATTTCATATATTACAAATGAAACATGGAATAAATCAATCCTTACCTAAGAGATATATAAAAAAAATACAAAATTTAGTAAAGAGATAAAAGATATTAAAGGAATGAATACACCTGACTAAGTACATGAACCAATGCATAAACCTAGTGACATCCTCTGTGTGCATGTCGATAGTGATAAAACTAGTTAATACCTTAGACTGAGATGATGGCTTACTCAATCCCCACATATGGGTGGCTTAATAACTAAATCTAGTTTTCACTCCATGATTTCCCACCCCTATTTAGTGGATCATGATATGAAACTAGCTTGGATTGGATTAATTACTTGTCCAACCCTCTTATGTAGGTAGCTCAAGAACTTAAATGGGCTATGACTCCATCACTACCTATCCATGTATAGTTGATGCATCTATAACTAAAAGTTTCCAATGTAACTAAAAACATGTGATTGTAACTAAAACTATATATAATGGGTCTATGTCCACTTGAGAATTTTGGAATGAAAATTGACCTAGGGGCTTATCATGCACTCAAATATGTATTTTAGGGACAAAATAGTAATGCCAACATTTGTATATATATTAATGCATCAATCTAGCTAATAAATTAGAATATAATTTTTTGTGTACAATGTAGAGAATGACATGAAGTTTTCCATTATATCTGATAAATTGGTACATAAGTGAGCATATGGCAATAATGTGCTATACACATGCCCCCAACTATGATATTTGAGTATATGGATTCTAGATTGAGTTGTAATAATATGTATTTGAGTATATAAAACTTAAATAAGGGTGATCATGACATGCATGACGACCCCAATATGAGAAACCTGGTATGATTTTATGTAAAGTTGGGTAAAAACATATAATATGTAATTGAATCTTTGTAAACCTAGACTATAACTATTGTTCCATTCTAGAAATTCTAGAATTTATTGTTTCTAGGGATACTACACAATAACATCACACCTTAGATAATATTTATATGGTTCTAGTGTCTACTTTTGGTGATAGTTTCAAATTGTGATGTTTTTCTGCCAAACTAACTCTAATCTCTATCTGAGTATTTTCCACTATATTTTCTTGAAACTAAGCTATGTATTATGTGACTGCATGTTGTAAACTATACTTTGAATGAATTTATATGTCCTAATATTTGTAACAAACTTCTATGAGTTCCCCATATTTTGAGGGTTTGAGAGGAGTTTTTAAACTTGTGCAAGAACTATCCTCAAAATAAAAATCTCTACATGATATTTGTTAGCCTGAGCATATATGATATCTACATAGTAAACCAATATAATGTGTATATATGAGATTATAATGAAATATATGTTTAGCATAATTTGGTAATGTATAATTTTATATCTAGCATTCACAATGTTGTTAAGATGGATATAATAATGTAAGCATGTGTATTAATAACAAATATGAGTAATAAACTAACTACCTAGGGGACGGGGCATGATCACCATCATGACACCTAAGGAGAAATGGGAGATGTGTGAGGTCCCTCATAGAATCGAAAACTAGAGTGTGTAATAATCAAGATACAAGTGTCATGGCCATGATGCATACATGAAAGCATACATGCAGCACATATGAGGCACAAAAAGTAGGCCAATGAGCCATAATATAAGGGACATGGGCACATGTCACTAAATCTAAGAAATAAATACACACAAGAACATGATCAAATGTACACATTCATAAATATCAAGTAATTTGGCATGGATCCACATGGAAATTTATGTAAAAATGTATGCATACACAATCAAGGAAGCACACCCAAGGATATGGGAACATGTCCAAATCATACTTATAATGAAAAGAAGTAGCATAGAACTATATAACAATGGAATATTAAAATGACATATAGTATATGTAAAATCATAGAGATATAATGAATTATAAAATATTAAATCTATAAATGAAATTATGTATGAACATGTGGTACAAATTCATATGAGAGAAAAGATATTCATAAACTGAGTCTAGAGTAATAGTAGTTAACATAAAATTTGAGTGGTTTAGGATGATCAATATCAGGATATAGGAATGCTAAATCATGATATAGAGTATATTAATATGTAATATGGAAATTATAACTATGAATAGGATGCCCCCAAATACATGACTCTATCAAGTGAGGACCGTATGTATGTGCCCATAGTGGGTAGATAGTATCAAATATGGATTTGTGTGGTGGACTTGGGTCCTATAAGTATATGCAAACACTTGAAAACAAAAAGTGATGCATGTATGTATGATCAAACTAACTATACTAAGATAACATATGTATCACCTAAAAAGTATAAAAATTATAAACATAAAAATGTATACAATCTATAATTTGCATTTTTTGAGAAAATATTTGAATGTTTTTGTGTTTTTGATATTTTTAAAATTTTATAGATATAATCTATGTACATGAAAAATTAAAATGAAAATATATACAAATATCAATAATAAATGACGTTATGCACAATTAAATGTTGTACATAAGTGAGATAATGTAGAAAATAAGTGTAATGCCTCTATAGACATAAGAACACATCCATGGGATGTGGATAATCAAATGGAGGATCTAGTGGAAGGTCATCTAATTTTATATATTAAATTTGACCAAACTCAAATATATCATCATCATCATCATGATCATCATACCATGTTGTATGTATAATTTTAGCCTTACCCCTAGCATTGGTATGGATTATGTACATCTGAATAACATTTTACTCTACTATGTAATAAGACTCATGTGTGGTCCCAGGGTAAACAAAATTTGATCATAGGGTATCTATATGAAATCTATTATTTTCATCTAAGCCATCATGTAAAGTGAAACTATGTCCCCTCATGAATGAAATTCAAGCATATATATATGTAATTAATGTTGGCACCCATTACCTATAACTATGTGCTACCATGTGTAGCCTATATATGATTACATGTGCTCATGATGAAGATTAATGTTTTGGCCACCTTTGGGACACATGCAACTAGTAGTTTGATATGTCCTAAGGAATACTAACAATTTATATCATGTTGTAGCTCACTTTAATTATGTTTTATGTGATGTAATAGTCCTAATTTCTAAGTGTTGGGATTTGAATCCTCATCTATAGAAACATGAGGAATGTATCATTCATAGATGAAAACTTGGATAGTCAATGGATCATTCCACAAATATCTATGTCGATGAAGATTCTATCATGGTACATATACTAGTGGAGGTGGAGGTTGTGTAATCAAAATAGTGCCCTAACCCTTTAACCTATCCAACTTATGATGTAATGTTGAACACATATTTCTATCATGTCTTGTAATCTTGTAAAAGTGGAAAAAGGGTCTACCATCCTATTATGACAAATTGTTGATATATCTATGATGAATTATGGGTAATACCAATAATCCTATATCAAGTAATATATGTAGAATTTGATGGGGTATGTCATGTAAACTACCTGATTGAATCCATATAAATGGGTCAATGTCAATATATGTAACCATATATATATATATATATAGTATCTAGAGGAATTTGCCTCTAAATATAACTTAGTGGTTAGGCATGTAGATATAGGACTATAAAGTAGGGGTGGTGTGTGTGTGAGAAAGATCATGAGTGACTTAGAATCATCTATGTACTCTCTAGGGCCAACTAGTGTGAAGAACAAACCACATAATTAATCATCAATGTCAAGAGGTGTTAGATCATCCTCTATGGTGGGCTAATAATTTATATTAGAGTTTTGTATATATACTTACTCTAAGTTAATGGGTAATGGGAAGTGTGCTTTGATAATCCTGATATCCATTGTGGGTGGGGATAATTATATTATAGGATAGTCCTCATCCATCATGGGTGAAGGTAATTATTCTCTAAGAGGATCTAGAATGGGTTTAAAAATAATGGTGCTAGACTACCCAACCTCATATGTATGCATCTAAACTATAATAATCTTGCAAGGTGGGGACTCTATGAGAACATGAGGTGTCCCTCTAAATATGTACTTGGGGTGGTTGGCTTGATGATTAATTATGTGGTTTGTTATTCACACTAGTTGGCCCTAGAGAGTACATGGATGATTCTAAGTCACTCATGATATTTCTCACACACACAACACCCCTACTTCATAGTCCTATATCTACATGCCTAACAACTAAGTTATATTTAGAGGCAAATTCCTCTAGACACACACACACACACACACACACACACACATAGTGTCTAGAGGAATTTGCCTCTAAATATAACTTAGTGGTTAGGCATGTAGATATAGGACTATGAAGTAGGGGTGTTGTGTGTGTGAGAAAGATCATGAGTGACTTAGAATCATCTATGTACTCTCTAGGGCCAACTAGTGTGAAGAACAAACCACATAATTAATCATCAATGTCAAGAGGTGTTAGATAATCCTCTATGGTGGGCTAATAATTTATATTAGAGTTTTGTATATATACTTACTCTAAGTTAATGGGTAATGGGAAGTGTGCTTTGATAATCCTGATATCCATTGTGGGTGGGGATAATTATATTATAGGATAGTCCTCATCCATCATGGGTGAAGGTAATTATGCTCTAAGAGGATCTGAAATGGGTTTAAAAATAATTGTGCTAGACTACCCAACTTCATATGTATGCATATAATCTATAATAATCTTGCAAGGTGGGGACTCTATGAGAACATGAGGTGTCCCACTAAATATGTACTTGGGGTGGTTGGCTTGATGACTTTGCAATATCTAAATGGTTTATTATCTATTAGACAAGTGTATAAGTATTCATCATGTAAAAAATTGGCACATTTGTACAAGCTAGAGGGTACATCCTCTAGAACATATATCTAAGGTCTCCAAAGTAATATGTTATAGTGAAAAATATTAGGCATCATCCAAAACTATGTAGGTAGATTTTTTGGCCCAATCCTAATATCTAATGTAATAGAACCTAGTGCCTATCTAAGAATGTCATAAAAACCTCTAATGTTCTTATATGTGTTATAAATGGATGCTATATCAACCCTCATATTCTATAGAAAAGTGAGGTTGCATATGTTAACTCATGAAACACTATCAATTAAAACTCATTTAATAACACTTTTCTTGATTTGTGCATGAATGAAGAGTGGTATATTCTAATAAATAACTAACTATGATGGAAAATACTCATTGGAAAAAGATATAACATCCTCAATGTCCTTGATAGTGTTCATTGTTAACTAAATTTGACTTTTATGTCAAATTGGGACACCCCTAGGTAAAAGCTTGATTTTTAGGCCTATAAGGAGGGTATAAAATATTTTCATGAGGCATTTTATAGGCATTTTGATGTCTTTTAATGTTATATTATGTTTTATATTAGTCATATTAGTTTGTTTGTCATTTTGAGTCATTAAATGTGCTTTTAAGAGTCATAAATGCAAGTGGCATGGTTACCAAGGTGATTAGGTGTCTTTTTTTACTATAAAACATCAAATAGGTCAGTTAAGATGTTAGGGATGTTATTTACCTCAGAATGTTGTAGGTTCTCTCATTGAAATTGTAGAAAACAACTCAAAAAAGAATAAAATGGTACTTGTATGACACATAGGGAAGTGTGCCACATGTAAAATGATCTTGGGATGCATATTAATCTTATTCAAACTTATTTACATGTTTTATTTTATTTTAAAGTGTCTAAATTAGTCCAAAAACATTTTTCTACCTTTTCATTCTTCTTGGTAGACTGAAGTGACACTCAAGTTTTTACTTGGTACAAACAACACAAGTAGTTTAAAGATAAATTATTTTGGTAGGTTGTTTTACACTCATACACATTCAATTTAATATAATAATTTTTATTAATGGTGTCATGTGATTTATAAATCATCTATTTGAAGTTGGCTATTCAAAATTACTTACTCATCTATGCACCCTATAGGTTTGGCCTTGTTTTAGGGGATTTCATACAATTCAATTATTTTTACTGATTTTAGAGGATGTTTAATTCATTACGTAATTATTACCATGATTTTTTTAGTATTATAAGTTTTTTGGATGATAAAATAAAATCAAAATTACAAACTGGTCTCTTTTGAGTGTGATAGACTTCTTGCACCATTTTTAGGGTTTCATAATTTGTCAATAGTTCTATGGGATTTTTTTAAGTTTTATTTAGATGTTTCAAAGATAATATGCACACCCTCTTCACCTCTCATCCTCCTCTAATAATTTTCATGATTTGTAGTCATTGATGCCCAAACGCTTGTAGTCAACCATGGATAACCACATATAGGTGCAAGAAAGAGATTTCACATTATAAGGATGTTTTATAACTTATCTCAAAGTGACCTTGGTATAAATCATGAATTTGGAGTTTTTAAATAAGATTATCTTCCCATGAGGATCTTTCTCCACCTTTTTGTTCCATTCCAAACAATCAGTGCCCATAACTCCACACTTGTTGCATGCACTTTGAAATGTACAACTACATATAATAATACAAAGAGCAAGATGGCCATTTTGAAGTTACTAGCAAGTGATAAAACCCATTTTTAATCCTATTAGGTTTATAACATCATGGTGAAATTGTTTGGAGTGATGGTTTGTTGAACAAGTTAAAGAACCCTATTCAGGAGATAGATGATTGAATTTTAGGAACATATCCCAAAAATGACAAATAGAGGTCTTCACTATTTTGTGTAAATGCTATAAAATGGTTGGGGTAACTCTTGGAATAATTATGTTGGTGAAAAATGTATCCATTTTTATGAGGAAGGACTATACCAAGAATGGGGTCAAGATAATCGGTGGAGATTAGTTGTTTGAGGAGTCCAAAATCATATTTTATGCACTAAAATGTTTCATTGAAACCTACAGGCCTGATTCCTCAAGGAGACCTATACCCAAAGTGAAAAATAATACTATGACAAATTTGATGAGTATTTATAGTGTTAAAGTGACATTAATTACCTAGGATATTATTAAAGGAAAAATAATTTTTTTTACTCCAAATCATATTCTCAATCTTTACAGGTACCCAAATGAGCATCTATAGCTAGGAGGTAGTGGGTGACTTAGACAGGGGATTTGTATGATGTTTTAACACATGAAACATGACGTATATGTGTGTGTGTGTGTGTGTATATATATATATATATATATATATATATTAGTTGAAATATAAATATTTAAGGAAGGTTTAACAAAAACTACAACCTAAACCTAAACCAAGAATGGACACCTATAGGATTTCGTTTCTTAGTTGACTCTTTCTAACTATGTTGACAAAGAGTATGAGAAGAAATATTTCTTATGTGTTAACATTGTTAAAATGAGATGAATAAGTTTGAATAATTAATTAATGAAATTATTTATTAACTTGGGGTGTTTAATCATCACCTTTAAGGTTCAAATGAACTAATAATGACCTCAGGGAGGATCTTAAGGATTTATTTTAATCAGGTAGACAGTGACCTATTTTAGCAATTTGATGGTGTTTAAGGGAATATAAGGTGATTGAAAGAACAAAAATGTTTCTTATGACTAAATGGGATTAAAAATAGACCCTTTTTTATATGATAAAGTCTAAAGGAGCTATCACATACACGTACAGTGTTTTATTTACCTCAACATAATTGATTGTGTTGACCTAGAGGGGCATTGAATAATTTTGAAGTCTTAAAGAGAAAGTCTAACAAAAATAGGAAATAAATGAGTTAAAGAAACTACTAGATCATCATGGAAATTCTCAAACATTGTTATTAGAGTCTAGTCAATGAAAACACACCTGTAAGGACTCTTCCAAATAGAGAACATAGTTAGTAAGCAAGAAGGAGAGGTATTTAGTGTGAATAGGGCATGAACATGAAATTAATGAATATGGATCATTACAAAAATATATTTGGAATTTAAATGTATTTAAATGCATATTTAAAATGTCCTAAATCTATAATGTAACCTATAGGTAAATTCCATTAGAGGAGTAATTTGAACCTACAAGCCTTAGAACAAAATCAGTCAACAATGGTTATAGGTAGACGATGAACAAGGTTTGATACTTATTTAAGTTATATATAAAATATGAGGATAATTAACCTTAAAATTTTCAATGGAATTAAGATAATCATAGGAGGGGTCTTAAAAATATGTTAAAACATAGTATACTTGAATAAACCCTTGTATAATCTATCCTTAAAAGAACTAGTCTTAGAATTTCTAGTTTTGAAGGGTCAAATAATGTAGTTAGGAACTCAATTTTTGTAAAAATCATACTAAATGTTTTTATAAACCCATACAAGACATGCTTTTGATTAATAAATAGTGTAAAACCCCTCTATTTTTTCTCAGAGGTAGAGCACTCTTGAGGAGCAAGAACCCTATAGTTTTGAAGGAGGGTGATAAATAAAATAATAAAAAGTTGTTTAGAGACTCTTAAGTGAGTTTTTAAAGTTGAATCACACCCATATAAACATGTTAAACCAATAAATAACATATGAAACCAAACAAGGTACTCCATACTCCTAGGTTTGCAGTTAGACCTAATGGTTAAAATCTAGGCCTAAAGGGAAAATGAAGAGAAACTTTCATTTCTAGTATGGAATGAATATTATAGTGATTTGTGAAATTTTATGGGGTTGATTATGGAGATGTTTAAGATATTTGATACATATAATCCACCGAAAATATAATTTTGATCCAAACTTGTAGGTAGGCCTATTGGACATGGCTAGACCTAGTGTTGAAATGGGGGTTTATCATCACTTATAGCATGATTTAAGTCTTCCAATTTGTGGAAAAATTTTCATGGGTTTATTAAAGAGGTTTTTAAACTCTTGAATGGAAAATAAAGCTATAATAATACACTTTTGGACCTTGAACTAACTGAGACTCATGCAAATTGGAAAAAATAAGCTCAATGAGGCAAGTTTGGTTACTCATATCTTCCATGAGGTTATGTATGTTGGAAAAATACATTAAGAGTGGTTATTATGGTCCCCTAAGATCAATGTTTTTGAATTTTTCTTCAATTTTGATGAGGAACTTTTATGAACAATGCTTAATACCCAAAACTGCCCTAAAACCCTACTAAACTCTCAACTAGGACCAGTTTGAAGAAATAGAGTTGGAGATGCAATAAAATGGCATAGTTTGACCAGAATAGATATTATATGATGAAAATGACTCTCTAAATCTACCTCCCATGCCAACTAAATATATGGAATTGTATGAATGGGGTGTAAAATAGGCTCTTTTTGACCATTTTTTGTGTTTTGTAAGTTATAGAAGGATTGTAGAGAGTAAACCAAGTTGGGGTGAAATATTAATAATTTATATAACTCCATATATTAATTTAATTCCTTTCATAAATTATAAGTTCCCCAACTAGGTGTTTTAACTCAACCTATCAAAACTGGCATATTGCACAAGCTAGGGAGAAGTGTGAAAACTTCAAATGGATGGCCTTTAAAGGTGTCCCTGATGCTTCCAAGGAAATGGAGGGTATTTAAACATGTCACCCATTAAATTTTATGGATTTTTTGGGTCCAAGTGTGTAAGGTGAATAAAAGAGTAGTTTTTTTGACAACAAATGATAATGGCTCAATTTTAGAGATTTTTAGAGGACTAAGCATGTAAACAATTCATGGAGAGGAATGTATGAGAGTATAAACTTCAATTAAATTCATTGAAACTTATCCTAATTAGTTATGGGATTTCAAAATAGGTCTAATTATGTAGGTATTTTTTTAGACAAAATGAGGAGTTTTGTGCACATTTTTCAAGAATTTGATGACTTGGATTGACATTTTTACTTCATTACCTTGCATGGTTAAAAACATATCCTATTATCATACATGGATGAATTATTTTATCGTATTTATAAGTTTTATTGTGACCATCAGACTTCTCTTCTTCTCTCTCTCTCTTTTAAGCTCTATAAGAGCTAGCCATTTTGGCATTGTATGGGATGTTCCACCTGAGTATGGTGAAGCCTTGATCATTTGTATACCTATTGATAAATAAAATGACTAAGTGTTACCTATTCATTGAATTTTCATAGTGTTTTTTACTTAAATGTTGAATTTTTTTAGTGAAAACTATGGATTCTGTAGCAAGTTATCACATTCTGTCACCTATATGTAACTTCTTATCATAAGGCATGTGATGTGTTATAATAAATTTCAAAGTTTAAGTGAGTTATTATCTTCCTTATTTCACTTAAATTCCTATTTTCTAGTCCTCCTATCTTTTCACATTCATCCATAACCCCACAATGTAACATTGATACAAGAAGACATAAATTAGAGAGTGTATGTTTAGTTGTCCTTTAATTTCAAGTGTAATATGCATATGGTTGGATGTCATAAATTAATTTGGTTTATCACCTCCCTTAGGTTAGTTTAATTTCACTTATATCTCTCCCTTTTCACCCTCTGAAGTTAGTAGTAGTTTCAATCTTAAGTGGTACATCAAGGGATCTATACCTATCTAGATACTCACCTCATTCCTTAGGTTGCCCATAATCCTAGAGGTGATTCCATTATTCCACTTGGATGAGGAGATATTTTAATCTCCAAAAAGTTTGAAAATACAAGTGACAATAGTTTTTGGCATGCTTGATGGGACTCTTGTTCCAAGAGAATGAGAGATTTTTGGTGTTGTCTCTCAATAATAATCCTTTAGAGGCATCTTTTCAAGCATAAATGGTGAGTCCAAAGAAATATTAGCTCGTGAAGAAACCAAATTTATCCTTTTAATACTTATGGTAACATGTTTTCTTTGTGTTCTTACTTTTAATGAATGTCTATGGCTGACTTTGGTGTTGATTTCTTATTTACACAAGTTGGTGAGACATTTCAAGCTTATGCCATTCCCAATAAATATGAACAAGTCCTTAGTTAATATTTTCATGACCCTTACCAGCCTCAATATGAATTTAATCAACCTAAATATGATCATATCTAGTGCATACATGATTCTAACTAGTCCTACAATTAGCCTTCTCCATGTCGTGCTAATAGTCAATCGAGCCACTCCTCAAGCCAACCCATTTCCACCTTCAACAAGATACTCTAGATATATGAGGGATATATGTTAGATTTTGATACTATTATGGGATGTGGATAAAATATTCCTAATCATTCCATCCATCATGTGAGAAATGCATTAGAGCTACTAAAAAAGGAGTGGACACCTATTGAGATAGCCAATTGGCAAAGACTCACAAGTGAGATGCTATATGTGAATGGTTTGATTGCATCCTTGGAGGATAAACTTAGAATTCATGAAATTAAACCTCACCAAACCTAAAATCCTTCATATCCACTTCCCCAAGTTCCCCATACATGACCCATACTCATGAGGCAAATCATGTCTATCAAAGTCATCCTTTTCCCAATCAATTGGAGAAGAGATTTGAAAAGAGAAATATATTGTTTGAGGAAAATATTGATACGAAAATTGAGTTGGAAAATATGCATATGCAATAATCCATGTTGGCATCAAATGAATTGGAGTTCAAACCCTCATTACCCTCTCACATTTCATTCCCACCACCTCAAAAGGATACTCATAATTCTAATGTGAGAGGGTAATGAGGGTTTGAAATCCACCCAATATCCTAAGTTGGAGTAAGATATTAGAGTCATGTGGAAAAAAGGAGGAGAACATTCTTGACCAAGAGTTTGAAATTGAGAATACATCTAATCCTAATGTCTTAAGCTGGAGCAAGATAGTAGAGTCATGGGGAAAGAAAGAAGATAGAAACATTGTCTAAGAGTGTGAAGTAGAGGATGCAGTTGATATTTTGTAAGCCTCTCCCACCCTTCCTCAATTAGATTATTATCTTCCTTGGGATCCCTCATGCACTCCTTATCCTCATGATGATTCTTATGAGCTTCAAGAGAAACTTTAGCAAGAGAACTTATCCAAGAAAATAGAAGATCTAGAGACAAAGATGAAGCTACTAAATCAAGGTGTGACGGAAGGTTTAGAATAAAGATAAGATCTTATGCCTAAACACATCCCATCTCCACTCCCTCAAGATCATCCCAAAGATCCTCTTACCTTACATCCTCAATCTAATTTTGAGTTCTATGTGCCACCTCCACCAACTAGTTCATATTATCCTTAACCCATTACGCTTTTCCTTGATGGACCTATCGTATGAGAACCAAAGGAGGATAAGTTGGTTAATAAATAAAGATAACTCTTGTTTAAGTAAAACCTACCTCCTTGGCAACCTCATTGGGCTAGATCACATGATTTCAAGATGCCTAGTCTTGGCATCACCATGAAGGAGGTTGAAAATCTTGTAGCCTTTGACAAAAGAGATCAGATTATGATAGCTGAAGTTCATTTTGAAAGTGCTCAAGAGATCTTAAGTGATGAAGAGAAGGTAAGCCCTTGTGTTGAATCTCTCTTCTTGGTTGATGATGAAGAATGTTTTTTTTGTGTTGAAGAACCTATCTTGAGAAAGGAAAATGAAGAGGAACATTCTAAATTCATGGCTGATAAAGAATACCTAATGAGTGTTTATGATGAAGAAATCACCATAAGGACTCCCTTTGGTGAATAAAAGGACAATTCACAATTTTTTTCCTCCATATTTGAAGTTGAATGCCCTATAAATAAGGGAGAACACTTTAAAGCCATCCTTCAAGAGGTGGTAATATTGAGAGAGTATCATGAGATCAATATAAAGGAATTAGCACTTAAATATTATTTGATCAAAGATTTGACTAAAAGGTGATTTATTGTGTTGAGATGTCAGACTAGATTGATGAGGAAGAATGTCTTCCTTTTTCTAAAGAGGAAGAAATTATCATTAACTCTTTTCTCACTTTAAAAGATACCATGGATAGGCAAGGAAAAGTTCTTAATCAGATTTTAGATGACTTGTTTGAAATCATTAAAGCAGGATATACTCCTCTTCAAGCAAGCTGTGAGTTAGTCAAAGATGGAGAAGGTAACATTGGTACTCAATTAAGTATACAAATGGAAAAAAAAATATTTCAAACCTATCCTTTCAAGAAGCATACACATTTCATGATTAGTTGTAAGATGAGAGTGTATGTTTAGTTGTCCTTTGATTTCAAGCATAATATTCATATGGTTGGATGTCATAAATGAATTTTGTGTATCACCTCTCTTCGGTTATTTTAATTTTATTTATCTCTCTCCCTTCCCCCCTATAGAGTTAGTAGTAGTTGTAATCATATGTAGTACATGTGGATGCATTGGATTGCACCCAAGGTAGGAGGCTGAGCTCTTGCCTTTTCACACGCAAAAATGGAAACTCCCCTCTCGCCTGTGGAATTAGCGAAGCTGGAGGGGAGAGTCTCTAGATAAGGGCTAGCTCCCTCTGATGTATCTTTTAGGCCTTGGTTTTTCCTACTACTAACAAACAAATGTAAAAAAAATGGGGGGATGAAAAGGGAGAGAGAGATGCTAAAAATAGAATCAAAGCCTAAAAAGGAAAAGGTGATACACCAGAAAAGTGATGACCCACCCAGCCTGAATATACACTTCTCACTAGGAAGAAATGCCCATACACTTCATCTAAAGTGGGAAGATATTCTACAATAGTCAGTTAGGGGTCCATGGAAGTATAGGGAGGAAGGAACTATCAAAGGTGTTCTGGGACACACTTAGACAACCTATTCATAGGCACCTATATTCTTTCTATAGACACTTCTGACAGACCTGCAAAAAGGAGACTTCACAATGCACTAGACATATTTTAATCGATCTATGAAAAGCATGAAAAACAATGAATTAACACAAAAAAAGAAAATAGACACATACTTTAAAGTGCAAGTCTAGATGGAGGTAAAAAATGCTAAGTCCTGATTCAAGGTAAAAATCTAGTTGCTCTGCCTTACAAGCCCAAGAGATTTTTGGGCAGAGTTTTGCCTTGAGGGTAAGAGAGTCCATCCCTTTTTCAAATGAGAAGTTTACAATAAATAGAAAGAGGAAAAGAACTTGGCACTTCTTGGGAAAGATTTTGGTGCTCTTTTTTTCAAGTGACCCATGTGCATTCTAAACCTTGGGAAGAGGAGGCCACTGTTGCTGATGTCATTATTCTAGAAGAGGCCTAATAGAACCATGTTTTATAATCACTAAATTTGACTTTGGCATTCAAGCATTAATGTGGAAGCATAGGATGCACCTCTTTTCTATAAACAGACTGTAGTTTGTCCCCTCATAAATACCAACTAGAGAAGATAGGCCACGCTACTCATCTTATAATAACTCACCTCCTCTTTACCACTTGAAGTACTTTCTCTCTTCTGCTCCTTGTCTTCTTCCTACTCTTCCACCCCTTAGGGTGATCTTTTGGTGGGTCGCTGCATTCCTTGGGCTCTTTTCATGATTATCACTCAGGAAATTCAAAAGCAAATGACTATTTCACTATGTTAGATTTGACATTCATGCAACCATCACCTTGAAATTGAATACCCAATAACTAGTCCATTTCCTTAAAATTGATGGCTTTCGGGATGTCACCATCCCTGGCAAAATCTGTTGGGTCTTTTTTGCAAGCTTTTTTCCCACAGACATTTTTTGTAGACAATTTTCTTGCTGACAAAAAGTCTGTGAGAATCATCTCAATCCCTTGTCCTTTCCTTTTGCGCTCTTTGTATTTTCTTTATGTTGGCACCCTTCCTCTGAATTCCTTCAGACTTGTTTTTTGAAGGAATTCCTTCAGACAAAAAGTCCAAAATATTTCAGCCTCAAACAAAATTTTGAAACCTTACCCTTCGGGTGCCTTTGAAATGATCCTTACCCTCCACAATGGCTTTTTTGACTTAGATCTGCCCTCCATAAGGGAACCTAACCTTCAACTTTGGGACACCCCCTTAAACCAAGCCATTGAACCAACCCATTGAACCAAAAATGGTTCAACGGTTCAACGGTTTAATGGTTCAACACTGCGCGCTGAGCCTTTGTTGAACCAAGTCGATGAACCATTCATTTGAACCAATCATTGAACTAGTTCAATGATTTAACACCATGCATCAGGCCCTTTGAACTATTCACTTTTAACTTTTCCCACTTGAACCAACTGTTGAACCTAACATTAAACTGAAAGATTGAACTGACGTGTTGAACCAATGTGTTGAACCAATGCGTTGAACCAGTCTGTTGAACTGGTTCAATGGTTCAACACTACATGCTGATGAACTTACCAATGAGCCAATTAAAATAAGATAATTGAACCAAGGCCAATGAACCTAGTGGTTGAACCAAATGATGAACCCACTGATTAAACTCAGGCCGATTGAACTAAGGCTGATGAATGTGTTGAACCAAGCCGAAGAGTTGAACCAACTGAGTTGAATCAAGTGATAAACCAAGACCAATTGAACTAGTGCGTTGAACCTAAAACCACTTGAACCTAAGCTTGATGATCTTGTGCAACCTAAAATTGACTGGCTCCAAATAGCAAGGGAAGAAGGGGACCGATTCTGGCCTGTAGGGCCAAAATGGTCAACAAATTGGTGACTCCTAGGGGAAACATGCCTGATATGCTTAAGGACCAGTTGCCTTCAAATCCATTGGGCACAAAGTCAAGATGCATCTTGAAAATATTAGTAATAGCCTTGACAGATCCAAGAATCAAACATGAAACTTTTTACCCCACACACAAAGGGAAACACACAAGGCTAAAAACACTACTTGTGTAAACTACACTTAGGGAAAGTAGGAAAAGAAACCAAAAGCAAACTACTATATAAAACTAACCAAGAATATTTGCCACCCTCCTAGATCAAAGGGAAAATTTCTTAAGTCCCCTTCTTGGCAAGAAGACTTATGGCACCAGATAAGTGGTTGAATGAAAAGGAGATTTGGTGACTTGCTCTTCTTGCTTGTCACTTGGATTGGTTGGTATTCGAGTGGATTAGATTAAAACATGATTCCAACATATATGTACTCTATTTGTTCTTGGAATCTTGTTGAATATTGGTTCTTCATGCTAGTGCATTTCACCAAGAAATCAATGGCTGTTGGCTCATCACCATAAGCCCTTTGATATGTATAGCTCCCTTGCAGTGCATCATGGTCTGGCCCATTTCCTTTTGCTTCATTAAAGGCTGTGTCAAAGTCATCCTTTACTTGTTCTTGGCCTTCTTGAAGAAGGGTGATAGTTTTGATGTCTGAAATGGAATCATAAAATGATTGTTCATTCCATAGAACATCACCTCTCTATTCAAATCTTTCTTTAAGGCCTTCCTCAGGGAAGCCAAACTTCTCCTTTTCCTCCTCAAAGATAAGGATCTCTAGATGTTCAAAGATATCCACCTGATCCTCCTCCAACATAGGCTCCTCAGCATAGTCATCCTCCTCATCAAAACAACAAGGAAGTTCATCAAATAGAGGGGAAGAGAGCTCACCATGCTTATGTTCCTCTTCATATTACTAGAACATTCACATGTATGCATGCCCTGTGTCTTCTCTATTACTGATGATGTCTTCACAAGGAGCATCAATGATGATTTATTATTTATTATAGCTCATGATATCCTCTTGAGAAACTATAGATTGGATCTTTTTCTCCTCACTCACTTCCTCTAGAATAGATTTCTCCTTGAGAAGGAGTGAAGTGGAAAAATCATGTGGAAGAGGAGGTAGTCCTTGAGTTAGAATCAAATGATTCTCCTCCTTCCACTTGGCTAACACTTCATCAATATTAGGTGTGGCTTGATAGCTCTCTTGGAAGTGTGTAGATGGGGTGTGTTTAGACATAGAATGTGCCATTGGGTTTAAACCATCCATCACACATTGGCTGAGGAATATCTCTCTAGATTCCAACTCTATAATTCTTCTAGCCATATCCTCTTGGAAGATCCTTTCTTGGAAGTCACCAAAATCATCATGAGCAGAGGTAGCCTCATCTTCTTCAAGGTTTTGAGAAAAACCTTGCTTCTCCTCCTTCCTACCCCATGATTCTACTATTTTCCCCCAGTTTAGGACCTCAAAATTGGAATTTTACTCCTGTGAATAGGCAACAACTTTGTTTTCTCCAAAGTCCTAGGGCTCCTCCATAAGGTCTAGAAGTTTGAACTCTCTTTCATGAAGCAGTCTCATCCTAGCCTCTAAATCCTCAATTTTCTTGGCTATATTATCCTGAAAGAGTCTTTCTTGGAGGTCACGAACATCATCATCTTCAAGGCCTGAGATGGTTCCTGACATTCCTTCCTCCAACTCAAAATTTGCACATCATGTTGAAAAACTTAGGGAGGTTGAGGAATGTTAAGAAGAGACTATTGATGCACTAAAAGAGTCTCTAGAAGAGGAACATGCTAGATTGTGGTATTGCCCCCAATGGAGGATTCAAAATATAAAGAATTGAGAAGACTGATCTCCATGGGGGGTTACTCTGATGCCCTTTGATGTTGGAAAACCAAGTGCATGAGATTGAGAGCGAATGCATAAGATGAATTGGAATGAGCAAGTCCCATCTGATAGAAAGGATTTGGTGTACAAAGGGGGGCTTTCTTTAGGATGGGAGGGGGTACACAAGGCTGACTGCCTTGAATGAATGGATTCCTCCATTTTACTACCTCCTCTTCCATGGATTGCAAGGCCTCAACTTGCCTAAACAAATATGCCTATTTGTACATTAGCTCCTATTGATAATCATATTGATCATCCAGTCTATCTATTTCCATTACCTACTTCTCAAACTCTAGTACCACCTCCCTTATCATTGAAGGGTAACTAGGAGAGTTGCTTGAGGCAATTCTCTGAATATCTTGAGTTTGAATGAAGTCATATGAAGGAAAACAAGGTCCATGATTTTGTGTAAAGGAATTATACATACAAAAGTCATTTTTTATGGCACCTAGACTGCTTAACCAGCTAATTCAACTTAGATTCACCATTGGTGTTGATGCAAAAGCCTCTAAAGGCTGGTTGGTTGAAGAACACACCAAAAAAATTTCAATTCTTTTGACAAAACCTATCCTATTGGATCCCACCAGGCATGCCAAAAATTGTTGATGCAGTGGATTGCACCTGGGGCAGGAGCCTGAGCTCCTGCCTTTCCACACGCAATAATGGAAACTCCCCTCTCACCTGTGGGACTGGTGAAGTTGGAGGGGAGAGTCTCTAGATAAGGGCTAGCTCCCTCTGATGTATATTTTAGGCCCTGGTTTCTCCTACTGTTAACAAACAAATGTAAAAAAAGGGGGGATGAAAAGGGAGAGAGAGATGCTAAAAATAGAACCTAAGCCTAAAAAGGAAAAGGTGATAAACCAAAAAAGTGATGACCCACCCATCCTAAATATACACTTTTCACCAGGAAGAAATACCCATACACTTCATCTAAAGTGGGAAGCTCCTTTGCAACAGTCAGTTAGGGGTCCATGGAAGTACAGGGAGGAAGGAACTAGCAAAGGTGTTTTGGGACACACTTTGATAGCCTATTCATAGGCACCTATATTTTTTTTGTAGACACTTTTGGCAGACCTGCAGAAAGGAGACTTCATAATGCACTAGAAATGTTGTAATCAATCTGTGAAAAGTATGAAAAACAATGACTTAACACAAAATAAGAAAATAGACATATACTTTAAAGTGCAAGTCTAGATGGAGGTAAAAAATGCTAAGTCCTAATTTAAGGTAAAAAGCTAGCAGCTCTACCTTACAAGCCTAAGAGATTTTTGGGCAGAGTTTTGCCTTAAGGCTAAGAGATTCCATCCCTTTCTCAAATGAGAAGTTTACAATAAATAGAAAGAGGAAGAGAACTTGGCACTTCCTAGGAAAGATTTTGGTGCTCTTTTTTGCAAGTGGCCCATGTGCATTCTGAACCTTGGGAAGAGGAGGGCATTGTTGATGATGTCATTCTTCTAGAAGA
This sequence comes from Torreya grandis, assembly GCA_037957365.1. Classification (NCBI taxonomy): domain Eukaryota; kingdom Viridiplantae; phylum Streptophyta; class Pinopsida; order Cupressales; family Taxaceae; genus Torreya; species Torreya grandis. Next base: position 780,692 of record JARHVA010003892.1, on the reverse strand, counting down.
GGCCTACTAGAACCATGCTATATAATCACCAAATTTGACTTTGGCATTCAAGCATTAATGTGGAAGCATAGGCTACACCTCTTTTTTGCAAATAGACTATAGTTTTTCCCCTCATAAATTCCAACTAGAGAAGATAGGCCATGCTGCTCATCTGGTAATAACTCACCTCCTCTTTGCCACTTGAACTACTTTGCCTCTTTTGCTCCTTCTCTTCTTCCTGCTCTTCTAGCCCTCAAGGGGATTTTCTAGCGGGTCGATGCATTCCTTGGGATCTTTTCATGGTTGGTGCTCAGGCGATTCAAAAGCAAATGGCTATTTCACTGTGTTAAAATTGTTGTTCGTGCAGCCATCACCTTAAAATTGAATACCCAACGGCTAGTCTGTTTCCTTAAAATTGACATCTTTTAGGATGTCACCATCCTTGGAAAAATTTGTCGGGTCTTTTTTGTGGGCTTTTTTCCCATGGACATTTTTTACAGACAATTTTTCCACAAACAAAAAGTTTGTGAGAATCATCTCAATCCCTTGTCCTTTCCTTTCATGCTCTTTGGCTTTTCCTTATTCTGGCACCCTTCCTCCAAATTCCTTTACACTTTTTGTCTATAGGAATTCCTTCAGATAAAAATTCCAAAAGAATTTGGCCTCAAACAAAATTCTAAAAACTTACCCTTTAGCTGCCTTTGAAATGCTCCTTGCCCTCTGCAAGGGATTTTTTGACTCAAAGCTACCCTCCACAAGGGCACTTGCCCTTCGGCTTTGGGATTCCCCCTTGAACCAAGCTATTAAACCAAAAATGGTCAACTATTCAATGGTTCAACACTACGCACTGAGCCTTTGTTAAACCAAGCTGATGAACCGTTCATTTGAACTAATTATTGAACTAGTTCAATGGTTCAACACCACATGCTGATCCCTTTAAAATGTTCACTTTGAACTTTTCCCACTTGAACCAATCATTGAACCTAGCATTGAACTAAAATATTGAACTGACACGTTGAACCAATGCATTAAACCAGTCTGTTGAATTGGTTCAATAGTTCAACACTACACACTGATGAACTTGCTGATGAGCTTATTGAACTAAACTGATTGAACCAAGGCTGATGAACCTAGTGGTTAAAAAAAATGATGAACCCACTAATTGAACTCAGGCCAATTGAACTAAGGCCAATGAATGTGTTGAACCAAGCCAAAGTGTTAAACCAACTGAGTTAAACCAAGTGATAAACTAAGACTAATTAAACCATGCAATTGAACCAATGCATTAAACCTGAAATTGCTTGAACCTAAGCTCGATGAGCTCATGCAACTCAAAATTGATTGGCTCCAAATAGCAAGGGAAGAAGGGGACTGATTTTGGCCTTCAAGGCCAAAATGGTCAACAGTACATCAAGGGAGCTATCCCTATCTAGAGACTCACCTTAATCCTTAGGATACCCATAAGCCTAGAGGTGATTCCATTGTGCCACATGGATGAGGAGATATTTGCATATCCTTAAAGGGTGAAAATCCAAGTGATAACATTTATGATAGATGAAAAGTAAGATGGATTTATGTCATAAGGAAAATATGTGTTATTGAGTGTTTGGAAAATAATATATTTGAAAATGGTTGCCTTTTGGATTAATTACAATATATAAATATTAAATAGTGTATTTGTCAATTTCTCCACTATATCAAATGTTATGTGCTAATACTTAGGTCAAATTGTAGTTTTTTGGCTATGAGGAGAGATGGTGGGATTATGTTGTTCTTGTGTAGGCTAAGGAGGCATCATGTTCTATCTAATAACAAATCGAACTACAAGATCTACTATTTTTTTATGGTGAGTAATAGAGGAAGGATGGGATCAAAAGTAATTAATTAGTCTAGGTGGAGGCAAAACAAAATTATTCCTCTAAGCTCTCTATAGCTAAGTAGTAACTAGAGGTAACTCAAAGTGAGCCATGCAACAATGATCCTCATAGAATGGGACTTAAGAGGGGGTAGACAAATGTGTGAAATAAGCTAAGTTATAACCTGGTCCATGAGAGGAGTGACATACATGTATATATTTATATAAATGGTAGATAATAAGCATTCAAAATGAACCATAATACTTTGTACCAAAAAATACAAAATGGCATCCATCCTGATAGTCATGATGAAAGGCTACAAACTGAAAACTATGTATATTCTATAAATAATAAGGTAAAACCTAAAGGTTCACTAGGATTTAAAACATGTTTAAATTAATTACAATTCACCAAATGATTTAAATTTTTAGGGTTTATGGAGTGTAAGACTTAGTTTTTTTAAGGGCATGTGTTTAATAAATCAATGTATAAAATATATGATAAATACAAGTATTGATTTGTGAAATCACTAAGGTAATTTAATATTCCTAATAATAAAAATGAATGATAAAAATTAATACTTAGTTAAGTAATGCCAAATATGAATGATTTATAATCTAAAACTAGTACATAAGTTGGTCTAAGCATCACAAACAAGATCCACATGTCAAAAATCCTCTTAGACAATAGCACCCTACCCTGGATAGTAATGTTGTGTCACTAGTATTGACTTATGGAACTAGTGTCCTTTGTGTAGGAACTACTTTATACTTCTAGGACCACCTGTGTCTAAGTCGACCAAGCCTATTCTTATGTATACAAACCCTTCTTCACTGGATGTGACTTATTTTGACTAGTTTTATATGCAGAACATAGACCTATATGTGATTAGGGTATTTTATTAGTGCAAGCATTAAATGTGTGGTGTTAATTGGGTAGGATGAACACCGTAAACACCCTATTGTGATGATATTTACCTAAATACCAATACTATGAGGAGGGATTGAGCCCATTGTAGTTATCTCCACCTAAGTTTTGGTGCAAGTGCAAGTGATGCTAGTATGAATGATGGTTTTAGTACTTTTAATGAGGCTTGAAATTGAAAATATATGTATTTTGAGATTAGGATGGTTTTAAAATACTATATGTAGGATTAGGTTATAATAGGTATTAATAACCTTGATTGTGCATAACTTTTTATGACCTTGTTTGTGTGTATTTGCACTTGATTTCCATCTAGTGGATAAATAGCTAAAAGTCATGTATATATATTGATTTAGTGCTTGTGTGTTGTTTGAAATAAGTTTAGGCTGATCTAAGGTGTCTTAGAAATTTAAATGATATCCATTGGAGCTAAAATAGGTAAAAGGAAAATAACAACCAAATAGGACATTAACATTGTGGTGTTACTATTGAGTTATGACATTAGTGTCTACGTGGTAGAACTTGAGGCATTAGGGGCCAAGATGCCTAAGGAAGGGTTTGAGACTAATTTTGAGATGTCTAAGGATGTCTACGGCCCATATAAAATTTAGATAAGTGTTAAAATAGGAACTATGATAGGTTTATGGCTAAGATAGGGATGGGTGGTCTCAAGTAACACTCTTAGTACTCAAGTGACATTTTAGATGACTACAATATCAACCTATTATTTTGTGTTTTCTAGAGTAACATATTATTTTGTATTTAATATAGTAATATATATAACTGATTTATTTTATTTAATTATTTAATTTTAATGACACTACTCTTGGATATTCAAATAATTAATTTGATGAAATTGTTATTTGATATTTTTATGGAGTTGATCTCAATGAATCTGAATTTAAAATAATTTATTGTCTGCAGTTTGAAAAACACATTGATAAAATTTGATTGTATTATAATTGAATTCATTTTTTATTCATATAATTCCTAAAAATTAGGTCACTATAAGTGACATCGACATAGTATGGGATATTGATCTCAAAACAAAATACTACATCCTTCGACCAAAATTAAGAGTTTTGTTGCACAAATGTTTGTGTGTTTTCAAAATTGGTATATGGACATTGTCTAATTCCAAAATCAAAAATTATTTAATGATATAACTAGTTTAAGAAAAATGAAATAAATTTTAATTTATATATCCTATAAAAATGTGAATTAACTCATTGACATTATTCTAAAGGTTTTGTAAACCTTGTAGTTTTTTGTAAACTACTAGAGTTAGTTTGGAAATGTAGTAGGACTATATACAATCAATTTAATAAATTTATAATTGATTAATCTTATGATAAAAATATTTTTTTAATGATAAGGATAATTATTTCATCACAAATACATTTAATAATTATTTTAATGAATATAATAACTTATTTCATTAATTATGGCCGATGTTTCTATCTATAAAATATGTCACATATGTAAGGCAAGTATTAAACAGATTGTATGAATGTTTAATAAATTAATTAATATGCCCATAATATTATTTAAAATAATTATAAATTAATTATATGTTACATTGATTATATATACTATAATTTTAATGTTTAAATTACTGTAAGGATTTGTTTTTCAAGAATTATCTACACTAAAATGTTACAAAGATATATGTACAATAAATTTACCACACTAAATGTTACATGATGTTTGTAATATTTTTCAAGAACTTATGTTTGTCATAATTTTTCCACATTAAAAATTCCATGGATATTTGTGGTATTTTTCTTGCACTTAAAGGTAAAAGAAATAAAAAATTAAAATTATGATAAATGTTGCATGGATGTTTATGATATTTTTTCACTTACACATAAGGAAATAAGAAATAATTTTTTTATTTAAATGTATCTTAATTTATCATTACCATTTTTTATTTAAGAGCGTACTTTTATTAATATTAAAAAATAGTAGTATAATGATAATCATACAAAAAATGGTGGAAAAAGTCATACCCCACAATCATAGTCAAATTAGGGTAAGAAAACCTTAGGAAAATTTCAAGTCTAGTAAAGGTTAAATAAATACCACACAAAAAAGTCACATCAAAGGTCATAAGTTTGTACTAACAAAAAAATACACACAAAAACACATAGATAATCAAATAATATATTTATGCTACAACAATGAACATGGGATCTAGAGGAGGTGATAAAGGATGAAGATCTTATGGCTTGTCATCCCATCCCCCTTGAGTAGTGGGTATTCATACATAGGTAAAGTATCCGATCCATCACTATAATAAATATTATTACTTTTATTCATTGTGATGATCAAGCAAGATAACAAGAGCTATCCACAAATACTTGCCTTACAAGAGAGGGACCCAATCTTTTCCATTAGCTCCAACTATGGTAGAGTCATGAGACCAATAACATTAAGGAGATGACTATTGGGGGATGATTGATGAGGATAAATTATTATGTGATGGTTCTTAGAATGTTACAATCACATATCATGACCTCATCCATGAGGGGGTGACTTTGGACATGGAAGCTCTAGAGGCTAATGAGTAATCACACATTGGGTATTCCCCTAGTGATCAAGAAAATACTAGAGATGATTAAGTTCTAGGTGAAATTTATTAGTCTAAATTTTAATCTAGATAATAATATTAGAAATAACAATAACTTTATTATTAACATAAAAATTGTCTTCCATTTCCTATAACTAAAACAAGCATAACTATAACTTTCTATATTTGAAAAATAATATCGACATGAAAAAACTACAAAACTCTATTGTATCTTTCAAGAAGCAAGGTATAGACCCCCAAGAGAGACATATTTGATGTAAACAAACTCAGGCCTAAATGACTAAGAAAGGGTATGAATATATTACCACACATTCTAGGTGTGGGAGTAAAACAAAATAATATTCTCAATTGTCTCAGTTTGATGGCATGTAGGGAAAATGAAACTTGAAACCAACATGTGCTTAAGGTAGTCACCCACAATAAAACTTGATAAAGAATACACCCAATAAAATGAGCCTGATTAGGCTCAATGCGAGAATCCCACATGGTGTTAAACCTTTTAGACCAGAACACATGGTTGGAATGAAGTTTTCATCAGTGATTGAGAGTACCATCTTGAATATGTTGGGGAGATAAAATATTATACCCTAGATAAGGATAATAATGAATAAAATGAGTGGTCATATGTTAATGAGAATCCTTACAATAAGGAGTAAGGGATTTAAATCCAATATTATGAAGATACTCATTAGGTATGGATCCTTAAATCTCTATAATAGACGCAACATATACATTATTTAAGTTATTTTTATTATGAAGTAGATGTCAAGAAAGATAAAAATGGGTCACTTTATAGGAAAGATACCCAATATTTTTCACACCATTTTTGAATATCCTTAAAATTTTAAACCAATAGAATAAAGTGAATGGAACATTGTGAAAACTCAACATGAGAAATGACCAAAAGGAATGATAATCAAGGGAAAGACTATTATTAAACCTTCACCCACCAAAATGAGATGGGGTTTGAGTTTATCCCAATATTTTCAAACGCTTTAAATAACAAAAGTATTGTTAATTTTAATAGGAACAAGGGTGATGAGAAGAGTATGTAACCCAAGGCATTGTTATGCATGTCTACCACAAGGAATCCCCTAAGAGATACTATGATGAAGTAATATCTTATAGGATTTAATACCTTCTATTCTTAAAATAACCCATTTACTGTTAATATCAATACCTTGAAGCTTCATATCCATGATCCCTAAACCGTTATCTTCTTTAAGCCAATACAAAATATCCAAAGAAATTATGTTAAAGACTTTATGACCTTAAAAATTAGCCTAGAGTAAATATCATAGAATATTTTCCAACCTACCATAATCAACATTAGAAGGATACCAATAATAAGAATACAAAACATGTGTAGATTCCAACACCTTGGAGCAAATTTGAAACTTACCCATCAAAGATAAGGGTATTGTGATCCAGAAATAAATTTTATTATCAACCCTTTGAATGCTAAAGGACCATGGTTTTAGCTATAGATACCCAAACATCAAAAGGAAATCCAATAAAACTAAACTAAACACCTAGAAAAAGCCACTACCATTGATATCCCTCTAGCCATGTAGATTTATGAGAGAGAGACTAGATATAACACTATATTATCTTATATTTAATGGAGGACCTAAAGGCCAAACAAAAACTATGAATAAAATCCATAACATTCTTAATCAACTCTTCTTATTCTTAGAGAGTGAGAAAAGAATCATCATAAAAATGACCATTTAGTACTAAATAGTCAGACTTAGGGAGAGAGATGACTTTCACCAAGCCTATGGACGAATAATAATCTAATATATAGCTAAAGTGAAAGAGACAAAGGAAATCCTTGATTCATATATCTATGTAACTCAAATCAAGAGGATTATAATCCATTAATATTAATACATGCCCTAACATCTTGAAAAAATATATTAACCACATGAATAGACTTGGGACCAAATATAATAGTTTGGATCATGGATAAAATAAAAGGACACTCAATGTGGTCATAGGACTTCTCAAAATAAATCTTAAAAAAAGGGACCTTTTGATTGGAGACTCAAGCCCATTCCATGTCTTCTCAGATAGTAATGAAATTTTTAAAGATATATTTATGCTAGATAAATCATGTTTTCTCACTTATAACAATTAAATGAAGGATATTTTTAAGTATTAGAACCAATGCCTTAGTAATTATATTATAAGAAACATTGCAAAGATTAATAGGTCTCTAGTTAATAACAACATCAAAATCACCAAAATTGGGAATAAACTTGATATTACCTTGATCTATAAGAGGTCCCAAATAATTAATTGATATAGCCTTAAAACAAACCTTATAAATATTTAGACCCACAATATACCATAAGGTATGATATAAATCACAATGGAAACCATCAATGTACATGTATTTTTCATTATCCATATTCATAATCACTTCTTTAAGATCATTAATGCTAAGAGGTCTATCATAGGTAATCCAATGAGAATTATAAAGGTTAAAAGGTATATATTGAAGGAATTGGTTAAGTTTTAAATCATTCGTAAGATAATTGGGTTGATATAATCAAACACCATGATAATGGTAAATAAAATCTTGTAGAATTATAAGGAGTTTGGTAATTCTAGTACATCCCTCCTTGATGACTTTGATTCTATCAATAACTCTTCTAGAGAGTAGGAGAGAAAAACATTCCTTACTAACCTTGTCCCCAATTTTTAGCCAATTAATTTGAGATTAAATTCAAACCCCTATAGCTTTATAAGCCTTCTAAAATTGTAGATTGTGATGCAAAAGAGTTTCTTGGGTTTGTAAATGTACATTGAAAGGAGAGGCTTCAATATTCTATGATAACTAGAGGTACTCACAATTTTTAGCATTATGAAGATGATGGTGAACTATAGAGGTGTGCTTACCATAAACATGAAGAAATGTGGTAGTGTGAACAATAGCATTATTCCACCATTATATCCAACTAGATTTCCCATTGGGCTTGAGAACCAAATTTTAAATTCTTTCAATGTGCCTGACATTTTTTCTCATGCTTAAGATGAGTAGTATTGAGATAGAAATAGGTTTAAGAATCACTCACTTTAGGGATAGACCATTAAATATTGAATTATATAAGATGATGATCTAATAATAATGTGTCAAAGAGTAAAAAAATGGCTTATCTTGAACAATTAAAAAAAATAATATATTTTGTTTAAGAAACATAGCATGGTCCAAACATTTAAGAAATTGATCCTTTCTTTTTAAAAAATTATACCAAGTAAAATATGGAGAATTTGAATATTTCATTTGGTGGTGGTTTGGATCAAACACCTCAACTTTATTAATCATGTAAAACCATGTCTCCCACTCTTTGACACACTAACACATAGGAAGATGGCCATCCTTGTCCTCTAGAGATTGAACAATGTTAAAATACCTGTAAAGGATATAATGAGCATATATAAGAGATTCAATCAACCATATCTAAAGTATGGTCCATTTCACATCATCATTATAAGAATACATATTGACTAACCCAATTATGTGATTATCAAAGTCAAAAAGAGACCAAATAACATGATATCAGAGTGGGGTTAGATCCCTATGAAATAATGTTTTTAGAATGCTCTAGAGATAAAAGAGTGATGACACCACCATATCCAAAGTCATGCATAGTATTCTGACAAAGGGCCCTAGGACAAATAATTCATGTTACATTATGTAGGATGAAGCCATATATATTTACTTTTTTTATACAAATAATTTTCATATTTCTCAAAAACTGACAACTAGTCTTGATCACATACATGGTGGATCAATAAGTCCTAAAAAATTCTAGGAATATACTATTATTTGGAAACATCAAGGTTCATGTCATTACCCTCTATGATATTTTCAATAGCAAAAAACTAATTAAAATAAGGTTTGTGCTTTATAAAGTCACCAAGATATAGAGGCTTCTAATTATGTACCATGTATTCCTCCTCATGATAAATATAGGGGATTTTATAACACTAAAGGACCACTTTATGATTTATGGTAATTATATTAATGTCCTCTTATGATGATGTCATCCTAAGAGTGGGTTGTAATAATTGGGCTAGTAGAACTAAAGTTAGAATATCAACCAAAGTATCCATTTCTTGTAGTGCACACATAAGCAGAGGTGAAGCATTGTTATGGACAAAAAAATAATCTTTTCCAACAAGATTTGAGGATATATGATCCATAACTTGGTGATAAAAAAAATACTAAGATTTACGTCTACCTTTTTATAATTTATTATTTTTATTAGTGATAGTGGTCAAACCATCAACATTTACATCATGGGCTCTAGATTCAAGTCCACCCTTTTCTTGAGGATTAAGAGGAACATGTACCATTAAGATAGATTCAAAAATCATATGATTTGAGGATGGATACCTAAATTAGGTATTTATTAAATTTACGTAAATCACTTGTTAAGTATTTCAAATTTGAATGTAAGATTTGAGGATATAGGAGCCATAACTTGGTGATAAAAAAAATACTAAGATTTACCTCTACCTTTTTATAAGTTATTATTTTTATTAGTGATAGTGGTCAAACAATCAAAATTTACATCATGGGCTCTAGATTCAAGTCCACCCTTTTCTTGAGGATTAAGAGGAACATGTACCATTAAGAAAGATTCAAAAATCATATGATTTGAGGATGGATACCTAAATTAGGTATTTATTAAATTTATGTAAATCACTTGTTAAGTATTTCAAATTTGAATGTTAATAGACTATTTGAGATGCTAGGCTAGATCCACATCCATACGTACCCCTTTTGGGGGGTAGGCTGTAAAATTTTTACATATTCATGGCATATGAAATGCCCTAAGGGTTTTATATGTTAGTAAATAAAACCCTATAGGAGAAGAGGAAAACCATGAAACTTGACCAAGTCTATAATTTTTATTTTTGATTATTTTGAAACTTGAAAGTCTTGAGTCCAATGAGAGAAAACTACCAACATGTTCTAGGTAAACAAATTACCATGATTAATAATGGATTTATAGTGCTCTGGGTTATTAAAATAAAAAAATAAAAAACCCTTAGTAAGGTTCTAGATTCCTTCCACTTTTAGACCATGGCCTTGCCAATGGTCATGAACCCATTATTTCAAGAGGCTGTCATGGGGGGACTCTTCCCATAAAATATACAATTAGAGTGTAAATTTCAAAAAAAATTCAAGATTTATCAAATTTAGGTAGATAAAGATCAAAATTAGGTAATGAAATTTCTAGGTTAGGATCAGTACCTCATGAAAATCCTTTTAAATGAACTTCCTCACTTTTTATTGGTGCCATGATCACTCCCACTCACATTAGCTATCCTTGAATAAAAAGATTCAAAGATAGTGGTAGTGGTCATATAAAAATATGTGTAATACTAGTTACCTAAAGGTTTAATCACTGATCAAAATAAATAATAAATTATTAATAAAACTATATCCTACCTAGATTTGTGGCATATTGGTAGTGTGGTAGAAGAAATGAGAAATAATAGAGGTTCATCAATTAACAAAAGAGAATCAATTGTGTATCTTTACTCATTCCCAATTTTGAATTGATTACATTAAAATAAAATATTAAATTCTATATTTGTTAGTAAAAAAATATTAAATTGATTCATCAAATTAAAATTTAAGAATTACATCAAAATAAAATATTAATTAATGTCATGCTTTAAAATAAAAACATTAAATTGATTCAAAAATTTAAATTCAGGAATCTAGTTGTTTAAGTCAAAGTTATAATAACCTTCAAATTAGAATCTTAAAAATATGATATCTAATACCAAAAAAAACTAAATTAGAATATGATAATAGAATTATATAATTCTGATACGTGATATTATAAAAGCTAGTAAATATAGTTCTAGGTTTTAATTTAGACTGAAATATGTCCTAGTTTAATGAAATGACGATTAAATATAAAGTAAATAACTCATGAGTAATGTGTTATTATTGTTCCCAAAATGGAAATGTGTAGGTAAATATGAACATAATGATATGTCACAGAAGTAAATAATGCAAAGTCCAATTTAAGTATCTGAGTTGTATGGTGTCTTTATATGTATCATGGCAATGTGTGTAAAATTCATACCATATAAATCATGTTTCACAAGACTATTTTAACTATTTTTTTGTTTATAGGGTAACTAATAAATTCAATAATAAATAAAATTTGTTTACAATGGATATCATCATGTAATCATATATACTTATGTCTAAAGTAGGATTAATAGAATAATTAGAAGACTATACAGGCAAAATAAAATAGAAAGATAGGGAAAGTCATAAAAGCTTACCAAACTAATGACTATTTATGAATTTTAAGACTTAAATGGGAGTTTTAATGTGACTTATATCAATCTATAAATATGACTATCTAAGTTCCCTTTGATAGAATCAACATGTTGTATAATGTTTACAAAATAGATATGCCATTGAATGTGTACTTATATAAAAGTGAAATATGTACCCTTACACTAGATGTGTACCCTAATTATTTTTAATATATATATTTTTTATTGTGTTTTGGTAAAAAAAAAATGGTTTTATTCTTTTTTAATTAATGATTTGTCTTATCTATGTGTTTGACTTAATTCTACATAAGTATGTTGACGTTGATGCAATATGGGCACTTGATTATAAATTTTAGATTTAATTTATTTCATGATTTATTAATTTATTAAGGTTATTTAAATTAATTATATCCTATATTAGTTGTTTGGTCAATTTTAGGAACTTTTTTGGAACTTCCTAAAAAAATGCTAGAAGTGAAATTAGAGTGGAGTTCAATTGATGTGTACTTAAATGAGCTCAAAAACCTATTCATTCATCCTTAAGAGGTGTGAAAAAAAATTTATAGTTATTTAACTAAAATTAAAGTGTATTTTATCAAGTTTCTATTTTATATGGATTTGGGGTGCCTATATTTACTAGGTTGCATGAGTTGCTCATTTGCTAAGCAGGGATTCTTGCATGTTGACCTTGTCTTATCAATAAGTCAAACTTGTTTTCTTGGGTCTAATTTTAGTCATATTTGAGTATATTTTATAATTATATTCTACATCAATTATTTTTTAAGTAAATTTATTGATTAATTTTTCACTTTATATACACAATGTGCAATGGAAGTTATCTTATATTATACTTATTTTAATTTTATTCATTAATGAAAAATTGTCAACAAGGAAGTAGTGTAATAATTCATTTTATAAATTAATTTTTTCATATTTTTATTTCTAATTTTTTATTTTAGGTATTCAAAAAGTAAAACTATCAAGCATATGTATTTTAATTTAAAGTTCTTTAGTTCAATTTTTATCATCAATCACATACAAAACTACTAGATTAATAACTAGTAATTTTTAGATTTGATGATAGATCACTTCATTTTCAAATTAAAAAATATCTAATTTTCACTCCTTCCATACATTAATAAAATTTATTTATTGTCATATCCTCATTCAATAAATTTTTAAAAGGGTTTCAATCCATTATCAAGAGTATCATGGCTTTTGTGAATTCTACTCATATGAATATTCCCATCTTTAAAGGTGAAAACTTTAAATATTGGAGATATCAATTAAAGATAATTATTGTATATAAAGGAGTTTTGGATAATGTTCTCCATGGATAAAACCCACTTCAAAATTGGAATACCTTGACTCAAGATCAAAAAAAAGAAAAGGATGAAGAAAAGGTAGATGCACAAACTTTATTCTATGTTTAGAGTTCCATAGATTCAAAAATATATCCAAGAATTGCATGATGAAGTAATGCATATGTGACATGTAATATCTTTGAAAATTAATATCAATAATATATTAAGTTAAAGTAAGAAAAATTCTAAACTCTTAAAATTAATTTTGAAAATTTGAGAATGTTATATAATGAAGGAGTTTGAGAATATTGAATAAGGATAAATGACATTGTGTATTGAATAGGGGTTTATGGAGAAATTATAAAATATAGTGATATATTAAGAAAAAAAATGAGATATTTAACTCAAATATGGTTACATATTTTGATCAATTTTGAGAAGTGTAATGACATAAACACTATAATTTTTTATGAGTTAGTGGGTTATCTCTTATCCCATGAGGATAAGATGAGAGTTTATTTAGTAGATCAAGAACAAGAACTTGAAATGAAGGAAAATATTTTAAATACCAAAGATAAAAATAAAAATTATAATTAAGAGAGTTCAATAAAATCAAATAAAAAAAGAAAATATCAAGTTAAACTCATAGGTAAAATCAATAAGATGAAGATAAAGCATTAAAATTTAAACACAATGAGGAATAATAACACTCATATTATTATCTCATATGTATTATGGGAATATAGGATGGAAAAATTTTGTCTCTTAATTAAATTTTCTCAAATATCATGACAATTCATAAATATGGTTTCAACAAGTTAAATGATTCCTTCAAAATTCAAGTACAATTAGGAGATGGTAATTCCATCAATGTTTAATGAAAGGGAATCATAAAAATATCATAATTTAATATACATATATCATAAGTTAAGGATTTATCCTCTTTATGTTGGTTTCAAAGGCTTAAAAATACCTACACATGTTCCTAGTTCAACAAGAAATAATGCTATCTCTTCCCAAGGGACTAGTCATCCATTACATCAATTCCAAGAAAGCACAAATGGTTTTTGAATCCACATATAAACATTAAAATTTTAGATCTTAAATATGAGAGGAGAATCACAAGGCATAAAATTAGGAATTTAATTTTTTTTTATGATGGTTTTGATGAAAGTAATATGATTGCATTTTTATATATGGATAATGAAACTAGAAGTTAACCATAAGGTAGTCAAGAAAATAATGGGTTAATGAATCAAAATTTGAGATAGATTAAAATAAGAAGATTGACAAATGGAATATGTTTCATCCTCCATTTTATAAATATTTTATTATATAAAAGTGGGTATATAAGAACAAAGTCAAGAGTGATGCTATTATTGAAAAGCTATAATCTATACTAGTTACAAAAAGAGTTTGCACAAACATATGAGGTCGACTATGAAGAAACATATCTACCTATGGGACAATAAGATAATATAATAATAATGATTACTATAAATAATCATAAATGATGTAAAATCCATAAAATGTATGTAAAAATTTCATTCACAAATATTGTGATTGAAGAATAAGTATATGTGGGGCATCCACAAGGTTTTGAGGTGAAGGGTAAATAAATTAAATAAATATCTTTATGGGATAAATAAAGATATAATATAATTGTAATAAATAATTTATATTTGGTTATTAGATAAAGGAGTTTTAATAATTAAAAATGAACCAAATATATGCATAAAAGCATTGGACTATAATGTGTTATTGTTTGTCTCTAAGTGGATGACTTGATATTTATAGGTAGTTCTATGGATATATTAAATAAATTTAATGAAGATATGAAATTATAAATTGAGATGATGGATTTTATACTTATGAATTAATTTATTGTCATGAATTTTCATCAAAATAAAGATAAATTATTCATTTGTCAATCTAAATCTTCCCAGGACATGTTAACTAAGTATAATATTTAAGATTCTAAGCCCATAGACACTTTGGTTTCAAATGGAGAAAATATAATGAGAGAGGATGGGATTGATTTATATGATGAAAAGAAGTTTATAATCATGGTGTGAGGTTTTATGTATCTCACTATGTAAAGACTTGATATTAGTAATGGGATTTCTCTAGTTTTCAGATTTATGGGCAAACCATCACTAAAATAGTTGCAAGAAGTGAAGAGAATTTCCATATATGTAAGAGGTAATTATAATCATGGTATTAATTTTAGACCAATAATTTAATTATTTATATCTAGATAAACATATTTATATTGGTGAGGATATCTTGATGACATGAAGATAACTTCATGTTATTGCTTCACATAGGGAAGTGGGTTGGTTTTATGGTCTTCAAAGCAACAAGTTATAGTTGCTTATCCTCTACTGAAGTTGAATATAGAACCCTTAAATAAAATTTAACATGAATATTATGGCTTATAATACTATTATTTTATTTTAAAAAGGATCAAAATGATCCAACACATACTTTTTGTGATGATAATGGGGCAATACAATTATTTAAGAATCATGTTTTTCATGTTAGAACCAAACACATGGAACTCAAACATCATTTTTTTTAGAGACTTGGTAAATTATAAACACTTTATAAATTTAGAATTTTATAATTTAAGATAAATTTTCTTATATTCTCACCAATGAATTTCAAAATTAGATTCATAGAAGACTTAAGATGATCATAGGCATTATTGCTCTTTGCATCAAAGTGGGGAATATTGTGTATGATTCCAATATAGACACTTGATTATTAATGTTAGATTTATTTTATTTGGTATTTTATTAGTTTAATAAGATTATTTATTTACTTTATGTCTTATATTATTTGTTTTCTCAAATTTAGACACTTTTTGAGAACTTTAAAAAGAGAGCTAGAAGTACTAGTTAGATGTAATTCACTAGATGTATACTTAACTGAGTTAAAACACCTATACATTCATCCCCAAAAGGTTTGTAATAATTTTTAGAGTTTTATAACTTAAATTAAATTATATTTAATCAATTTTTTATTTTATAAGGATTTAGACAAACTATCTTCAGTAGGCTGCATGAGTTTCGTACTTGATAAGTAAGACTTCTTACATGTTGACCTTATCTTGTCAAGAAGTCAACCTAGTTTTATTGAGTCTAATTTTAGATACCTTTAAGTATATTTTTATATTAATTATGTTTTAAATAAATTTATTAATTTATTTTCACTTTATATATATAACATGTCATGTAATTTATCTTGTATTAGGCTTATTTTAGCTTTGTTTAATAATAAAGAATTGTTAACAATGAAGTGTGGTGCAATAATTCCTTTTGGAAATTCATTTTCTTATCTCTAATTTTTATTTTAGGTATTATCATATGAAAATAAATAATCATATGTATTATAATTTTAATTTATTTAGTGTAATTTTTGTCATCAATCACACTTACGACACTACTACACTAACAACAATTATTTTATATATATATATATATATATATATATATATATATATATATATATATATATATATCTGTGTGTGTGTGTGTGTATGCATGAATATATGTATGCATGCATGTATGTATGCATGCATGCATGCATGCATGTATGTATGTATGCATGCATGTATGTATGTATGTATACAGAGAGTGTTTAAATAAAAATTATCTTTCACTCCCTCCATACATTAAAAAACTTAATAATATATGTAAGATTAATATAAAATAAGATAAGGATAGTTAACTTAAGAAACACCTAGGGGTTATATATATATATATATATATCCTACATGTTTGGAGTTAATGTAAATGTAGTTCCCTTGTGCATGTATTATATTTAAAAGAAAGATTTTTTACTTATCTCCCTATGTGATGTGTAACTACATGAAAATATAAATTTACTTATTTTGGTATAAAATATAGCTAAAACATTATTATAAGTCCTTAATAGAAGAAATATATCAATATTATTTATATCTAGACTTGAATCCTCTTCATTGTTTGTTATTATGTTTGGATACTTATTATATAAGTACATATATGATTATTTGAATATATAAACATATCAAGATTCAATTTGTAATCTATTGGAGTACAAAACAACTAAATAAAATATAAATAATTGACAATCACAAAACTAAACATCAAAAATAAGTGAAGAAGGTTATAAGGTATCATAAATTTATAAGGGACACAATCAAAAAGTTCTTGATTATGTAAATGATGAAATAAATAGGTCATTAATTCTAAACTAGAAAATAAAGAGTAGAGGATGAAGAGAAAATAAATACATAGATCATGTATGTGTAATTAAAACATAATATAGATAGAACAAACATTAAATATATGGACACATGATCACACAAATAATAAATATAATGATGAATTAAAAAATAAAATCACATTTTGAACCAATATTTCTTGTGCACAAAACAACACTAAAAAATCTGAAATAATAATCCTTGTACCAAAATTAGGTTTCTAAAATGGTAATGATGATTAGTTTAGATTAAAAAAACTCAAACTTAACCCTTCACAAGGCCAACTATGATATCCTTTTATCTTCTCTTCCTAAGATATAGTCCAAATAATAATATTCTAGCATCATTGAATGGGAACCTATTGTGGAGATATTGAACCTCTATATAAATATCCCCTTTCTTGATCTAATGAGATAATCTACCAAACATCACAATCCATTATGAAAATGTTGCTTGTTATAAACATTCATTAATTCCCACCTATTAGATAATAGGTTACTCTACATAATTTTGAAGAGAATACCATGAAAAATACAAACAATTATCAATTATATTTAAAAAATTATTAATCAAACCCTCTCTCACACAATTTTTTCATATAATATATTATTCCCAATGACATATTATTTTTTGATATATATCTCCCTTTATTCATAAACATAATAAATTCTAATGTCAATTTCAATAGATCCAAAATTGATGAAGGATTAAACACATGCATTGCATCATTACTATATTTTAATTCCATGGGTACTCAAATTAAAACCTAATTTAAGGTACAAAATATTTGAATGTTATTAATAAAAATAAAAGAATCTAATTGGATACATCTAGATCCTTATCATAATACTCCCTAAAATTATTATAGTGAATGAAATAATTTTTAATTTTTTTCTCTCATATAACATCTTGATTGGTTTTCTTTGTACTAATAAAGGTTTATATCTTATTCCACATTCCAATGTGTCACATTTCACTAATTATGAGTCACTTTCAAGGTCCAAGGTGTCACTAACCCTTATAAATATGAATAAATATAATAAAAAGAAATTTACAAGCTTCTATCCATCAAATAATTATCGTGTGTACCTTTCATCATATACTAATGATTCAAATATATAATTGATTCCTTTCAAGGATAAAGTGGTAATCTTGAGATATCTGGTATAATTATACCAAACATTTTATATTTTTATGATCATAAACCTTTTGAGATAAACATTAAGGCAAAAAATTATGAACCCATCACAAATCATGATTTATGAATTACCTCATAGCTTAGGGCCTATATCTCATAAAATTCAAATATAAGAAATCCTTGTGAAAAAATATTTTGAGGATAAATTCCATAAGTATATATTTCCTCATATTTTATCATAATTTTGAATTAATATGCTGTGTTAAGTAAAATTTACATAAATTATATTAGTAAGTTGTAAATTAACTTGTGACAAGCAAAATGAATGTAAAATAATAGATTTGAAAAAGTATAATTGTATAAAAAATACTAGTTATGAAAAATATGAAAAACATGATTATTTATTATTTGAGATGTGACTATATGAAATTGATCAATGGTTGGAATTGACTAATAGGTATTGATTCTATTAGTGCATATTGATTGAGACTAAAATTGGTAAAGGATAAGATCATCCAAACTAGGTCAAGATCAATTGCCACTGTAGTCCTAAGATGGTTGATCTTGTTGTTTACTAAAAACATTAGGGAGCTTAGATCACAATAATTTTTAATAGCTTAAATTATGAATGTGTGTATATATATGACCTCTATATGTGTGTAAATGACCTATAATGACTTATTCAAAGTTAAAACCCTAATAGGTCTTGTAATTGCTAAAAAACTAAAAATATAAAAAACAAGGGACTATAATAGGTTGAGTTGACCCCAATCACCCCTGTGATGACTAAACATTGCATATTTATCCAATAATCCAAATATGTAAAGCAATCCCATGTAGTTCTCCCACTCAAGTGCTTTATGTAAATGTGTATGTTTGACTATATTATTACATCTAGATATGGATTCAATACTTTATCATGCTTTGATTTTTATTAGGTAAAATAGGCTTTAGACTAGGCTAAATACTACTTTAAAATATTATAATTAGCATTATTAATTATAGGGATGTTTTTCTAAATATGCAATAGTGTATACATGCCTTTGTATTGAAATTTCCAAGTGGTATACTATGTGATTGAATTGTCTTTATATCCATCAAAAATGGGAAAAAATCAAACTATCTACCATAGAAATATGGACATATATTTAAGGTAAGGTATTTTATGCATGTAAATATGTCATAATTCCGTTTTTAGAATTATTAAAAAAACTTAATTTAATGAAGTTATGCCCATAAAAAACAATGCACCAGTTAGCTAGTGACTAAATTATTTGCATGACTATCACTATGTAAAAATACATCACAGTTTAGAATGATTCATGATAAAAATGGAAGAAGCTAGGAAATATACAACATAAAGAATGAGTGATAAATATAATGAATGAAACCTTAAATTTACATCTAAAACTAACATTGGCCACTTATCCAAGAAGAACATGAATACATTCATTCCTAAGTTTTGAACTCCATATTACTATATTTCAAGCTTGAACACTTATTAGACATAAATGAGGTCATCAATGAAATCTATGGACATAACCAAAACTATACCAATTTCATCACTAGTTTATATTATATACATGAATTCATAGAATCTAATAAATGTTAGTTACACTAAAGAGCCAACAATAATCAATCAAACTATTTCCTTTTCACACATAATATCAAATAGATGTCCAAACAAACTAAACTAATTTTAAAAAGATCAATCAAAGCATTCATAAGAACTAAACTCATTTGGATTATATTCATAATGTGTAA
The DNA here is from genome assembly GCA_037957365.1 of Torreya grandis. NCBI lineage: Eukaryota > Viridiplantae > Streptophyta > Pinopsida > Cupressales > Taxaceae > Torreya > Torreya grandis. Next base: position 760,570 of record JARHVA010003892.1, on the reverse strand, counting down.
TCAGCTATACATATAGGATGGCATCCATGAGATGTTATTAGGTCAAAATACCACTTATGGATCCTTGAGACTTAAATATCCTATCTATAAGGCAAAACAATATTCATAATAAATTACATCAAAATATACCTAAGAAATGAGAATGGAACCCAATAGCACCATATATTGAGTTATTGTGACCCCATTGGATTCCATATAGACCTATGGTGTAGTTACAAATAATATTTATGAGTCTATAAATCCATAAATTATTTATTCTCATTTGTTACATAATAGAAAACACATAGTAAAAATATACCTTGCTAATATCCAAGCATAATCTTGCACCAACAGTAATTACAACCATGGCCTATGCTTTTACATGTTTATTGAATGAACATCTTATTATTAATTAAATTAAATAACATAAGGGATGATTGCCTAAATTAATATAGAAAATACAATTCCAATAATGATCTATAAAATAACCTAATATTTAGTAACTAAGCTCTTCAATGTACCATCCAAGTCTACCATTACCATCTACTTAACCAATATGCAATTTTTAACACTTACTCACTTCTACTCAACTTCCATAGTAATGTACCCAAAGAGATATGAGATAAATTTAAACTAAAAATTTATGAAAATCATATAAAATTTGTATTTTTACTACTTAAATTCCAATTTTAACATAAATATACGAAATCTTTATCACTTAACACTTAAGAACCAATCAATCCACAAGAAATATCCATATCTAAATCAATTTTTCAATAAATTGAAACAATGACCCATGACATACCCAACATATATCCAAAAATAAAATCTCAACTTATATAAAATCAAATATACATTCAAACAATAATATTTATTGAACCCAAGTCATTACAATATCTCTTTACTATTATTCAACTTAATTATTCCCCATGATCTCATAGATTGTTAAACTAATATGAAATGAGAACTTTGGGTTGTTATCATTTGTTAAATTGCCAAAATATTACACGCAAAAACTTTTTGAGAAAACCAATATTAGTAATCATTACTCATATTTACAAACAATTAAATCATTTATATGATAATATATAAACAACTAGACAAACCATGTGCAAATCACTACATCAATATGCATGTAAAAATTCAAAATATAACTCTTAAGTGACAAATACAAAAATTACTTCAACTAAAATTACTTACAAATTCACATCCCAAGATTATAAACTTAACAACCAAGTTGTAAATTACCCTTGAGGAAAACATCAAGTACAAGTTATAATCCATAGTAATTTAGGGAGTGTTGTTCAAACTTATTGAAATATGATAATCGATATCACAACCTCATCTACATTTACCCAATGTTGATGAAATAAAAAATGGATTCATATCTATCATTAGAAATAAATTATAAGTTAATAATGAAAAAAAAATCAATTCATAAATTAAATGTAGTATAAAACATATATATTTATAACATATAACTTTACCATACACACACAACAAACTCATTTCAATAACACTATAATAACATACAATATCTAAATTTGTTTCCCTTTTATAAAACCCAAATTTCATTCTCACTTATTACTATGCATCAAAATGAAGAATATGTGTAATTATTTTTTAAGTGCATATACAGTTCATCAATATCAGTAGGTTAATAATTAAAAAAATGTCCATACTATAAAAATATATCAACACTAAAAACTAACTTCACCAATAACCTTTCACAAACCTGCTAAAAGCTTAGTGATTCAAATAATATAAGTAAAACAACACATATCCATATGTAACATTATGCATGAAAATATAATAATACTCTTAAAATCATCTTTCACTATGATCTAAAACTGACTCATAGTTGAGTCATAATACATATTTTTTAAGATTAAACACTCTTCCTTATTTCCATTCAAGACTATGACCCATCTTATTATAAAAAAATAAAATCATTTTAAATCAGAGTAATGAATGTCAATAATTATATTTGAATGCAAGTAAAAATATATAGTTATGATATAATTAATTGAACTTTGAGATATTTTGATAAATTGACTAATCTATTCTTATATAATTCAAATAGTAATAAACTTTAATCCCATTATACTAATACTCAAAATAGTAAACTTAAGATATAATTTCCAACATGCTATGGATTGAAACTAAGGAAGAAGTATATGAACCAACACACATCAACTTATGTCTTAGATATTATACAATATTCACTTCTATATCCTATGTGAAATGCAATATACATAAATAAATCATTTTTTAAGACATTATTTCATTATTAAAGCAATGAAATTACATAATGAAATGAATAAATAAGTGCTATAAGAAATAACTCTATTACTCCATGAAATCTTTATATTAACTAAATGGAAGACTCTACAAATTAATACAAATATATATTTTGACACATTAATATAAACCCTTGCTAAATTAAATCCACATTATGTTACAAAAATGTGCTACAATAGAATAGTCAATAAATATCATTAGCCACCGATTAAGTCCAAATAATGGAGATCATGCATGCAAACCCTTAATTATGTGTAAGATAAGCCAAAACATTAGTAGGTATCCACACCCACCCCAAACATTAGTTGGTGGTGGATGTGCGTACCCAAATACAAACATACAATATCAATATAATCCAACAAGCATGATGTAATAGTGTCACAACTTAAACACACGTTTCCATAAATAACTAGAGATATAAACCAATCCCAAAAAAAGAACCCAAAAGTCCAATCTAGTAAAGATTGACTTGATACATACACAATTGAGGCATAAAAAACTCAAAATAACTATCTAAAAAGGAACAAGGTCAAGACCCTAAACATACCCAAAATCATCCAAGAAACATAAAACACAAACTTAACCATAAGACCAACCAAAGACTCTTTTAAACATTTGAGTTTATCCATACAACATTCCTGGGTGAGGTATCCTCATGGTCTCACCCTATAGGGTTTCTTCAACTGATTCTGAAAGATAATAAATATATTTAAGTCTATTTAGGAGACCAAATGCTTCCAAACATTAAATCAATAATTTATTTAAAGTAAGAATGCACCCAATAAACACATTTATTCTTAAAATAAAGAATTGGAATGCACTTACTTGGTATTGAAATGTAATGTGTTATCAGAAAGGATCTACCCCCAAGTCCTTTGGATTTTTATTTTCCACCTATATTTTCCTCAATTATTCTTTTCTTTTTATTTTATTTTATTCTACATTTTTTATTATCAAATTTATAACTAGTTGAAATATTGATTCCATGATATTTAACTCCCACTTCAAAAATATTATGCCCAAATTATACATTCATGAAGTCAATTTCAAAACCCTTGACTTCTTAAATGCATCCCCCAAAATTTCCGTGCACACCATCTACCAAGACATTAAGTGAATAAATCAAATGATTAACCCTAATAAATTATTCCAGTAGTAAACCACCAAATCCCTTCATGGTTATGTTACTTCAACCATGATAATTAAAATTACATAAACCTAAGTCTCATCAACTCATGGTTTGATCCAACTAATACCATCACCTTGGACTTCCAAGCCTAACCCATTTCTTAGTTTAGAATTCCTTTGATCTTAGTCATTTCATGGATTTTTTCCAAGTATCCAACACTTTAGTTCTTTTAAGAACATCATACTCATTTAATTTCCTTAGATAGAAGATGTACTTATCAGGTTATGGTGCTAACTTTTCATGGTAATCACTTACAATTTCCACTTAGACATGAATTAGTCTCAAGTAAGGAATCATAGAACTTAATCAAAGGTAATATGACATTAAACAACATTTTATTTACATTTGAATGCTAACTACATCTAGTCTTCTCATAAATCATCAAACTAATTTTAGAAAAACATGTTCTCATCACAATGTGCATTTGTTTTCTAAAAATGACAATAATAAATAAAAATGACTAATTGAAATAGTGAAGGCATTCACCCAACAAAAGACTGATACATAAGGTAGATAAACATAGCTCAATATTAACAATAAAAAGGACTTTAATTAACTAGAAAAACCATTGCATCATGCTTCAACATTAGAATTGTACTCCACTTTTATCATTCCATATAAGCTTCTATAACCAACCTACACTTATCTATAACAAACTTGCAAAAAAACAAATAAAGGAATTAGTTGTATCTAATCATTATAAAAATTATACAAGTACATAAATATAATTATGCATAAATAGTAGATTAAAAATAAATTAAATGTTATGAAATGAATCATAATATCCATAGTATAATGTCCACAAATCATAACCATATCAATAATTAGTCAAAATTAATGTATTGGGAAGATGTGGTCATGAATCCAATCCCCCTTAAGAATGAAACCATCCTCATAGCCTTAAAATAAATGAGGATAGTGATACCATAAAATATTTTAATCTTACCATGTAGAACTCCTCTATCCCATTTTATCCCATTGGATAAATACTTGTTGCATCTTTATTTTCCTCATCTCAATTCTATGTTGAGTTAGAATATTGAGGGGTTCAAGTTCAATTATATCCTTACCATCCTCCTATATATCATTCCAATTTAAAACATGTGAGGGGTCTGGAACATATTTTATTAATAAGGCTACGTGAAAAACAACATGGATTTTAGATAGATAAAAAGGAAGGGAAAGATGATAAACAAACATATTTATCTTTTACACTATGTCAAAAGGTCCAATGTAGCACAATGATAACTTCACAACTTTTCCATCAATAATATGGAAAAGTAGTTTGGAACAAGATCAATAATATGGAAAAGTAGTTGAGGGATATTCCCATAAAACTCAAAGATTATGAGAACAACCTAAGGGAACTCATAAAAGAAAGCAGATTAAAGATGGAGGAGGTAACCTCTAGTATTTGTGCTACTGTTGTTAACATAGGAAAAAGAGCAAATGAGGAAATCAAAACTTTGGAAGGGCCTAGCAAGAGAACTAGACAAATCTCAAGAAAGAAAGCTATGCAAAAGGGATCTACGCAGGTGACTGCTGCCATCCAGGATACTATTGCAAAAGGTAAGGAAGAAGTGAAGATGATATTGGAACTAGAAGAATAGTTCCTGGCTCTTTTAGTAGGTTCTGCTAGCTGGTTGTGTTTTCTAGTCTTGGCACCTAGTTTTTTGAACTTTTACTATGGAGTTTCCAGGTCTCTATAAAACCTGGGGTTTGTCTTTGGCTGTTTGTTTGTTAGCTTCAGGTCTTTGTTTCTGGGTTTTGTTACTTCGATGAAGTAAGCTTAAGGCTTGCCTATGGACGTTAATGTTTTATCTTTCTCCTTTTGTTCAGGGTTTCGGGGTCCCTTCAAAACCTGTTTTTACCTTAATCTAAAACTTAACAACTTTGCCAAACTTATTTATACTTTTTCACTGACTTGCCACCAAAAGTAATTTATCCAAAACTTCAAATTTTGTATGCAATATATTTAGATCTACATAACTTCTATGCCAATCTGAGGAAACTTCTATTTTTTATCATATGACAACAATTTTATCATCATACTCTTCAAAAAAATTATGTCTTAAAAACACACTATTTTCTAGGTTGTTCTAGCCCAAAGGGGTCCCACACTTTTCCATATATAAGTCCTTAAATGGTGTCATCTTGATAACATAATGGTAAGTGTTATTATAGGCAAACTCTAAGAAGTTTAAGATATATTCCCACTTGAATTTTTTATCCATGACATACATTCTCAATATGTCCTCAATAATGATGTTTATTCTTTCAATTTGCCCATCCATTTTTGGATGAAAATCTAAACTAAAATTCCACTTTGTACCAAAATGGACCATTATGGTTTACCAAAATTGAGAAGTTAAAAACTTATCCCTATCAAATATGACCAATTCAAGCATTCCATGAAGGAAAACCACTTATGCTAAAAATATCTTGGTAATGATGGTAGCATCATCTATGATATTCCCAATAATAAAATGTACCACTTTAGTAATTTTATCAATTATCACTATGATTGAATCATGTTTGTTATGATATTTAGGCAACCCCATGATGAAATACATAGAATTTACAACCCATTTAGTTTTAGAAATAGAATGATGATAAATAAATCCTCTAGAATGACCATGCTAAAATTTCACACATTAGCATTATAAACACTTGGATACAAAGGTAGTGACATCCTTATTTAACTCAGGCCAAAAATATAACTCTTTCAACTATTGTGTTATTTTAATAACACTAGGATAAGCGTAATTAGGTGCAACATGAAGTTGATTTAAAATATGTTCACTAATATTTACTTAGTTTAGAACAAAAATTCTACCTTTGTATCTTGACAAACCATGTGGATCAACTAAAAATATGGAATAAGAACCTTTTCATTCTATTTCACACATATTTTAAGATATTCAAAATTAGATTTTTGTTGTTCAAGTATAGAATTTTAAAAATCAGATTGAATAATAGTGATAGTAGCAAAGAAGGTTCACATAATTAGAGAATTGAGCAACTTATTTTATTTTACTTTCAAAAAATCAATATCAGTATCAAAATTATTGTTAAATTCCAACCACCTTCTTTGCCTTGCATTAAACTCATATTGAGAAAACAAGTGCATAAGGTTGTGATGGTTAGATTTAATCTTGAAGTGACTTCCTAATAGGAAATTTTCCCACTATTTTAAAGAATGAATAAAAATAGATAATTATAAATCATGAGGGGTCATTATCCTCATGAGTCTTGAATTATATAGACTCATAGGAAACCCCTTTTCCATCTTGAGTTTAAAAAGCACCAATGCCTGGCTTGCATGCATCAACCCTAATTTTAAAGTTACCTTTTAGATATGGTATAGTTAGAATAAGATCTAAAATTATCAAACATTTTAGTTATTGAAATACAAATTCACACTTAGTAAACCAATCAAATTTATTTCCCTTCCTTTGAAATGAAGTTATGGGGTGAGCAAACCTTGAAAAAACTTGCACAAACCTTCGTTAGTATCCTTCAAGGCTCATGAACATTCTCAATGCATGTATATTATTTGGGTTTAGCCACTCATTAAAGGCTCCAATATTTATTGGTCCAACTTATAATCCATCCTTATAAATCACATATCCTAAATGGTGCATTTAAAATTTAAAGAAAGAACACATGGATAGCTTTCTGTAAAATTTACGTTACCTCAAATGTTGAAGTACCAACCTTAAGTGTTTTTCATGCTCATTTTCACTCCTAGAATAGATTAGAATTTCATATAAAAATAATTACACAAATTTGCCAATAAAATATTTGGATACACTATTCATTAAATTCATGAATGTTTCAAAAACATTAGTTATTCCAAAGAGCATAATACAAATTCATATTGTCCTTATATAGTTATAAATATAGTATTATGGACATATTAATATTTAATATGGATTTGGTGGTACCTCAATCAAATATATATTTATAGTTGCTCATTTAATTTGATTATAAATACCATCTATGCAATGAATGGGATACTTATTCTTGATTGTGACATTATTGGGCATTTATATTCAATGCATAGTCTGAGCATCCCATCCTTATTCTTTATAAACACCACTTGAGCTCCCCAAGGTGACATAATAGGGTGTATAATTCCATTGTCTAGTAATTTTTGTATTTAAACCTAAATTTTCCTTAGATCAGTTATTTTCATATAATACGGTACTTTAGATGAAGGTGTTGTTCTAGGTGTTAAATCTATTTTAAAGTTAAATATCCTTTTGGGAGGTGATTAGGGTAATTCTTCTGGAAAAACATCTATAAATTCCTCCAAAATTTGTTACTTTTAGAGTATAGAGGTGGTTTCCTTGGAAATTTCATTTAATTTAAGGTCATACAATTGGCATCCCTTTATAACAACCTTTTTAAGTTATATATATGAAAGAATTCATTGATTTTAAGGTTTATTTATCCCATGAATAACTATAGGATTTGTTTCAGTGTCTAAACATTGAAGTCTTTTGTTAAAATAGTGCAACTTAGCTTTATGTGATTGTAACTAGTTTGTGCCTAAGATAATTTCATAAGATCCCAAGGGGGAAAAGAATAGTTTCACACAAGTATTGAAATTTTTGAAATTAATATTAGCTCGATCTAAGCATTCATTAATGACCACTTTCTTCCTAGTGCCAAATCTAATTTACATATTTCTCTAAGCATAATTAGTTTGAATTTACACATTAAAGCATTAACAAGAGAAACAAAGCTATATGTTGATCCTAAATCAATCAAAACAAAGAGTGAAAATCAATATATTATACCTTTAGTCTCAATAGATGTTGACTAAAATTTTGCATTTATATTGTCTACAACTGCTTAGAGCTTGTGGTTATTATCCAACATAGGGTAGTATTTATGGTAATGGTTTCCACTTAATTCCCATCATGTAAAATCAATCTTAGTTTTAATATAAATGGTATTCACTCCTATTATAGGTCTACAAAATCCTTGTTCATTACTAGTTTCAGTATTATTCTTTACAAAAGAGTGTGATTTATAACTCTTAACATATTAAAATGTATTTATAGAATTGTATCCTTTGCCAATAGTACTATTATATTAATTTTTATTGAAATTATTTTTAATTAGAGGAATTGATAAATTAGACTTTCCTTTCTGCCTATTGTTATGAAAATCCTATCTTTCCTTTCGATGAGACTTCTCTTTTTCTTCAAAATGATGAATTGATTCCAAAGTAACAATTAAGGTTTTTGGATTGGCCATGTTTACATCATGTATTATTATCTCATTAAACCTTAGTTTTAATGTTTTTAGCTTTATTTCCTCATCTTTCATGTAATTTATATAATGTAGTAGTCCCAAAAACATGATATCATATTCTAAAACTATCACAGTTCCTTGTTTTAACTACTAAAATTCCATGATTTTATACTCTTTATAGATGTTTTTTAGATACCTTTTTCTAAAATAACTCTCAAATGTTTCCCATGAAAGATAAATGTGATTTTACTCTTTCAAGGCACATAAATGATTCCACCACAAATCAGCATCACCTAACAATTGATAATCTTTGATGCATGATTTAATGTTAAAACCCATATTGTGTAATTTGAAATAGTTATGTAAATTAACCATCCATACCTCAATGGCATCGCTAGTTTCCTCACAATATAATGTGAGAGGAGGAAGGTTTTAAAACTCTTTAATAATGGGTTCCACAACTTCTTATTAATGTTAATGTTCAACAAGAAGCTATTATTCCTACGCACCCTCTTGAAAATTTTCTAAATGGGTTAACCTTTTAATAAATCCTTTAAAATTTCCTTGAATGCCATGTAATGCACCTAGGATATCATGAAATACATTTTTTTATTCCTCAAGAGCTTATTGTTTATGGTCATCTTTATTTTTAGTATGGTTGTCACTATGTTCCACATATGTGTTAGCATGATCATGTTGATCTGGTTCATGATTTTCAACTAGATCACTTCAATTATTATGAGGGTTATGGTTTTTTCTAGTTATAACCATCCTATCACATTAAACACATATTATAAAATCAAATATTTCATAAACTATTTCTTGATTTAGCCTAAAAAAGGATATGATACCAACTATCATAACCCTATTTTTTCTAGTATTCAAAAACCCTAATTTAAATAAGTCATTCCCACAAAAACCATTACACTAATTAGTTAGTGACTAAATCATTTTCAAAAATAACTTTCAAAATGTAAAATACATCATAGTTTAGAATGATCCATGATAAAAATGGAAGAAATTGGTAATTATAAAACATAAATGAGTGATTAATATAATGAATAAAACCTTATAGTTACATTTGAAACTAAAATTTGCCACTTAACCAAGAATAATAGATAGGCATTCATTCATAAATTTTGAAATCCATGTTAGTGTATTTCAAGCTTCAACACTTGATAAATTTATGTGAGGTCATTAGTGACATTTATTGTCATAACTATAACTATACCACCTTTCTCTTTAGTTTCCAGCATAACCAAGCACTCATGAAATCTAATAAATTTTCATTATACTAAAGAGCCAACAATCAAAAAGCAAACTATTTCCTCTTGACATGTAATATTAAATAGATTTCCAAACTAAATATATTATTTTTCACAAGATTAATTAAAACATTCATAAGCATTAAACTCAATTGGATTATATTCCATATGTGTAATCACTTATACATCATGAATGTCATCCATGAGATCTTATTAGGTCATATGACCACATATGGGGATTTGAGACATAAATATCATATCTATAAGGCAAAAAAAATTGCATAATAAATTGCATCAAATAATGACCTAAAAAATCTCAGTGGAACCAAAAAACACCATTCATTAAGTTATCATGATCCCAATGGAGTCCCTACAAACCTCTAGTGTAGTTGATGATGATCCTGAGTATTCTAAAAATCTATACATTAACTCTTCTCATTTGGTATATAATATAAACAAATTAGTAAACATAAACCTTTCTAATATCAAATCGTACCCTTGTACTGATAGTAATTACAACCATGGCCTATGATTTTATGTCTATTGAATCAACATATTATTAGTTACAAAATTAAATATCACAAGGGATCATATCCTAAATTAATATATAAAATAAAATTCCATTAATGATCAACAAAATAACCCAAGGTTTAATAACCATGATCTTCAATGTACCATCCAAGCTTACCATTTCCATTTTCTAACCAATATGCAATTTTTAGCACTTACTCACTTCTACTCAATTTTTGTAATAATGTACCAAAAGAGAGATGGGATAAAGTTAAACCAAAAATTTATAAAAATATTATACAATTTATATATTTGATACTTAAATTCTCACTATAGCATTAATATACCAAATTATTTATCACTTATCTCTTAATAACCAATCAATGCATATGAACCATCCATATCCAAATCAATGCTTCGAGAAATAGGAATAATGACCCATAACATACCCAACCTATAACCCAAACAAATATATCAACTTATATAAAATTGAATTTATAATCAAATAATAATCTTTAAATAATCCAATTCATTACAATATATCATTACTATTATTTGACTCAATTATTCCCCATGATATCATAGATTATTAAATAAATATGAAGTGAGAACATTAGATCATTATCATTAGTTAAGTTCCTAAAATATTACACACACAAACTTTATGAGAAAAATACTATTAATAAATAATTACCCATATTTACATACAAGTAAATCATTTATATGATAGTATATAAAAAATTGGCTACACTAAGTGTAAATCACTACATCTATATGCATCTAACAATTCAAAAGATAAATCTTAAATGATAAATAACAAAATTACTTCAACTATAATTCCTTACACATTCATAGCTTAAGATTATAAACTTAACAACCAATTTGTAAATTATCCTCGAAGCAAACATCAAGTACAGTCGAATTATAATCCATAGTAATTCAAGGAACGTTGTTTAAAATTATTTAGATATGATATTCAACACCATAAACTCATCAACATTTACTCAATATTAATGAAATAAAAAGCAATGGATTCATGATTGTTAATGAAAAATTCTAAGTTAATAATAAAAATAACCAATTCATAAATGAACTATAGTATCAAGCGTATCAATTTATAACATACAAATATACCATACACATAACCAACTCATTTAGATAAAAATATAATAACATGTAAACTCTGAATTCATTTCCCTATTATAAAACCCAAATTTCATTCTTACTTATTGTTATGCATTAAAATGAAGAATTAATGAAATTCCTTTATTAAGTTCATGTACGACTAACCAAGTATATTAGGTTAATAATAAAATAAATGTTCATACTATAAAAATATATCAACACTAAAAAAATTCACCAATAACCATTCACAAACTTACTATAGGCTTATTGATTCAAATAATACAAAGAAAATAATGCATATCCATATTAAACATTATGCATGAAAATATAATGATTCTCTTAAGCTTATCTTTCACTAGAATTAAAAAAGTGACTCACATTTGAGTCATAATTCAAATTTATTTAAGATTGAGCAGTCTTCCTTATTTATATTCAATAATGTGACCACTCTTATTATATAGAGGCAAATTCATCTTTAATCATAGTAATGAATGTCAATAACTATATTTGAATCCAAATAAAAATATGAGATTATGATCTAAGTAATTTAACTTTGAGATATTTTAATAAATCAACCAATATTTTATTAATTAATTCAAATGATAATAAAATTTAATTCCATTATACAAATATGCAGAATATTGAACTTAAGACATAACTTCCAACTTGCTATGGATCAAAACCGAGTAAGGAAGTAATATAGTTACCAATAAACATCAAATTATGGTCTAGATATTATAAAATAATCATTTCCAAATCCTATGTGAAATGCATTATACATAAATCATTTATTTCTCAAGATATTAATTCATTATTAAATTAATGAATGTACACAATGAACTGAATATATAAGAATCATAATAAGTAATTATATTAATCCATAAAATATTTATGTTAAGTAAATGTAATAATCTACAACTTAATAGTAAAATATCCTTTGATACATTCATATAAACCTTTGAAAAATGTGATAAAACAAAATAGCCAATAAATATAATTAGCCACTAAAAAAGCCCAAATAATTGAGACCATGTACACAAACCCCTATTCATGTGAAAGATAATCCCAACCATTGGTAAGTATCCATAACCACCCAAACCATTGGTTGGTGGTGGAAGAAGGTACCCAAAGATAAAATTATAGCACTGAGATAATCCACAAAGCATTATGAAATAGTTACATACCTCATCTCATTTAAGCATCAAGAGTTACACTTTAAAATAGTGAAGATTGAGGTGATACCTTGTATTAACCTATACAAGACTTATTATTCACTAAAAATATAAATGGAGGAGCATTCTTGCACCATGCAGAACACAAAATAGTCATGGTGTGCATCTATGGTGATGTATTTAAAAGGTACCTCTCCCTTAATATTTCATAACTTATGATTTATGTAGAGCAGTAGCATGGAAGAAAGAAAAATCATTTGAGAAGACACTTAGTAGTTAGATGCTCCCTGGAAAAACCATAAATTTGAATGATAAATAACCCACACTAGTGATAGAATTTAGGATGGGAATATAAATTAGGATGTCCCTTTTGAAAAAACTATTTAGTTATATAAGCATCTAATTCCTCCACCTAGATTGGGTTTCATAATTTAATTTACTTAGGACCTCAGATTTGACATTCACTCTACGTGAAGTCATTGGAGTAAGGTTACGAGAGCATATATTAAACAAGGACAAGAGGCCTTTGGGAGGTTATTTATAGATGATATCTTACCTACTTAGCATAATACTTGGAATGGTAAACATTCATAATGGATCACTTTGTGATGACACTCCAAACTACATAGATAATCATATCTTTAATTCTTACTCATTCATGTACATATATGCATACACTCACCATATTGTGTGCATCTTTGAGGATGTCTAGCCCTAGGTATAAATGGATATCCATGATTCTCCCTATGTTAGATATCAAAGAACATTTTAGATATATTATTGATTAGGGGAGAGTACTATATGTATCTTAATTACACTATTATCATGGTTATAGGCCATAAGGTAACACCTCTACATCTCCCCACATATGTCCCTAAAAAATTGGTGGAAAAGGAAATGGCTTACGAATTATAATGGGGTATTAATGATGACATGAAAAATAGTAAGAAATATTACTTTCATGGATATAATTTGATGATTGGAAAGATCTAATGCACCAAATAAAATCACTTTTATAAGGTAGGTAAGTACAAAGAATACTATTCCTTGACTATATTACCACATAATAATTGGGATCCCTATGGTTAGGTACATAAAAATATCAAGGGACTTGGAATTAACCATTAACATGATCCCTATGATCATGATTTATTATTCCTTAATGATCATAATGATGACCAAGTTAGGGAGAAGGCACAATCAATAAACTTGAAAGAAGACATCTTAAAGCTTATTCAAGGGGAACCTTCCCTTTCTAGAAAGGAGGCATGGACTAGACTCACACTAACTAAAGGATGGGATTCATCAAAATTATATACTAATATATCCTCTTATCCAATAAGATATCATGTGAAACCATCCTAGACACCTCCTCTGACACTCAAGGGAGTAAATAAGGATCCAATGGTGCTTCACACCTTAATTGGGGTAAAATAATATGAACCCATTTATATTGATTCTTTAGATTCTAAGGTACCTACCTAAGAGGATGCTACATTAATTTTAAAATTTTCTATTTTCGTTAGTTCAAACACATAATACACCCCTTACATATCTCCTAAAATGATCATTTTCTATATAAGGAAACTAAGGGCTCAACCCCCTCCATAAATCATAGTCATTAAAGCACCATCAATGGATTTATCCACACAAGAGGTAGTTAGAGGTGAGTCCATCAATTGGGAGGCATAATTGTATAGAGATAAGACCATAAACCTCCAAGACATAAAGGGGAAGGAACCAATACATAAATAACCATTAGGGTAGTAAGTAAATCCTTTAATTTTCATTACCCCTACTATTTCACATGTTTCTCTTAGTATTGTTGGTGAATTTGTTCATGATTATTTTAGCCCTCCTAGTACCCCTCCCCTCTTGGTCCCAAATGTGGAAGTTTCTCTTATACAACCCATTTCTCAACCAACCCTACTAGTTATGAAGTTAGAGGATCCTCACTCTACCCTTCTTGATCCTATTTTGCTAGTTGGCCTTCCTCAAATTACTTCTTCCACATATGTTCCTACAATTCCTATCATTATTACTTCCACTATTGTCCTAGTCCCCAAAATAACCAAGAAAAGGCCACAAAAAGGAATCAAAGAATTTAAGTGGAGGTTTAGCAAGTCCCCAACTCCATATGTCATATCCACTGCTAACTATGATAATAACTCGTAAGGATGACAACAAGTTAATTTACACAATCCACTCACTACCACAACATGATGGAGTGGACTAGTCTAAAATCATCTAACCTTCACTTACTGATCCACTTCTATAAGAAACTATGAAGTATACATCATGTTAAATATTGATTGATACTATAGTTTGGATACTAAACCCATAGATCCAACCCAGTTAATCCTTCCATAGTGGGAAACATACATGTAGTTAGAGGCTTCCAAAAGGCCCAATAAAAAGATTACAAAATTTCCCACTATATTTTTAGTATTTGAAAAATATACCGAGAGTGTATAGAGGGTTATAAAGAGGAAGCTATAAGTTGAGACTGGGAGATCAATCATAATGGAGGAGAGGCAAGATATTTTTACCTTATCCAAGAAGAAGGATAAAAAAATAGATAAGTCCCTATATATATATATATATAGGAATTTAAATCTTATTTTGAAACATAAAAGGATGCTCTATTATAGATACATGAAGGAACCAAAATGGAAAAGAGAGCACTAGAGAAATAATTATAATAAATAAGAGAACAATGAAAAATTATGCATGTTATAGTATAAATAAACATGGATATCCAAAGTGTTGCATCTAATTTTTATAATATTATTGAGGCTACTAGTGAAATGAGGGAAAAATTAACACATCACATAGTAGAGACTAATAAATTATTTAATTATTTGAAAATATATGAGAATAAATTGAAATTTCTTATTATTTTTACAACTAGCAAAGCATTTTTAGACCTAAATTTCATGGCATCATTGGAGGCTACCAATGATCTCAATTTGGTAGTCATTAGGACATAATATTCTAAGGATATGATTGATAAAACTAAGGTAGTAATGCCTAAGTACTCATAATATGGAACTCTCATCTATAATATTTTAGATGAAATAAAGCTTTCACATGCCAAGGATTCCATGGGGAGGCTTATCAACATGGATAGTTTTTACCAAGCTTTACATCAAGATTCAAAAAACATGAAAAAAATTATACAAGGGAATACCTTAGAGGAAATATAATTTGAGTTCAATTTTTAAAGGAAAAGGGTCAGTAAAGTTGAGATATTAAAAATTAAATTTGGGACTATAAACACTAAGCATGTAAGGCTCTTAGAATAGGTAAATAGGGTACAGAGGCCTATGTTTCATAATATGGACATAATAAAATACCAATATGACATTAGGTGTAAGAACTATCAATTTTTTAAAGCAAATAATAATTTTAGTGCCTTAACTCTTAGTTTGACACAAGCATCCACTTTAACACCTACAATAACTTTGATCACCATGGAAACACCCAATCAACCTTGATTTAAAGGCTAATTTTTTATGTATACATGAAAATATTAATTAATTATCACTTACAATTTACTTACACTTAGAGCATAAATTTAAATTTTCCTAAAGTATTTGTATGCATACATATATTTCATTTATTTGTATAGGAGAAATTATTTTCACATAGTTTTAGTTAGCTACGAGCATGCAAGCATGACACTTTGTGGCTAAAATTATAATTGAGGTTATAATTATGTAATGTAACCATGAGTTCACATGCATTAGGAGGATGAGGCATCACATCACAAATTTGATATATATTTATGTAATTTAATATTCCAAAGGGTTAGCAGATTCTACTAATACAAGAAAAAATCAATTTTAATTTTCATGCAACTGCATTTGTGTTCTTTCCTTCCATTATTATGTTATTAAGGTTTTGATTTTTTGTTTATGATAATATAATAACTTGAAGTGTGAAAATTATATAGACAATTTTAATTATTTTGTTGATGTATGCTAACCTTATATGTGTTAAATACATAAAAAGTTAGTAGATTCCATTGATATTTGAGCAATTAGTATAAATTGTGTTAATATTCCTAGTGTGTAAGAGTGTTTTATATTTGGTATAGTTTTTTAAGCATGTGCTAATTCTACCTTAAACACCTTCTTGGTCTAAGTTCTAACCTTCTAGTTAAGGGTGTGAAATAAAAACTCTAAAAGGAGTAACCTTTAATTGAGACAATCAAGTTTCCTATATCTTTACTACCAAAACATCATTACTATGTTTCCCTGAGTGTGAAATAGTTACAAGTAGTAAGTACTAGTTCTGATATCACTTTTCCACCAAGAAACTAGCATAGGAAGTGACCTCTTGAGCTCACAAAACTTTATTTTTTCTCTACCCTTCACTCTTTTTAAATTTTATTTAATTTGTATATATGCACTCAAGATTAAATATCACCTATCCATCCTACTCACTTAGGTTTTATTTCTACACTAGGATTCATTTCACTCTAATCAAAACTAGTTAACGACCTTCATACTCTACTTGATATTCCATAAAAAGGTTGTTTAACCCATATTTATAACTTTTAAACTAGAATGGAGGTCACTTCCTTTGAGATCCTAAAACTTTAGAGGATAAATCTTTTAAATTATTGACTTGCACAAGACCCACATCAATACAATCTGTTGGTCATCAATAAGATCTTAAATCTTATGTTTCAAGGAAAAAGATATGCTCGTATAATGTCCTAGTCCCTGGTGATAATTATAACAATAATTCACATAATATCCTTTAGGTATAGGTTTATTAATATCAACCTCTATATGATGGAGAGATATAATATGACATTCTATTAACCATAGGAGTAGAGAATGTAGGGATTCAAGTAGATGTCTAAACTATATCCTTGATGTATTAGATATGACAAGTTGAGTATGCCACTTTGACATTCAATTAACTATGGTGTTTGTTTCCTTTTTATGATTAATATTTTTTTACCTTATAATTTATTTTGATCATAAATTTTATCTAGATGTAGATGTAGATGGTGTGTTTTCTACACACTTGAGCTTATTTGATGAAATAATCTTCATTTCATGTTCCCTAACAACATGGCATATATCATCAAAAGATTTCAAATTATTAAAATAATGGAATCATGTAAATAAGTGAGAAAATTTTTCTTTAATGTGTCTTTCAACTCTTTATCTACCATAATATTGGTCATTTTATCCATCATTGTCTTATAACTCAATACATATTCATTGATAGGTTTATTTGTTCCTTATGTGATTTTGGTAATTTGAACATAGGAAACCTTTTTAAAAATATTAATGGAAAAGTGTACTAAATATTAATCTACAAGAGGTTTTAATTATTTCATAGATTAGAGAGGTAAAAAATATAACCAAATCAAATCATTGTCCTTGAGGCCTCTTAGAAATAATTTGGTCAAAAGTTTATCATTTGAGGCATAGTTAAGTAATGTCACATAAAAGTATCCAATATGTTGTCCAAGATCACCATTTCCATCATAACATGTAAATAGAGGTTCAATAAAACTATTTGGCAAAGGGTTCAAAAATATCTCAAGTATAATAAGGTTATGCAACACATCTTGTGAATCAATAGCATGAGGAGACTTTACAACATTCTATTCAATGTCTTTAAAGTTATCCTCCATGTTTTTTATAACTTGAAGGAGTGTTTGAAATATACACCCATTGGGGTTTATATTATCATTTTAATTAGTGACCAAAGGGGATGTAAACATTATTTTATTATTAATATGTATTGAAACTGGTATTTGAGTTGAAACATTTTATAATTTCATGGTAGATGTAGCAATAGTTGTTTCAAGAAATAAAGGCTAGAAATAAATAATTTATGCCTCTACTAGATGTATGTATTGTTTTAGAATCAATTTTCACCCTTGGATAGGGTTATTAAATCTCTCTCCATTTTAGCAACACTATGGGAACAACCCTAGGCTGTGGGTCACCTATGGTAGGTTTGGACCTCTAGAGAAGGCCAACTTCCTCCTAATGGATCACCTATACTAATTTTTTCACTGGGAAAAGGGTTAGAGAAGGGGTAAATGGTCACTAAGAAGGATAAAATTGTGATTGACCAAATTTAAATGAGACCTCACATAGGCATGAAGTAAACACTAAGGAAACATAAGATAATGCTAGCTCACACAATCTCATAAAAATAGCTACTTACATAAGTGTTTCATAAACTAGGTTTATGAAGCAATGAATGAAGGCAAATATAATATCTAAGAATTATTAAGAGATTTCATGAATGATAGAAAGAACACTAACTTAGACATGAAACTAAATTGGAGACACCTAGAAATGAGAAAGAAAGAGGGATAATTGGTATAGAATATTCTCCTTCACAATGCCATCATGCACAAGCTTAGCTAAACACAATTCATAGGGGAGAGATAGGTAAATAATGTCTTTATTGATTCAATAGGTATTTCATATAAAATTTGATAGGGTCTAGCATTATCAAAAAAGAATCTCTTCTCTTCCAAAATTGAGAGAGAATTTCTTATCAAAAGTGAGAGATCTTACAAATGGAAAAGAATAAGAGATATAGGAGAAGTGGAAGAGAGAGGGGGAGCATGCCATCCAAGACCATTAATTGATATGGCATTATTATTGATTTCTAAACCACCTTTGATTTAATTAAGACTAAAAATATTTGAGAAGAAATAAATGCTCCATTATACTCTCTAATCCCTGATCCATTTTATTTCATCTTTTGTGCCATCTCCAATTTCTTTTATTATGAGGACAAAGTCCTCATATCCATGGACTTGATAGATCCATGCCTAAGTCTTTTTAATTAGATGTAAGTACACATTTGTTAAAGCTATAACTTTGTCAAAGGAAAATACAATCTTACACAAATGCCTCTCTCCAAACCTAAGCATAAGTCTATTTTAGATTGAAAACCAATCCATTTATTAGTTTTCCTATATTCAATATCCATGAAGAGATTATAAACTTCATAACATCATTCTTGAACTATATTAGGTATAAATAAACCTATTCTACCTCTAAACCTTGTGGAAATTGAGAAGCCACTACACATGAGGATCTCCCTTCATGAAATGACATTGAAACCATAAGAAAATTGATTTTGCATGAATTGTAACCTCAAACAGAGTTCTTGACCTTAGGTCACATTTATTCTCTATTAAAGTCTCATGTCTTCTAATTTTAATGTCAACTACTGATCTTGAATTGGGCCTTCTAGATTATGACATTTGTTTGTTTCATGTTCAATCTTAGGATATGTTGACCTTTTTATTATGAGCTTACCATTGATCCTCGATGTATGATTTGAATGTGTACCATTGATTTACCTAGTAGTTACTATAGGTGTGACACTTGGTAAATATGCATTTATCTTCAAGATTCACTGACTTAATGACCTTTTACTTGTCATTTATCTACTTTGTTATGATGTATTACATATCATTGATCAGCTTGGACCCACTAGATTTATTAGTCACCACATGCCATTAGATCTTCATATGGGCACATGAGATCTTACCACTTGTCAACAATGCATTCATCTTAGGATATGTTGATATTTTGACTACAATCTTGCCATTGATCTTCAATGCATGATTTAACATGCTTTTTTGGATCTTTCAAACCTACTAACATTGTTGTTCACCCATTAACCATTGGATCTTGATTCAAAATTATGTGATTTGGACACTTTTCATCCCCCTATTTATCCTTGGAAAATTTTAATTTAAACTACCATTTCATGAGGCCCAAATTTGATGTATAATTGTGCATCCCACTCTATAAGCTCAATTTTATAATCTTACATCTTGAGATAGAGAGCTCATCAAGATAAAAAAAAATTAGGGGACCTTCTCAATATGAAAAACATCATGTACATGTGGTATTTTGACCTTGATTGACTTCTTAAGTGTATTTATTAAACATGCAACCAGATTGACATGTTTATTTCTATATGACTTGTGATGATGATCTAGATCTTCTAGGATTGTGCATGCCATTTTTTCCCTTCAAATCTCTGATGAACTAATGAGACTGATAAACCTAATTCATGCTCCTTGGATGCCATGAATCATCATGAAAACTTGATAAATCCTTTTTTTTGCAATCTTAGACGTGTTTCCAAGTAATTTGATTATTCACTCAATCAGGAACTCTACTCAACTAATCTATCCATGAAAAATATTGGTATGTGGGCCAAAATTAACCAACATTGTTGGTAAAATCTTGGGGTTTCATGCTTTCTATGTAATAGACTAATGACCTTTAAACTAATATATTATGCATCTAGAGTTTCAAGTTTTTTTCTCCTAGCTGATCATGAAAATAATACAAGGTTAGCCCTTTTCCAAAAAACCTCCTCTTAAAATGAGGACTAGAAGGAAACAAAAAAAAAACTATGCCGAAGGCACTTATTGAAAGGGAAACCCACAACTGAAAGTAAATGTGCATAAGGCACTTAGACGAAAACACAAGAAACTATTGTAATATGCTATAATATCATTCAATAGTTATAAATTTTTTTAATAACAAGGATTTAAATGAATTCCATTGAATGGGATGGGTAATACCTCTCCATTTAGTTGGGCATGATGAAAAGCATTATGTTTTTTGCATCCATGGATCAAATAAGGACCACTCCACAAACTATAAAACATGATATGGTTACTTGGTTTGGCCTTATTTGAGTTACATTTGAGGACTAGGTCCCCTTCTTTGAAGTCCCTTGCTACGGCTCTCTTGTGAAATTATTTTTTAACCTGAGCTTAATGTGACTCTAATGTATTCATTAAAATCTCCCTAGTTTCTTTAAGATCCATTAGCTCTACCATCCTCATGTTCATAGGCTCACTCTCCATCAACTCAAGTTGATGGGATAACTCCAAGGTAGGAAACTCAAGAACAATGGGTAATTTAGATTCCCTTTCATATATAAGGACATATGGAGAGTTTTTAATGGTAGATTTGGGAGTCACTCTATTTTCCCATAGGGTTGTCCTTAGTTTTGTATGTTATGTTATCTAATTTTCCTCCTTAGTTTTATTGATGATCATTAGCAAGTTATTTTTTGTGGACTTTACTAGTCCATTGCCTTAGGGGTAGTAATTAGAATATGTGTTGAGGTAGATTCCCAGCTTGAATTCTCATTCACTTGTCTTCATACAATTTTTTTTTTATGCATTATCTAAAATTATAATAGATGTGATAATAAACCTAATTACTATGCTATCATATAATTCCAATACTATTGCCTCATTAGCTTCTTTCAAAGCAATTACTTCCACCCACCTAGTGAGGTACTCAATTGTAGTGAGAACTAATTTATGCCCTACACTTAAAGGTGGATTTATCATCCCTATGAAGTCTAAACCCCAATCCATGAAGGGTTGTTCCATTTGAATTGGGTTGAGTGAAAGGGATGATAACATTTATTTTCTTACACATAGATCACATTTTTGACATTTTATAACCCATTCATAGGCATCTTTGAAGAGGATGGGCCATTAATAACTAGCTCTCATTACCTTTGCTACTATTGTTCTTAGATCAAAATGCCCTCTTATAGGTCCATCATGAAACTACTCCAAGAGCTTTGTCACTAGATTATCATAAATGCACCTAATAAGTAACCCATTGAGGTTTTTTATAAATAAAACCCCATTAATCAATCCATAAGTATGGGCTAAAGTCTAAAATTCCTTCTTTTTGCTCTGTCTAAACCTTGGGGCCATTCTCTTGTCATTAAGAAATGTGTCATATCTTGGAGCCAACTATTATGAAGTAGAGGTGCATCTATTTATGAGTTGTCTTATGTCACCAAAAAAAAAATTGTCTACTTAAAGGTCATCCACCATATGCACACATAATCCTTTGCCTCCTATCAGCTTGGTGACTTTGATCTCCACATCATACTCCATGACCTTGGTAATCCATCCTACTCTTTTCTCATTCAAGTATTTGATAAGGAGGAAGTCCCTAATTCTAGGATGATACACCATAAGATGAATATTTCTATTATAAATCATTGGCCTAATCTTTTTGAGGCTTATTAAAGCTATAAGAACTTGATTTTATATAAAAGTTTACATCAAAATAGATGATAGGTTTCTAACATTGGCAAAGGTGTACAATATGAAATCCTTTGAGAAATCAGGATTCATGAGTGAGGGTTCTTGGGTAATGGATTTTTTACTGGCCTTAAATTCTGATCTACCTTCATTTGACCAAGAAAACACTTATCTCTTATTCAGCATGGTAGTGATGGGTTTGACCAGGTTTGCAAAACTAGGTATAACACTTCTCATAAATTTTATCTTCCTAAGGAAGCTCTGGATTCATTTCTTGTGCTTAGGCAAAGAGAATGCTAAGACAACACTTATTCTACCAAGGTTAATGGATAACCCTTATTTTAAGAAAATGTGACCCAAAATTTTGCCTTCATGAATAATAAACACATTTTTTGGGATTTAAAGAGATACCATACTCTATGAATCTTCCAAAAGTCAACCTTAGATGGTCTAAGTGTTCACTAGATTTCTTGGAGAAAATTATGATGTCATCCAAGTAGATGAGTTGAATTTGATTCAACAACCATTAAAAATTGATGTGCATGGCTATTTGTAAAGTTTCCCCTATATTTTATAACCCAAAATGCATCTTATGGTAAGCATATGTGCCCCACGTAGTGGTTAAGGTAATATTATACTGATCTTCCTCTCTTACTAGCACTTGGTTGTAACTTGAATACCCTTCCAAAAGGGAAAAATGTTATAAACTAGAAACTATCTAAAGGAGTTGCTCCATGGATGTTAAAGGGTAGTGATATTTCAAAGAGACCCTATTTAGATCCCTAAAGTCAACACATAATATATTTCCCCACTCTTATTCCTTTAAGGCAACAAATTGGCAACCCATGAGGAGTGCTTACTAGGAAAGATGATCTTAGATTTAATTAATTTGATAAATTATTTACTCACAAGATCTTTTATTTTGGGGTTTATAGGAATTTTATTCTACTTTATAGGATTGGCATTAGCCTCTAGTTCTATAGTTGTTGGACCAACTTAGAATCAAAGACTCTCACGTCACTATATTTCTAAGCAAAGATGTTTGCATATTCTCTATAAAGATCAATAAAAGTATGCATTTCAACCTTATTACTTACCTTTAAAAGATTAAGGAGATTTTATTTAAGGATAAGGACTATTTAATAGTTCTCTTTACTTGTTCACATCACTTCATTTCCTTTTCTCATATGATCTCCCTCATAGAAAAGACCTTTAAGGGTGACAATCCCTTTAAGAAGCTTGTTAGATCTTAACTAAATAATTTGATCCTCATACCAATGCTGGAACTTTTCATAGTTTATGGAGGAGAAATTTTCTTCCTACTACAAGAAATAGGTAATTTTTTTTATCATTATCAAAGACCTACCAATGAGCTTCATTGTCTGGCATTGATGGTCTTACCACCACTTTGACATATGGCTACACCTTGGTCCTTTTTAACTCGTTGAGGATATCAAATTGAGATCCCATGATTTCTAACCTATAAACATGTTTATTTTGGTTCCTTAGAATTTATTATATGTTAAAGGCCTCAAAATCCTCAATTAGGTCCCACACTTTATGTTTATAAGACGTCATCAAGGGATTCTTGGTGATACTTTGGACTCTAACCTAGTGCACTATCAGCTCACTATCTCCATAATCTTAAAATTATTGGATCCTTATCTTACTATCCCATTGAAGGATATGGATAAGGACCTCATATTATAATAAATTTTAGGATAAAATTGATTTCAACATATAAGAAGAGAAATACTTGTCATTTGAGGGGGATACTAGCATTACAACTACACCTGTTCCTATTTTCTCCTTTAACTAACAAAGAAAAATTTCCATAAGCCACTAAGATCTACTTGAGGTCTAATGAGGGATGGTATGGGTTTATTATCTTCATGTAAGTAGTATACACCCATGCCCCTCTCTTTAAATCCTTTGAAGGTATCAACCAAATGATTTTCATTTCATAGTTCATCTAAGAACATGTTTGATATCTCCTTAGGATGTGTGTTTAGTTCTTGACTACATATAAATTCATCTTTAGTAATGATGGTACAATTGATGTTTATGATATTTATCTCAGAAATCTATATGTGGAATTATGCAATGGTATTATATTTGATTGATACTTTGGTCCCATATCTTGTTATAAAATACCATGTATGACCAATCTACTATAAGATAACCTCTAATATTTGTAGTGAATTCTATGGATAGGCATAAGGAAAAATGAGGAGGTACATCTATTATCAACACATATTGAGCCATTGAGACACTAACACAAGCATGAAAGGTCAAGTTGAGGTCTCTGATGATACCAAATGGCTTGGTAGAAGAACCATCAAGTTTTAGAACTCCTTTCAACTTGAGCTCATATTTTAGATCAAAATGATCAGCTAAGGAATTTAGAATTACTAATGTCTTATCCTTAATTTATAAAAAGCAATTGTTCACTCAAAAAATACCAAGTATCATTAATATATATAAGGGAGGAGGTTTAACCACCTTAATTGATTGCCCTTCACTAGGTCCTTTGATTTTATTGGTGAGAACCACATCCTCTTTGTTGAGTTCCATCTCAAGAACCTTTATCTTTGATAATCCTTATTTAAGGATATTTATCTATCTATGCATGGATGGAATGTATCACATTGGCATACACACATTATATGTTTTCATTTTCTCCATAATGTTGATGGGTACACCACCAGTGAATTTATGAGATTTGGGGAACAAAGGAATTCCCCTAATTTTGATTCCTTGAAGTTAATGGAACCTTTGGAGCATATATACATTAAATTGGCTTTGATATTGAAGGAGTAATGGTAGGAATCACTTTGACTACTTCTTTATTACCATTCATGTTCCTTATTTTGAACCTTGTATTTGCTACCACTAGAATGTATGTCTGGCTAGAACTAGACTACTGATTGAGTACATAACACTCTTATTTCTCATAATTTATCATTTTATCACCAAACTATCTTGGTATTTGATTAGGTATTTGACCTTGTTGAGGATATTCTAGTTTTGTCATCATGGGTACTTCTTTTTTCTGAGCCATAAGAGCTTGATTATACCCATAATTGGGAACCTGCTACCATTAATCATTGAAATCTTGATTAAAATAAATGATTAGATTAATGGATTTCCAAAAATACTATATCCAAGGCATGGTATCCTCAACTTATTGAATAATGTTATTTTTCATTGGGAGTAAAATTTTGGAAGTGCTTGTAACATTTGGAGTAAAGTTGTTTTGCCTAACTTAGTTAGGCTGCCCTTGCCCTAGCTTTGACCTTGGTCTTGGACTTGGAAGTTTCCTTTGTAGGTTGGCCTATTTTCTTGATAATATTGTTTTTGAGGTTAATATGAGGTTTAGCAAGGACTATTTAAAACTTGTTTCCTCTTAACATTCACCAATTCATTTGCCAAAGATTAGAACATGCTCTTAAGCTCTTAAAAGTTTTTTTGTTCTTGGGAATCACTAGATTGACCAGTGAAATCCTTTTATTTCTTAGGTGAGGGTATAACAAAAATTTTAGGCAAAAGAGTAATGACATCAAGGGGAGGAATAGAAATAATGTGTGGTCTAATCTTAGGGAACAAAGGTATTGGTGGTCTAAGTGTCAGCTTGCTAACTTGTACTAGATAATATTTTTCTCTGATTTCCACCTCATATGAATTTGGAGATGTGTTTACACTAATATATTGGATCATTATTACAATGTTAATATTTATGGATTTCAAATATTAAATAAATACAAAGCTAGGGGTAGGCCTAATAGAGATTGGGATTCTATCTCAAGTATTTTGGAACATTGTATTGAAGTCTTGCATAACTTCATGATGGGCTCTTTTAATTATGGTTAATTTATATGCAAGTGAAAAATGGTCACTTTTATCTTCAATTCTATTACACAATTCATCTAATAACTAATCCCATGTGGTAATGGAATTAACAGTAATGCTTCCATTCTAGTATAAGGTTTTACCTTTGAAAGAGATGGTTAATAACATAATTGCCATATTTTCCTCATTGATATCATGAATTTTACAAAATTTGGTGATATCCATGAGGTGTTTAGAAGGGGTTCTAGCTTGGTCTCTAGTAAAATAAGGCATGCTTTTACAAGATACTACTAGGATAGGATCATAATTATGGATGTCTAGAGAACTTCTACCATTAAAATCCATAAAAACTATATGGGATACCATGGAAATGAAAGGGTTTAACAAATATCTTCTTCTAGGAGTGGTCCTTGAAATTGACCGAGGAACAAAGTTGCCTTTAGAAAGGTGTGTGTTGGTAAAGCTTAATATCTTTACTTATTTTAAAGGCAATTAAATTAACTCAAATGGAATACCTTTAGGAACTAACCTTATAGTCACCTTTGGTAATAGATGTAGCCATTGCTTTGATACTAAAATTTTGGATCTTCTTTTTGATTCACTATATGTTGTTGTTTAGAAGCTATAACTATTAAAGATTGATCAAACTAGAATCAAAATTTGACCAATATTATTTGAAATGATGTCCCATTGGGCATGCCAAAAAATATTTTAACAATAATTTCCACCCTTATAAAGTGTTCTTCAGGCTCTCTCTAATTTTGCTACACTATGGGAACAACCTTAGGTTGTGGGTCACCTATGGTGGGGTTGGACCTCCAAAGAAGGCCGACTTCCTCTTGAGGGATCACCTAAACTAATGTTTACACTAGGAAAAGGGTTAGAGAAGGGGTAAAGCGTCACTCATAAGGATAAAATTTCAATGCACCAAATTTAAATGAGAACTCACATACAAATGAAGTAAACACTAAGGAATCATAAGACAATGCTAACTCGCAAAATCTCACAAACTAGCTAGTTTCATAAGTGTTTCATAAACTAGGTTCAAAAAGTAATGAATGAAGGCAAAGAGGAGTTATAAGACTCATTGGGATCTTGTATAAATTATAAAAATGAGACTAACCTAGACGTTAAACTAACTTAAAGATGCCTAGAAATGAAAAAGAGGACAAATTGCATGGAATATTCTATTTCATAATGTCATCATGCAAAATCTTTGATACACATGATTTAGAGGTGAGAGATAGGTAAAGAAAGTTTATATTTCTTCAATAGGTATTTCATACAAATTTTTATAGGGTCTATCCTTATCAAATGAGAGTCTCTACTCTTCTATAATTGAGAGAGAATTTCTTATCAAAAGTGAGAGAGCTTACAAATGGAAAACAATAAGAGAAAGGGGAGAAAGCGGAGAGAGAGGGGGAGAATTCCATTTGATATCATTAATTAATCTACCATTATTCTTGATTTATAAACCAAATTTAATCTAATTAGGACTAAAATTCTTTGAGAATAAATAAATGCTCCACTGTACCCTCCAATCCTTGATTTCCTTTACTTTGATCTTCTATGTCATCTCCACTTGATTTTATTATGAGGAGAATGTCCTCATATCCATGGACTTGAAATATCCATGCCTAAGTTTACTTAAGTGTCTTTAAGTAAATGTTTTTTGAATATATAACTTTATCAAAGGACAATACATTCCTACACATTTTCCCCTACTCTAAACCTTAGCATAGGTCTATTTTAGATTGAAAACTAATCCATTTATTAGTTTTACTATAGTTAATATCCATGAAGATCTTACAAGATACATATAATTGTTATTGAAATATATTAGGTATAAATATACATATTCTACCTCTAAACCTTGTGGGAATTGAGAAGCCACTAGACATGAGGATCTCCCTTCATGAAACAATGTTGAAACCATAAGAAAACTAAGTCTGCATGTATTGGATCTTCTAACAGAGGTCTCAGCTAAGACTTAATGTTATCCATTTAAATATTTTCCCTAGTTTTATCTTAGGTAACATTTTTTCTCTATTGAAGTCCCTTTAGATTTGACTTTTAATGTTAGCTTTTGATCTTGAATTGGGCCTTCTAGATTATGACATTTGTCAGCTCCATGTTCAATCTTAGGATACACTAACCTTTTGACTATGAGATCAACATTGATATTCAATGCATGATTTGAACATGTACCATTTATTTTATTTTTATTTTACATGGTCATGACACTTGGAAACTATGCATTTATCTTCAATATTCACTAATTTGTTGACCTTTTATTCACCATCAATCTACTTTGGTATGATAGATCATACACCACTAATCAACTTGGACCCACTATCCTTGGTATTTATATGGGAAATTAATATATTTACAAATTTTATGCATGCATTAATCTTAATATTATTTAACCTTTTGACTATGAGCTTGATGTTGATCTTTGATGCATGATTTAAATCACTCCATTGGATCTTCTAGACCTACAAATATTATTGATCACTCACTCACCATTGAGTATTGACTCTAACTTATATAATTTGGACACATTTCAACCCAACTTTTATCCTTGGAATATTTGAATTTAAATAACTATTTCATGAGGCCCAAATTTGATGTCTTTACACACGTCTCACTCTACAAGCTCAACTTTGGAAGCTTATATCTTGAGATAGAGAACTCATCAAGATAAAAAAAAATTAGGGAACCTTATCAGCATGAAAAAAATCATGTCCATGTGGTCTTTTGATCTTAACAAATTTCTTAAGTCTATTTATTAAATGTGCAACCAAAATGACCTATCTATTTCTACATGATGTGTGATGATGGTCTAGCTCTTCTAGGCTTATGCATGTCATTTTTTCACTTCAAAGCTTTAATAAAATAATGAGACTTTGATAAAACTTTATTCATGCTCCTTTACCTCATGAATAAAACTTTATTCATGCTCCTTTATCAAAGTCTCATGAAAAGTACAATTGCACCCAAATAGGACATTAACACTATGACACTAGTGTTCAGTTATGTTAGTAGCATCCATATGGTAGAACTTGAGGAACTAGGCATATGGATACCTAAATAAGGGTATGGGACTGATTTTGAGATGTCTATGGATGTTTGTGGCTCACATGAAAGCTAGATATGTGTCTAAATAGGCCCTAATATACGTGTAGGGTTAATCTAGGGATGGGTGGTCTCAAGTAACACTTTTGGCACTCAAATAAAATTTTAGATGACTACATTTGAACCCCCTTTATTCTAAAAATGTATCAAATAAAGATGACTAAGATAAAGGAAAATAAATGTACATGGACTTACCTAAGAGGTAAATCTTATGAATTTGAACTAAAGTATGTGAAGCATGCTCCATTTCATATATTACAAATGAAACATGGAATAAATTAGTCCTTACCTAAGAGATATATAAAAAAAATACAAAAGTGAGTAAAGAGATAAAAGATATGAAAGGAATGAATACACCTGACCAAGTACATGAACCAATGCATAAACCTGGTGACATCCTCTGTGTGCATGTCTATAGTGACTAAACTGGTTAATACCTTAGACTGAGATGATGTCTTACTCAATCCCCACATATGGGTGTCTTAATAATTCAATCTATTTTTCACTCCATCATCTCCCACCCCTATTTAGTGGATCATGATATGAAAATAACTTGGATTGGATTGATTTCTTGTCTAACCCTCTTATATAGGTAGCTCAAGAACTCAAATGGGATATGACTCCATCACTACCTAACCATGTATAGTCGATGCATCTATAACTAAAATTTTATAATGTAACTAAAAATATTTGATTGTAACTAAAAATATATATAATTGTTCTATCACCACTTAAGAATTCTAGAATGAAAGTCGACCTAGGGGCTTGTCAGGCACTCAAATATGTATTTTAGGGACAATGTAGTAATGCTAACAATTATATATATATATATATATTAATGCATCAATATAGTTAATAAATTAGAATATGGTGTTTGGTGTGTAAAATGTAGAGAATGAAATGCAGTTTTCCATTATATATGATAAATTAGTGTATAAGTGAGCATATGGAAATAACGTGCCATACACATGCCTCCAAATCTGATATTTGAGTATATGGATTCTAGATTGAGTTTTAATAATATGTATTTTAGTATATAAAAATTAAATAAGAGTGATCATGCCATGCATGATGACACCAATATGAGAAACCTGGTATGATGTTATGAAAAATTGAGCAAAAACATATATGTAATTGAATATTTGTAAACCTAGACTATAACTATTGTTCCTTTATATAAATTCTAGAATTTATTGTTTCTAGGGATACTAATATAATAGAATCACACCTTAGACAATATTTTAGTGGTTCTAGTGTTCACTTTTGGTGATAGTTTCTAATTGTGATGTTTTTTTTACCAAACTAAATCCAATCTCTATCTGAGTACTTTCCACTATATTTTCTTGAAACTAAGCTATGTATTATGTGACTGCATGTTGTAAACTATACTATGAATGAATTTATATGGCCTAATATTTGTAATAAATTTCTATGAGTTCCCCATCTTTTGAGGGTTTAAGGGGAGTTTTTTAACTTGTTCAAGAACTATCCTCAAAATAAAAAGCTTTACTTGGTATTTTTTAGACCGAGCATATATGATATCTACATAGTAAACCAATATAATGTGTATATATGAGATTGGAATGAAAGATAAGTTTAGCATAAGTTGGTAATGTACAATGTATGTTATATCTAGCAATCACAAGGTTTTCAAGATAGATATAAGAATGTAAGCATGTGTATTAACAACAAATATGAGTAATACACTAACTACCTAGGGGATGGGGCATGATCACCATCATGACACCTAAGGAGAAATGGGAGATGTGTGAGTTACTTCATAGAATATACAACTAGAGTGTGTAATAATCAAGATACAAGTGTCATGGCCATGATGCATACATGAAAGCATACATGCAACACATATGAGGCACAAAAAGTAGGCCAATGAGCCATAATATAAGGGACATGGGCACATGTCACTAAATCTAAAAAATAAATACAAAAAAGGACATGTTAAAATTTACACATACATAAATATCAAGTAAGTTGGCATGGAGCCACATAGAAAGGCATGTAAAAATGTATGCATACACAATCAAGGAAGCACACCCAAGGATATGAGAACATGTCCAAATAATAGATATAATGAAAAGAAGTGGCAAAGAACTATATAACAATGAAATATTAAATTGACATATAATATATGTAAAATCATAGAGATACAATGAAGTATAAACTATTAAAGCTATAAATGAAATTATGCATGAACATGTGGTATAAATTCATATTAAAAAAAAGAGATTCATAAACTGAGTCTAGAGTAGTAGTAGTCGACATAAAATTTGAGTGGTGTAGGATGATCAATATCAAGATATAAAAATGTTGAATCATGATATAGAGTATATAAATATGTAATATGTAAATTAGAACTATGAATATGATTCCCCCAAATACATGAATGTGTCAAGTGAGGACCCTGTGTATGTGCCCATAGTGGGTAGATAGTATCAAATATGGATTTGTGTGGTGTACTTGGGTCCTATAAGTATATGCAAAAACTTGAAAACAAAAAGTAATGCATGTATGTATGATAAAACTAATTATACTAAGATAGATATCATATGTATCACCTACAAAGTATAAAAATTATAAACCTAAAAATGTATACAATCTATTATTTGTATTTTCTAAGAAAATTTCTGAATGTTTTTGTGTTTTTGACATTTTAAAAAATTTCTAGATATAATCTATGTACAAGTAAAATGAAAATGAAGCTATATACAAATATCAAGAATACATGAAGCTATGCACAATTAAATGTTGTAAATAAGTGAGATAATGTAAAAAAGAAGTGTAATGCCTCTATAGACATAAGAACACATCCATGGGATGTGGATAATCAAATGGAGGATCTAGTGGGAGGTCATCTAATATTAGATATTAAATTTGACCAAAATCAAATATATAATCATCATCATCATCATAATCATACCATGTTTTATGTATAAGTGTAGCCTTACCCTTAGCATTAGTATAGATTATAAAATTTTTTACTCTACTGTGTAATAAGCCTCCTGTGTGGTCCCAGGGTAAACCACATTTTATTATATGGTATCTATATGAAATATATTATTTTCATCTCAACCATCATGTAAAATGAAAACTATGTGTCACTCATGAAATAAATTCAAGCATATATATATATATATATATATATATATATATATATATATATATATATATATATATGTAATTAATGTTGGCATCCATTACCTATAACCATGTGCTACCAAGTGTAGCCTATATATGATTAACTTTGCTTGTGATGAAGAGTAATGCTTTGGCCACCTTTGGACCACATACAAATAGTAGTTTGATATGTCCTAAGGAATAGTAACAATGTATATCATGTTGTAGCTCACATTAATGATGTTTTATGTGATGTAATAGTCTAATTTCTAAGTGTTGGGATTTGAATCATCATCTGTAGAATAGTGGATGAAAACTTGGATAGTCAATGGATCATTCCACAAATATCTACGTTGATGAAGAATATATCATGGTACATGTACTAGTGGGGATGGAGGTTGTGTAATCTAAATAGTGCCTAACCCTTTAACCAATCCAACTTATGATGTAATTTTGAACACATATTTGTATCATGTCTTGTAATCTTGTAAAAGTGGAAAAAGGGTCTACCATCCTATTATGACAATTTTTTGATAGATCTATGATGAATTATGGGTAATACAAATAATCCTATACCAAGTAATATATGTATAATTTTATGTGGTATATCTTGTAAACTACCTACCTAAATCCATATAAATGGGTCAATATCCATATATGTAACCATATATATAGAGTGTATAGAGTAATTTGCCTATAAATATAACTTAGTGGTTAGGCATGTAGATATAGGACAATGAATTATGGGTGTTGTGTCTGTGAGAAAAGTCATGAGTGATTTAGAATCATCTATATACTCTCTAGGGTCAACTAGTGTGAATAACAAACCACATAAGTAATCATCAATGTAAAGAGGTGTTGGATCATCCTCTATGGTGGCATAAGAATTTATATTAGAGTTTCGGATATATACTTCCTCTAAATTAATAGGTAATGGTAAGTGTTCTTTGATAATCCATATATCCATTGTGGGTGGGGATAATTGTATTATATGATGGTCCTCATCCATCATGGGTGAAGGTAATTATGCTCTAAGAGGATCGGAATGGTTTTAAAAATTATGGTGCTAGACTCCCTAACCTCATATGTATGCATATAATCTATCATAATCTTGAGAGGTGGGGACTCTATGAGAGCATGAGGTGTCCCATATAAATATCTATTAGACAAGAGTATAAGTATCCATCATGTAAAAAAATGACACATTTGTATAAGCTAGAGGGTATAGCCTCTATAACATATATCTAAGGTCTCCTAAATAATATGTTACAGTGAAAAATATTAGGCATCACCCAAAACTATGTAGGTAGATTTTTTAGCCCAATCATAATATCTAATATAATATAACCTAGTGCTTATCTAAGAATGTCATAAAAACCTCTAATGTTCTTATATGTGTTATAAATGGATGCTATATCAACCCTCATATTCTATAGAAAAGTTAGGTTGTATATGTTAACTCATGAAACACTATCAATTAAAAATCATTTAATAACACTTTTCTTGATTTATGCATGAATTAACAGTGGTATATTTTGATCAATAACTAACTATGATGGAAAATACTCATTGGAAAAAGATATAACATCCTCAATGTCCTTGATAGTGTTCATTGTTGACCAAATTTGACTTTTATGTCAAATTGGGACACCCCTAGGTAAAATAT
Source organism: Torreya grandis (assembly GCA_037957365.1). Taxonomy (NCBI): domain Eukaryota; kingdom Viridiplantae; phylum Streptophyta; class Pinopsida; order Cupressales; family Taxaceae; genus Torreya; species Torreya grandis. Next base: position 725,886 of record JARHVA010003892.1, on the reverse strand, counting down.
TGACTTTTAGGCCTATAAGGAGGGTATAAAATATTTTCATGAGATTTTTTATAGGTATTTTGATGTCTTTTAATTCTATATTATGTTTGATATTACTCATATTAGTTTGTTTGTCATTTTTAGTCATTAAATGTGCTTTTAAGAGTCATAAATGCAAGTGTCATGGTTTTGAATGTGATTAGGTGTCATTTTTTAGTGTAAAACATCCAATAGGTCAGTTAATATTTCAGGTATGTTAGTTACCTTAGAGTGTTGTAGGTTCTCTAATTGAAATTATAGAAAACAACTCAAAAGAGAAGAAAATGGCACTTGTATGACACATAGGGAAGTGTGCCACATGTAAAAGGATCTCAGGATGCATATTAATATTATTAAAATTTATTTACATGTTATATTAATATATTAAAGTGTTAAAATTAGGCCAAAAATATTTTCCTACCTTTTTATTCTTCTTGGCAGACTAAAGTGACACTCAAGTTTTTACTTGGTACAAAAAACATAGGTAGTTTTAGGATAAATGATTTTGGGAGGTTGTTTTAAACTCATACGCATTAAATTTCATATAATAATTTTTATTAATGGTTTAATGTGATTTATAAATCATCTATTTTAAGTTGACTATTCAAAATTGCTTACTCATCTATGCACCCTATAGATTTTGCCTTATTTTAGGGGATTTCATAAATTATTTTTACTAATTTTAGAGGATGTTTAATTCATTACCTAATGATTACCGTGGTTTTTTTAATGTTATAAGTTTTTTAGATGATCAAATAAAATCAAAATTACAAATTGGTCTCTTCTGAGTGTGACAAACATCTTGCACCATTTTTAGGGTTTCATGCTTTATCATTAGTTCTAATGGATTTTTTTAGTGTTATTTAGATGTTTCAAATAAGAAATTAACACCATATTCACATATCATCCTCCTTATCCAATAATGTTCATGATTTGTAGTCATTGATGCCCAAACACTTGCAATCATCCATGGATAGCCACATAAAGGTGTAAGAAAGATATTTCATGTTAGAAGGATGTTTTATAACTTATATCAAAGTGACCTTGGTATAAATCATGCATTACGAGGGTTGAAATAAGATTATTTTCCCATGAGGATCTTTCTCCACCTTGTTGTTCCATTCCAAGCAATCACTGCCCATAACTCCACACTTGTTACATGCACTATGAAATATACATCTACATATAATAATACAGAGACCAAGATGGCCATTTTGAAGTGATTAGAAAGTGATAAAATCAAATTTTTAATCCTAGTAGGTATAAAAGATCATGGTGGAATTTTTTGGAATGATGGTTTGTTGAACAAGTTGAAGAATCCTATTCAGGAGATAGATGATTGAATTCTAGGAACATTTCCCAAGAATGACAAAATAAAGGTCTTCACTATTTTGTGTAAATGTTATAGAATGGTTGAGGTAAATCTTGGAATAATTATGTTGGTAAAAATTGTATCCCTTGGTAGGATGAAGGGCTATAATAAGAATGGGGTCAGGAGAATTGGTGGAGATCAGTTGTTTGAGGAGCCGAAATCACATTTTATGCACTAAAATGTTTCATTGAAACCTACATGCCTGATTCCTCAAGGAGACCTTCTATACCCAAAGTGAAAAATGAGACTATGCCAAAATTTATTATTATTTATAATGGTTAAAGTGACATTAATTACCTATGATATTATTAAAGGAAAAATATTATTATTTTACTCCAAATCGCACTCAATCTTTACAAGTTCCCAAATGAGCATCTATAGGTAAGAGGTAGTGGGTGACTCAGGTAAGGTATTTGGATGATGTTTTAACCCATTAAACATGGAAAATATAGATATATTACGTGAAATATAAATATTTAAGGAAATTTTACCAAACACTACAACCTAAACCTAAAGCAAGTATGGACACCTATTGACTTCATTGCTTAGTTGACTCTTTCTAACTATGTTGACAAAGATTATGAGAAGAAATAGTTATTATGTTCTAACATTGTTAAAATGAGATTCATAAGTTTGAATAATAAATTAATGTTCTTATTGATTCATTTGGGGTGTTGAAACATCACCTCCAAGGTTCAAATGAACTAATAATGACCTTAGGGAAGGTCTTAAGGGTTTATGAACATAATTGACTGTGTTGGCCTAGAGGGGCATTAAATAATTTTGAGGTCTTAAAGAGAAATTATAACCAAAATATGAAATAAATTAGTTAAATACACTAGTATATCATCATTGAGAGTCTCACACATTGTGATTAGAGTCTCGTCAAGGAAAACACACCTACAAGGACTCTTCCAAATAGAGAACATAATTAGTAAGTAAAAAGGAGAGGTATTTAGTGTGAATAGGGCATGAATATGAAATGAATCAATATGGATAATTACCAAAACATATTTTTAATTTAAATGGATTTTATTAAATATTTAAAATTTACTCAAACTGTAATGTAACCTACATGTAAATTCCATTAGAGGAGTAATTTAAACCTACAGGCCTTAGAATAAAATCAGTCAACAATGGTTATAGGTAGACAGTGAACAATGTTTGATACTTATTGAAGTTGGATATACAATATGAGTATAATTAACCTTAAAATTTTAAATTTCATTAATATAATAATAAGAGGTATCTTAAAAATATGTTAAAACATAATATATTTCAATAAACCCCTGAACAATCTACCCTTAAAAGAACTAGTCTTGGAATTTGTGGTTCTGAAGGGTCAGATCATGCATTTAGGAACTAAATTTTTATAAAAATAATCATAAAAACTTTTATAAACCCATATAATACTTTTTTTATGAATAAATAATGTAACACCCCTCTATTTTTTCTCAAAAGTAGAGCACTCTTGAGGAGCAAGAACCCTGTAGTTTTGAATGAGGGTGATAAATAAGATAATAAAAAGTTGTTTAGACACTCTTAAGTGAGTTTTTAAAGTTTAATCACACCCATAAAAACATGTTAAACCAAACAATAACATATGAAACCAAACAAGGTACTCCATACTCCTATGTTTGCAATTAGACCTAATGGGCAAAATTAAGGCCTAAAGAGAAAATGAAGAGAAACTTTCATTTCTATTATAGAATGAATATTATATTGAGTTGGAAAATTTTATGGGTTTTATTATGGATATTTTAAAGCTATTGGAAACATATAATCCACCAAAAATATCATTTTGAGCCAAACTTATAGGTAGGCCTATTGGACATGGCTAGACCTAGTGTTTAAATCGGGGTTTATCATCACTTATAGCATGATTTAATTATTAAAATTTGTGGAAACATGTTCATGGGGTTATTAAAGAGGTTTTAAAACTCTTGGATTTAAAATAAAGCTAGAATAATCCATTTTTGGACCTTTAACTAACTTAGACTCATGCAAATTGGAAAAAACAAGCTCGATGAGGCAAGTTTGGTTACTCATATCTTCCATGAGGTTATGTATGGTGTAAAAATAAATTTAGGGTGGTTATCAGGGTCCCATAAGATCACTTTTTTGGAATTTTTATTAAATTTTAATGTGGAAGTTTTATGAACAATGCTTAATACCTAAAACTACCCTAAAACCCTACTAAACTGTCAACCAGGACCAATTTGAAGAAATGGAGTTGGAGATGCAATAAAATGGCATAATTTGAATATAATAGATATTTTATGATGAAAAGGACTCTCTAAATCTCCCTCTCATGTAACTAACCATATGGACTTATATTAATGTGGTGTAAAATAGGCTCTTTTTGACCATTTTTTATGTTTTGTAAGTTCTAAAATGATTGAAGAGATGAAACCAAGTTTGGGTGAAATATTAATAATTTATATAGATCCCCATATTAAATTAATTACTTTAATAAATTATAAGTTCCCCAACCAAGTGTTTTGACTTAGCCTATCAAAACTGGCATATTGCACAATCTAGGGAGAAGTGTGAAAACTTTAAGTGGATGGCCTTTAAAGGTGTCCCTGATGCTTCCAATGCCATGGAGGGTATTTGAAAATGTCACCCAATAATTTTTTTGATTTTTTATGTAAAATTTAATTCATTTTTGGGGTCCAAGTGTGCAAGGTGCATAGAAGAGTATTTTTTTGGATAACAAATGATAATGGCTCAATTTTAGAGGTTTCTAGAGGACCAAGCATGTAACCAATGCATGGAGAAGAATGTATGAGAGTATAATCTTAAATTAAAATCATTATTCCTGATCCTAATTAGTTATGGGATGTAAAAATAGGTCCAATTATGTAGGTAGTTTTTGTTTATCCAAAATGAAGATTTTTGTGCACATTTTGCAAGACTTTGATGACTTGGATTGACATTTATACTTCATTAACTTGCATGGTTCAAAAAATATCCTCTTATCATGCATGGATTAGTTATTTTATAATATATATATAAGTGTTATTGTGACCATAAAACTTCTCTTCTTCTCTCTCTCTCTCTCTCTCTCTCTTAAGCTCTATAAGAGCTAGCCATTTTGGCATTGTATGGGATGCTCTACCTAAGTGTGGTGAAGACCTGATAATTTGTATAACTATTGATAAATAAAATGACTAAGTGTTACCTATTACATGAATTTTCATAGTGTGTTTTACTTTAATTTTGAATTTGCTTAGTGAAAACTATAGATTCCTTAGCAAGCTATCACATTCTCTCACCTATTTATAGCTTCTTCTTGTAAGGCATGTGATGTGTTATAGGAAATGTCAAAGTTTGATGGATTTAGTCTCTTAATTATTTCAAATAAATTCCTATTATATAGTCCTCTTATATTTTCACATTCATCCATAACCCCATAATGTAACATTGATACAAGAAGAAATATATTAGAGAGCGTATGTTTAGTTGTCCTTCAATTTCAATTGTAATATGCATATGGTTAGATGTCATCAGTTAATTTGGTTTATCATATCCCTTAGGTTAGTTTAATTTCACTTATATTTCTCCATTTTCACCCCCTAAAGTTAGTAGTAGTTTTAATCCTAAGTGGTACATCAAGGGAGTTATCCCTATCTAGAGACTCACCTTATTCCTTTGGTTGCCCACAATCCTAGAGGTAATTCCATTGTGCCACTTGGATGAGGAGAGATTTTAATCTCCTCAAAGTTTTAAAATACAATTGAAAATAGCTTTTGTCATTCTCGATGGGACTCTTGTTCTAAGAGATTGAGATATTTTTGGTGTTGTCTCTCAACAATCAACCTTTAGAGGCATCTTTTCAAGCATCAATGGTGACTCCAAAGATATATTGGTTGGTCAAGCAACAAAACTTATCATTTTAATACTTATGGTAACATTTTTTATTTGTGTTATTACTTTTAATGAATATCTATGGCTGACTTTAGTGTTGATTTCTTATTTACACAAGTTGGTGAGACATTTCAAGCTTGTGTCATTCCCTATCAGTATGAACAAGTCCTTAGTCATTATTGTCATGACCCTTACCAGCCCCAATATGAATTTCATCAACCTCAATATGATCATATATAGCACATACATTATTATAACTAGTCCTAAAATTATCCTTCTCCATGTCATGTTAATAGTTAATCGAGCCACTCCTCAAGCCAACCCATTTCCACCTTAAAGAAGATACTATAGAGCTATGAGGGATATATTTTAAAGCTTGATACTATTAGGGGATGTGGATAAAAGGTTCCTAATAATTCCATCCATAATGTGATAAATTCATTAGAGCTAGTAAAAAAGGAGTGGATACCTATTGAGATAGCTAATTGCCAAAGACTCACAAGTGAGATGCGAGATGTGAATGGTTTTATTGCATCCTTGGAGGATAAACTTAACAGTCATAGAATCAAAGCTCACCAAACATATCAGAATTCATATCCACTTCCCCAAATTTCCCTTACATGACCCATACTCATGAGGCAAATCATGTATATCAAAGCCATCCTTTTCCCAATCAATTGGAGGAGAGATTTGAAAAGAGAAATCTTTTGTTTGAGGAAAATATTGATAGTAAAATTGAGCTAGAAAATATGAATACACAAAAATCCATGTTGGAATCAAAGGAATTGGAGTTCAAATCCTCATTATCCTCTCACATTTCATCCCCACCACCTCAAACGGATACTCATAATTCCAATGCAAGAGGGTAATGAGGGTTTGAACTCCACCCAATGTCATAAGTTGGAGTAAGATAGCGGAGTCATGGGAAAAGAAGGAGAAAAGTCTTGACCAAGAGTTTGAAATTGAGAATACATACAATTGTGATTAACACCCTAAACACCCTATTATGATGATATTTACCTACATACCAATACTATGAGGAGGGATTGAGCCCATTGTAGTTCTCTCGACCTAAGTATTGGTGAAAGTGTAAGTGATGCTAGTATGAATGATGGTTTTAGTACTTTTAATGAGGCTTGAAATTGAAAATATATGTATTTTGAGCTTAGGATGGTTTTAAAATACTATAAGTAGGATTATGTTATAATAGGTATTAATAACCTTGATTGTGCATAACTTTTTCTGAGCTTGTTTTTGTGTATTTGCACCTAATTTCCATCTAGTGTATAAACAGATAAAGTCATGTATATTTATTGATTTAGTACTTGTTTGTTTTTTGAAATATGTATATGATGATCCATGGTGCCTTATAAATTGAAATTATATCCATTGGAGCTAAAATATGGAAAAGGACAATAAAAACCAAATAGGACATTAACATTGTGGTATTAGTGTTGAGTTATGACATTAATGTCTACATGGTAGAACTTGAGGCATTAGGGACCTAGATGCCTAAGGAAGGTTTTGAGACTAATTTTTAGATGTCTAAGGATGTGTGTGGCTCATATAAAATTTGGATAAGTGCTAAAATAGGCACTATGATAGGTGGGTGGTCTCAAGTAAAACTCTTGGCACTCCAGTGACATTTTAGATGACTACAGTATCAACCTATTATTTTGTGTTTTCTAGAGTAACATATTGTTTTGTATTTAATATAGTAACATATATAAATTATTTTTTTCAACTTATCCACTATGACCATGATTTCATCATGATGATATGATGAAGTAGGTAAGTCAACACTAAAATCTATGGAGATGGTGTCTTATTTCCATTCTAGAATTTTATGAGGATATAAAAATCTTGTTGGATGATGATGCTCAAATTTTACCACTAAAAATACAAAAAATGTGATACAAAATCAACAATATCTGGCAGTTGCACAAAAAAATTGAAATTGGTTTTTTCCCACCTAGTAGGGCCCCTAAATGTGACTAGAGTGATCATGGATCCAATGGAGGCTACTACTGGTGGCAGTGCCTCTAGGGACTTGATCAAGAATCTGATAGAGGATATTCCATCCAATGGATGGAAGAAAACACTAACAGGTGAAAAGATGTGTCCTTTGAAAAACATGTTGAGCCTCCCTATTTCCATTGAGGGCATGGCCCTGAATATCCTAGATGATCTAGTGCAGCAAATCATGGCATCTATAGACCTTTCATTGGTAGGTAAGTTTTTCTCATTCTGTCCTCAAATTAAAATGGTTAGGAAATGGGTTTTGTCTAGGCAGATAGTTAAGGGTAGTGTATCGATCATTGCCATGGCAAGAGGCCTATTCCTTTTTATATTTATGAATAGGGAGGACATGATAGCTACTCTTGCAAGAGGACCATGGGTGTATGGCCCACATTATCTTGCCTTATGCTCATGAAAAATAGGATTTGATCCTAATGTGGACCTTAATAAGTCTACTCCTATTTGGGTAAGACTGTCAAGGTTCCCATTGGAATTTTGGGATGAAAAAATCTTCACAGCTATTAGCAATTCTATTAGCCAATATGTCACTATAGATCACACAACCAGAACAAAGTCTAGATGTGTGTATGCTAGATTATGTGTCAATGTTGAAATTAATAAGACTCTGCCTACATCCATAGAGCTAAACTCTAAATATGGGATTTAGACTCAGTCGATCACATATGAAAATGCTACCACTTTCTATCAAATATGTAAAAGAAAGGGAAAGTTGATGACACAATGAAAAGCAAAGCAAATGGGAAGGAAAGATGATTCCCTAGTTGAAGGGGAGGATTAGTCTCTCAATCACAGAAAGACTGGCAAGTAGGGAATGAAGAGTAATGAAAAAAACCCTAACAATATAGAAAATGTAGAGGAGGAGACGGGAAAGGAGGATATCTCTGGTAATGGGGGAAAATCTGTCTTAAAGGAAAATAAAGTATCGAATGATAGTCAGAAGGCTCTATTAGACACAACTAACCCTTTAGATAAATAGACTAATACATTTGAGAAAGGTGAAATAAGTACCCAATTGATAGAGGAAGATAATGTAGAAGACAAAGTTTCAAGATATGGATAGGAAAAAGTAACTCGAGAAATATATCCTACTAAAGGAGAAGTAGACTTCCAGTTAAACACAAACATTTCCCATGCTTTGGAAGTCAGAGACTAAGTAGGAAATTGTTTAGCAATAGATGAAATAGGACAAAATGGTAGTAATGAATAGGAGGAATGGGTTACCCCAAAGAAAAAGAACTGAAAAGGTAAAAAATTTGTAGAATTTGGCACTGATCCCAAACAAGGGAGACCAACCCTAAGAGAAACAAGACAAAGAGAGATTGCTAGGAAGATTACCAGTGGTAAATAGAAAACACTAGAGACCCAACCCCTCAAACCCTCTAAATGAGAATCTTATCTTGGAACCTGAGGGGCTTTAACAACCCTTCAAAATAGTTTGAGGTTAAAAACTAAATTTTAGATAATAAATTAGATATTTTATTACTCCATGAATTCAAGATGAATGAGGAGAGTTTTATGAAAATTGCTGACTACATATGGCCTAAGGTGGCTCTTTGCATTAGTCCAGCTGAAGGGGCTTTAGGGGGGATTGTAACTATTTGGAATAGTGCTAAAATTTAGGGCTCTCTTATGGCTTATAACATTCACTTATTGATTATCAATTTCTCTTTGAACTCTTTGAACTGGTCGTTGATCAATGTCTACAGACTAAATAACAAAGCATTGGGGAAAAATTTATAGATAGACTTGAATAGTTTTAGGAATAATTCCTAAAACACTAGATGGATGTTAGGTGGAGATTTTAACACTCTTTTATACCCTTCTAAAAAATAGGGTGGGATTATTGATTACTTAGACATCATGTTTGACTTTGCCAAATTTATTAATGACTAGGGATTATTGGATATAGAATTGTAAAACCAAAATTTTACCAAGTCCAATAGAAGAAGAGGAGATCAAATGATTTAGGTTAAGTTAGAAAGATTTATTATCTCAAGTAACTAGAATGATTATCATAATATGCATGTGCAAGCTTTTCCTAGAACCATGTCTGACCATTGCTTGATCTTCCTTAGTTGGAGAGAACAGGGACAATTTGGACCTTCCCCATTCCATTTTAAAGCTATGTGGATCAAACACAAAGATTTTAGACAAATGGTGGCCCAATGGTGGCAAATTCCTATTCAGGGCACTCCTATGTTTAAAATAGTCAAAAAAATCCATCATATTAAACAAGAAGTTTACGGATGGAATAGATACAACTTTGGGCACATCTTTCAGTAGAATAAAAACATAGTGGGAAAACTCAAATATATTCAATAATAGATGGCTCAAGGGGATGATTTTAAAGACAATTTAGAAGAAGAGAATGTCCTATCTTCTGAATGGAAGAATCTTATGGAAAGAGAAGATGTTTTCTAGAAATAGAAATCTCGTGTTCAATGGCTTAAAGAGGGCTATAGGAACACTACCTTCTTTCATCTCTCAGCCATGAAACATAGGAAGGCCAACTCAATAACAAAGCTAGTTCTGGATAATGATGACATTATAATCAAAGATAATGAGATAGGGTAACAAGCCAAGGCTTTCTTTCAAAATCTGCTCACTAAAAAAATAATGATGATGGGAATGATAGACCTATGAACTAATTCATTGATAAAATCCCCTGTTTGATAACTGAAGAAGATAATTTGGAGATGTTAAAGCCTATATTTGAGGAAGAAGTCCATGCTATTTTATTTTCCATGGGTGAATTCAAAGCCCCAAGTCTTGATGGCTTCCCTCATATATTCTTTCAACAATATTGGGAGATAGTAGGAGCAGATCTTACGGCTACTATTCATGATTTTTTTAGATCAAGTAAACTTTTGAAACAAGCTAATAATACCTTCATAGTACTTGTTCTTAAAAAATCACAACCTACACACCTTATTTATTTTAGGCCCATTAGTCTATGCAACACTGTTTATAAGTTATGTACTAAAGTGCTAGTTATGAAGATTCAACCTTTACTAGACAAAATTATTTCTCCTGCACAAAAAGGTTTCATCCTGGGTAGGTAGATTCTTGATGCTATGATCACCACACGTGAGACTATTCACTCCATGGATAAGAGTAGAATCCCTGGTATGACTCTAAAGCTAGATATTTCTAAAGCATATGATAGAGTCTAATGGACTTTTCTATTCCAAGTCATCAAAAAATTTGGGTTTAATGATAAAATGACTCACTTGATATGGAACGCTGTCTCTTCTACAAAATTTTTAGTTCTGGTAAATGGTGTACCTAGAGGGTTTTTCTCATCTTCAAGAGGAATTCATGAGGGAGACCCTCTCTCCCCATAATTATTCATCATTATGGTAGAGGCACTGGCAAGATACATACAAGCAGATATAGCCTAAAAAATGTTAGTGGGCATCAAACCTGCCTCCTCCCTTTATCCTATGGTGGTATAATAGTTTGTGGATGATACCATCTTTTTTGGCATCTCATCAATGATTGAAGCTAGAAGATGGAAGAATATCTTAAATAATTATGCCATAGAGTTTGGACAAAGGATAAATTTCCAAAAAAGCAATGTGTATTTCTTCAACACTCCTAATGGCCTTAGACATATAATCATTGATATATTAGAATGTGTTAAAGCTACTCTACCAGCTATCTACCTGGGTCTCCCACTCATAGTCAAAGACGTATCTCCTAGTTTTTGGAATGGAATTGTGGAAAGAACACAGAGGAAACTTCTTGGTTGGAAAGGGAAACTCCTCAGTAGTGCTGGTAAATTACAACTTCTTCAGGCCTTGCTGTAAGGCATTCCTACATATTTCCTATCTCTTTTTCAAATTCTTGCATATTTTGTTGACAAACTGGAATAGATTCAAATAAAATTTTTATGGACGGGGATGGAAGACAAATAGAGAATGTCTTTAGTCAAATGGGAAAAAGTGTGTCTTCCAAAATCTCATGGTGGACTCAATATTAGGTCTATCAGGAACATGAACAAAGCCCTTCTCTCAAAAATTAGTTGGAACCTGATCCATAAAAATAATGATTGGGGGGAAATAATGTATGCCAAATACATTCATAGCACTAATTATTCCAACTTTATTCAACAGATGGGATTACCCCAGGGATATGTGATATGGAATAAAATGCTGAAAAGCAGAAGCCTTCTTAAGCAGGGAATTAGATGGAAACTTGGAAATGGCTAGCATATTAAATTTTGGGATGATATCTGGTTAAAGGACAAGACTCTCATTACACAAGGAAACTATAGAGAGATTGCTAACTTGGCTACTTAGTTTTTTGGAGATAGAGTCAGTGATTATATGGAAAATAACAATGGGATGTGGAGCTAGAAATATCTATTAGATTGTTGTGATCACTAGCCTGAGCTTTTCCCTAGAGTGCGGGAGATCCAGTAGTGTGTTTAGGAGATCAGAGTCCCTCTCTTCCCCCATGAAGATGAATAGTACTAGTGGCCAAATAAGAACGGATCATTTTTTGTCAAGTCTGCTTACCATCTACTCATTCCTAAGGCTCAGACTAAAGATGTATGGAAAAAGGTTTGGAATTATAAACTTATTCCAAAAATTAACATGTTCTGGTGGGCTGTTGCTCATAACAAAATCCTAACACAAGATAATCTTCAAAAGAGAGGGTTTACCTTGGTTAAAAAATGTTTTTTGTGTGGTTCAAAAGAGGAATCAGTCTCACACCTTTTCATCCACTGTGATTTTGCCCAAGAATTATGGGGCACAATACTTAATAACTTTGGTATTGAATGGATCTATAATTTTGACCTTAAAGAAGTAATCCTTAGCTATAATATAACCTTCACACATCCTTGGCTTATGGAATTATGGAATCAAACTCTTCCATGTTTCAGTTGGATTTTATGGAAAGAGCGCAACCACTGAATTTTGAAGGACACTGCTAGAAATGCATCTTAGGTGTTTCATTCTTTTGCTAACACCCTTATGGAAAGTGTCACCATAGCCCATATTCATGCTATGGAGAAACCCCTATGTAAAATTGAAAACTAAATTGTAGCCAAATGGAAGGTTTTAAACCAGATCCCTGAGTATAATAACTCCAAAATTCTATAGAGACTAAATACTAAATGAATTCCCCCAAAGCCTAACTGGATGAAACTCAACTTTGATGGGGCATCAAAGTCGGATAGTAAATCTAGTGGAAGAGGAATTATAAGGAATGATAAAGGAAGGATGATTGTTTTCTATGCTGGTGGAATATTAAGCTAGAGTAATAACTATGCTGAAGTAATGGCTCTCTTATGGGGGTCAAAATTGGCTATATTCCTAGGAATAAGGAGCTTGAGTATACAATGAGACTCTAAAATGGTCAGAGATGCAGTTAATAAAGCATCAAATGTGGGAATTATGGTAAGATATATCATTATAGATATTCAAATTATTTTGCAAAAGTTCTCTAGAGTGGAGATTTCTCATATTTATAGAGAAGGAAATAGTGTTGCTGATGCCTGTGCCAATCTTGGTCAACAATTTTTAGGTTGGAGGGTATGGCGACAAGGTTTTCATATTCCCTTAAACATTAGTGATATTATTCAAAAGGAGATGACTTGTCAAGGATGAGGTGAATTTATGACAAGGATAGCTCTTGGAGGTGATCCATGTGGAGGGGGCCATCATGGATTTCAGAACTTGATAACTTTTGTACTCTTTTAACAATCATTCATGATTTATTGTATCAAAAGGTTAAGGCACGTAGGAATCATTATGAAGATAAATGGGAAATTATTTACAAGCATGGGAGTAGACAACATCATCTCTGTAGGGTATTTTGAATAATGAGCCATCACATCTTCATTTTGCATAAGTGGAAGCAAGGGTTAGCAACCATTTCAAAGCTGAAGGCTAAATTTAGGAACTCCATGGGTTGGGTCTACAAATCCAAAATGGGAGGAGATCAAATTCTAATAGAACTAGTCTCCTATTGAAAATTCAAAGATAATCTACTGGTTTGGCATTATTGTAAAGATGGGGGTATCAGCCCATATTTGGAAAGGCTTAATGGGTTCAATGAAAACTTGTCTGAGCAATTTATGAGATCCTAGTTAAATAGGTGGGTCACGGTTGGAAAAATTAGTTTTGAAATCTCTAAAAAGGTGATTGCTATGGACATAGGAATGACCATGCAAGGGACAAAGTTTCAAAGGAAAACAAAAATTATGGATCTTTCAAGCCATAAACTTTTCCTGGGAGAGGGGGAAGAATTCATCCCTTATTAAGGAGGATTCAAGCATGCTAAACTACCTGAGCCATGGGACGGAGTGTGCTTCATTCTCATGAAGTACTTCACACTCAAAGTTTGATTTACCAGGTTCTATAATTATTATATTCCTCTGTTAAATCACATCAGGCACAATGCTATTATTAGCTTTCATTTTTACCTTCTCTCCTCAGAACACTCTGTCCTTAGGGTGAGAGCAAAAATGTCTAAAAAGTCAGATATGAACCCTATTCCCTTGCACCAAGGCCTCATTTTCTACTTGTAAAAATTTCAATAAGCCCTTGAGCCATCCAAGACTATCAGAATTGATAGTGGAGACATTTCTTCCAATCTGGTGTTTGGTGATGCTATTGATGAGTCTTATTTTTCCTCTGCTCCTACCAGAACAAAAGATGTTTCTTTCTCCACCCCAGAAGAGACCCTTATTGACACCCCCGGATCCTTTATGAGCAAGAAGGGTAAGAAGAGGAAGGTTGATGAGGAGGAAGAGAATATTAGGGAGACCATGGAGGGGACCCAAAAAAATCTAGCTAGGGCCATGAGGGGCCATGGTGGTAAATCTTATAAGTCTTCCAAAGTTAATAAGGAAGGCTTCTCCTCTAGAGTTTGTAGGTTGGGGCAGATTGCTGGTAAACCTGCCCCAAAGTCCAAACTTATTGATTATTTAGAAAGCACTTCGGAGGAAGTAACCTAGGAGGAAGAGTCTAAGGATCTATAAATCTAGGAAATTTCTAAGGACACTGGAGGGAAGCAGGAGACTACGGATTTTGAGGCTACTAAGGAGCATGGTGCTAACACTATGGAAACTACTAAAAATAAGGGGAAAATATATGTCAAGGAATCTAGTGAGGAAATAGAGAATGAGACTAATTGGAAATATAAAATTGGGGCCCTGAAGGATTGTATTCAGAAGCTAGAGTAGAATTTCACCAAGGGACTCTAGAATACAATTCTCCTGAACATGTGTATGCTAAAAGAAGTGGGAAATTCTAGGGCTATTGATAATGTAGAGAATACTAAGAAACTTAATGATCTTCTCAAATCAATGATTATTTAAGGAGAGACCCCTCTTACTCTAGTCTTTCTATTTCTTGTTTATCTTGTTTTTGTGTCTGTTGGTTCTCGGCTAGTGCCATCGTCTCTCTGAAGGCATATTTTGTTTGATTGCCTTCTTGTCTTTTTTGCTCTATGAAGGGTTCAGCCCCTGGTTTGCCACCTTACCTTATCAAAAACATATATAAATTATTTATTTAATTTAATTATTTAATTTTAATGACACTAATCTTAGATATTCAAATAATTAATTTGATGAAATTCTTATTTGATATTTTTATGGAGTTGATCTCAATGGATCTGACTTTAAAATAATTTATTGTCTATAGTTTGAAAAACACATTGATCAAATTTAAATGTATTATAATTTAATTGAGTTTTATTTCATACAATTCATAAAAAATAGGTCACTATAAGTAACATTGACATATTATGGGATATTGATCTCAAAACAAAATACTACTTCCTTTGACCAAAATTAAGAGTTTTCTTGCACAAATGTTTGTGCATTCTCAAAATTAGTATATTGACAGTGTCTAATTCCAAAATCATAAATGATTTAAAGATATAACTAATTTAAGAAACATGAAATAAATTTTAATTTATATATCCTATAAAAATGTGAATTAACTCATTGACATTATTCTAAAGGTTTTGCAAATCTTGTAATTTTTTGTAAACCGCTAGAGTTAGTTTGGAACTATAGTAAGAATATATACAATAAATTTAATAAATTTATAATTGATTAATATTATGATAAAAATATTTTTTTAATGATAAGGATAATTATTTCATCACAAATACATTTAATAGTTATTTCAATGAATATAATTACTTATTTCATGAATTATGGCTGATGTTTCTACATGTAAAATATGTCACATATGTAAGGCAAGTATTAAATAAATTGCATGAATTTTTAATAAATTAATTAGTTATGATTTTAATATTTATTATATGAATTAATTAATATGTCCATAATATTATGTAAAATAATTATAAATTAATTATAAGTTACATTGATTATATATACTATAATTTTAATGTTTAAATTATTGCAAAGATTTGTTTGTCAAGAATTCTCTACACTAAAATGTTACAAAGATATATGTACAATAAATTTACCACGCTAAATGTTACATGATGTTTGTGATATTTTTCAAGCACTTATATTTGTCATTATTTTTCCACATTAAAAATTACATGGCTATTTGTGGTATTTTTCTTGCACTTATAGGTAAAAGAAATAAAAAATTAAAATTATGATAAGTCTTGCATGGATGTTTATGATATTTTTTCACTTATACATAAGGAAATAAGAAATAATTATTTTATTTAAATGTATTTTAATTTATCATTACCATTTTTTATTGAAGAGCGTACTTTTATTAATATAACAAATAGTAGTACAATGATAATCATACAAAAAATGGTGGAAAATATCACACCCCACATTCATAGTCAACCCTTAGGAAAATATCAAGTCTAGTAAAGGGTAAATAAATACCACACAAAAAAGCCACATGAAATGGTCATAATTCTGTACTAACCATAAAATATACACAAAAACACATAGACAATCAAATAATATATTTATGCTACAACAATGAACATGGGATCTAGAGGAGGTGGCAAAGGATGCAGATATTATGACTTGTTATCCCATCCCCCTTGGGTATTAGGTCTTCATACATAGGTAAAATATCCCATCCATCACTATACTAAATAGTATTACTTTTATTCATTGTGATGATCAAGCATGATAACAAGAGTTATCCACAAATACTTTTCTTACAAGAGAGGGCCCCAATCTTTTACATTAGCTCCAACTATGGTAGAGTCATGAGACCAATACCATTAAAGAGATGACTAGTGGGCAATGATTGATGGGGAGAAAGGCATATGTGATGGTTCTTAGAATGTTACCATCACATATCATGACCTCATCCATGAGGGGGTGACTTTGGACATGGAAGCTCTAGAGGCTAATGACTAATCACACATGGGGCATTCCCTTAGTGATAAAGAAAATGCTAGAGATGATTAAGTTCTAGGTGAACTTTATTAGTATAAATTTTAATCTAGATAATAAAATTATAAATAAAAATAACTTTATTATTAACATAAAAATTGTGTTCCATTTCCTATAATTAAAACAAGCATAACTTATAACTTTCTATATTTGAAAAATATAGTCAACATGAAAAAACTACAAAACTCTATTATATCTTGCAAGAAGCAAGGTATAGACCCCCAAGAGAGACATCTTTGATGTATACAAAATCAGGCCTAAATGACTAAGAAAGGGTATGAATCTATTACCACACATTCTAGGTGTGGGAGTAAAACAAAAAAATATTCTCAATTGTCTCAATTTGATGGCATGTAGGGTAAATGGGACTTGAAAACCCCATGAGCTTAATCTAATCACCCACAATAAACCTTGATAAATAATACACAGAATAAAATGAGCCTTATTAGGCTCAATGGGAGAAGCCCACATGGTGGTAAACCTTCTAGAGCAGAACACATGGTTGGAATGAAGTTTTCATCAATGATTGAGAGTACCATCTTGAATATGTTGGGGAGTTAAAATATTATACCCTAGATAAGGATATTAACGAATAAAATGAGTGGTCATAGGTTAATGATAATCCTTAAAATAAGGAGCAAGGGATTTAATTCCAATATAATGAAGATACTCATTAGGTATGGATCCTTGAATCTCTATAATAAACTCAACATATACATTATTTAAGTTAATTTTGTTATGAATTAGATGCTAAGAAAGCTAAAAATGGATCACTTTATAGGAAAGATACCCAATATTTTTCACACCATTTTTGAATAGCCTTAATATTTTAAACCAAGGTAACAAAGTGAATGGAACATTGTGAAAACTCAACATGAGAAACCACCAAAAGGAATGATAATCAAGGGAAAGACTATTATTTAAACCCTCCCCCACCAAAATGAGATGGGGTTTGAGTTTATCCCAATATTTTCAAATTCTTTGAATAACAAATGTATTGTTAATTTTAATAGGAACAAGGGTGATGAGAAGAGTATGTAACCCACGGCCTTGTCCTGCATGTCTACCACAAGGAACCCCGTAAGAGATACTGTGATGAAGTAATAGATTATAGGATTTAATACCTTATATTCTTCAAATAACCCATTTAATGTTAATATCAATATGTTGAAGCTTAATATCCATGATACCTAGACCACTTTATTTTTTTAGGCCAATAAAAATATCCAAAGAAATTATGTTAAAGACTTTATGACCTTAAAAATTATCCTAGACTAAATATCATAGAAGCTTTTCCAACCTACCATAATCAGAATTAGAAGGATACCAACGATAAGAATAAAAAACATGTGTAGATTCCAATACCTTGGAGAAAATTTAAAATTTACCCATCAAAGATAAGGGTTTTTTGATCTATAAATAAATTTTATTATCAAACCTTTGAATTATATAGGACCATGGTTTAGCTAGAGAGACCCAAAAATCAAAAGGAATTCTAATGAAACTAAACTAAACACCTAGCAGAAGCCACTACCATTGATATCCCTCTAGCCAAGTAGATTTATGAGAGATAGACTAGATATAACACTATATTATCTTTTATTGAATGGAGGACCCAAAGGCCAAAAAAAAAACTTTGATTACAATCCATAGCATTCTTAATTGAATCTTCTTCTTCTTAGGGAGTTAGAAAAAAATCATCATCAAAATGACCATTTAGTACTCAACGGTCAGACTTAGGGAGAGAGATGACTTTCACCAAGCCTATGGAGGAATAATAATCTAATATATAGCTAAATTATTCAACTTCTATCACATAAATTGAAAGAGATAAAGGAAATCCTTGATTTATATATTTATGTAACTCAAATCGAGAGGATTAGACTCTATTAATAAATACATGTCCTAACATCTTGAAAAGACATATTAACCACCTGAATAAACTTGGGACCAGATCTAATAGTTTGGATCATGGATGAAATAAAAGGACACTCAATGTGGCCATAGGCCTTCTCAAAATAAATCTTGAAAAAGGGGCCTTTTGATTGGAGACTCAAGCCCATTCCATGCCTTCTCAGATAGTAATGACATTTTCAAAGATATATCTATACTAGATAAATCATGTTTGCTCACTTCTAACAAATAAATGAAGGATATGTTTAAG
Source organism: Torreya grandis (assembly GCA_037957365.1). Taxonomy (NCBI): domain Eukaryota; kingdom Viridiplantae; phylum Streptophyta; class Pinopsida; order Cupressales; family Taxaceae; genus Torreya; species Torreya grandis. The sequence continues at coordinate 707,064 of JARHVA010003892.1, read as the reverse complement.
TATGAGAACCAATTCCTTAGGAATTATCTTATAAGAAACATTTCAAAGATTAATAGGTCTCTAGTTCATAACAACATCATAATCACTAACCTTGGGAATAAACTTGATTTTACCTTGATCTATACGAGGTCCCAAATAATTCATTAACATAGGCTTAGAAGAAACTTTATAAATATTTAAACCCACAATATCCCATAAGGTATGATATAACTCACAATGGAAACCATCAATGTGCATGTATTTGTCATTATCCATATTCATAATCACTTCATTAAGATCGTTAATGCTAAGAGGCCTATCATAGGCAATCCAATGAGAATTATAAATGTTACAAGCGATATATTGAAGGCATTGGTTAAGTTTTAATTCATTCTCAATAAAATTGGGTCGAGATAAGAAAACACCATGATAATGGTGAATAAACTCTTGTACAAGTTTAATGAGTTTGGTATTTCTAGTAGATCACTCCTTGATAGCTTTGATTCTATCAATAACTCTTCTAGAGAGTAGGAGAGAAAAACATTCCTTGGTGACCTTGTCCCTAATTTTTATCCAATGCATTTGAGATCAAAGTCAAAACCCTATATCTTTATAAGCCTTCTAAAATTGTAGATTGTGATGCCAAAGAGTTTCTTGGGTTTGTAAATATACATTAAAAGGAGAGGCTTCAATATCCTATGATACCTAGAGGTACTCACAATTTATAGCATCATGAATATGATGGTTAACTATAGAGGTGTGCTTACCATAAACATGAATAAATGTGATAGTGTGAACAAGAGCATTATTCCACCATTATATCCAACTAGATTTCCCATTGGGCTTGAGAACCAAATTCTAAATTCTTTTAATGTGCCTGACATTTTTTCTCATGCTTAAGATGAGTAGTATTGAGATAGAAATAGGTTTAAGAATCACTCACTTTAGGGATAGAACATTAAATATTGAATTATATAAGATGATGATCTAATAATAATGTGTAAAAGAGTAAAAAAATGGCTTATCTTGAACAAAATTAAAAAATAATATATTTTGTTTAAGAAACAGAGCATGGTCCAAAAATTTAAGAAATTGATCCTTTCTTTGTCAAAAATTATACCAAGTAAAATAGGGAGAATTTGAATATTTCCTTTGGTGGTGGTTTAGATCAAACACCTCAACTTTATTAATCATGTAAAACCATGTCTCCCACTCTTTGACACACTAACACATAGGAAGATGGCCATCCTTGTCCTCTAGAGATTGAATAATGTTAAAATACCTGTAAAGGATATAATGAGAATATATAAGAGATTCAATCAACCATATCTAATGTATGGTCCATTTCACATCATCATTATAAGAATACATATTGACTAACCCAATTATGTGATTATCAAAGTCAAAAAGAGACCAAATAACATGATATCAGAGTGGGGTTAGATCCCTATGAAATAGTGTTTTTAGAATGCTCTAGATATAAAAGAGCGATGACACCACCATATCCAAAGTCATGCATAGTATTCTGACAAAGGGCAAGAGGACAAATAATTCATGTTACCATTAAGAGAGATTCCCAAATCATATGATTTGAGGATGGATACCTAAATTAGGCATTTATTAAATTTATGTAAATAACTTGTTAAGTACATCAAATTTGAATGTTAATAGACTATTTGAGATGCTAGGCTAGATCCACATCCATACACACCCATTTTGGGGGTAGGCTATAAAATTTTTACATGTTCATGGCATATGAAATTTCTTAAGGGTTTTATAAGTTAGTAAATAAAACACTAGAGGAGAAGAGGAAAACCATGAAACTTGACCAAGTTTGGAATTTTTAGTTTTGATTATTTAGAAACTTGAAAGTCTCAAGTCCAATGAGAATAAACTACCAACATTTTTTGGGTAAACAAAGTACCATGATTAATAATGGATTTATAGTGATCTGGGTTGTTGAAATAAAACAATAAAAAACCCTTAGTAAGGTTTTGGACTCCTTCCACTTTTAGACCATGGCCTTTCCAATGGTTATGAACCCATTATTTCAAGAGGTTGTTAGTAAGGACTCTTCCCATAAAATACACAATTAGAGTGTAACTTTAAAAAGAATTTCAAGATTTATCAAATTTAGGTAGATAAAGATTAACATTAGGTAAGGGAGTTTCTAGGTTAGCATCAGTACCTCATGAAAATCCTTTTGAATTAATTTGCTCACTTTTTATTGGTGCCATGATTACTCCCACTCACATTAGCTATCCTTGCATAAAAAGATTCAAAGATATTGGTAGTGGTCATTTAAAAATATTTGTAATACTAGTTACCCAATGGTTTAATCACTGACGAAAATATATAATAAATTCTTAATAAAACTATATCCTACCTAGATTTGTGGCATATTGGTAGTGTGGTAGAAGAAATGAGAAACAATAGAGGCTCATCAATTAAAAAAAGAGAATTAATTGTGTATCTTTCCTCATTCCCAATTTTTAATTGATTACATTAAAATAAAATATCAAATTCTATTTTTTTAGTAACAAAATATTTAATTGATTCAATAAATTAAAATTTAAGAATTGCATCAAAATAAAATATTAATTAATGTCATACTTTAAAATAAAAACATTAAATTGATACAAAAAAATTAAATTCAAGAATCTAGTTGTTTAAGTCGAAGTTATAATAACCTTTAAATTAGAATCCAAAAAATATGATATCTAATACCAAAAAACAATAAATTAGAATATGATAATAGCATTATATAATTTTTATATGTGATATTATAAAAGCTAGTAAATATAGTTCTAGGTTTTAATTTAGACTCAAATATGTCCTAGTTTAATGAAATCATGGTTAAATATAAAGTAAATGACTCATGAGGAATGTGTTAGTATTATTATCCCAATGGAAATGTGTAGGTAAATATGAGAATAATTATATGTCATATAAGTAAATAATGCAAAGTCTAATTTAAGTATCTGAGTTGTATGGTGTCTTTATATGTATCATGGCAATGTGTCTAAAATTCATACCATATAAATCATGTTGCACAAGACTATTTTAACTATTTATTTTTAATAGGGTAACTAAGACATTTAATAATAATTACAATGGGTGTACAATGGATATCATCAAGTAATCAAATATACTTATGGATAAAATAGGATTAATAGAATAATTAGAAGACTATACATGCAAAATAAAATAGAAAGATAGGGAAATTCATAAAATCTTATCAACCTAATGAATATTTATTAATTTTGAGACTTAAATGGGTGTTTGAATGTGAATTTTATATCAATCTATAAATATGACTATCTAATTTCCCTTGGATAGAATCAACATGTTGTATAATGTATACAAAATAGATATGCCATTGAATGTGTACTTATATAAATGCAAAATATGTACCCTTCCACTAGATGTGTACCCTAATTATTTTTAAACTATATTTTTTAATTGTGTGTTGGACAAAAAAATATTGTTTTATTCTTTTTTTAATTAATGATTTATCTTCTGTATGTCTTTGACCTAATTCTACATAAGTATGTTGACTATGATCCCAATATGGGCACTTGATTATAAATTTTAGATTTAATTTATTTTATGATTTATTAATTTATTAAGGTTATTTAATTTAATTATATCCTATATTATTTGTTTGGTCAAATTTAGGCACTTTGTTGGAACTTCCTAAAAAAATGCTAGAAGTGAAACTAGAGTGGAGTTCAATTGATGTTTACTTAAATGAGCTCAAATACCTATTCATTCATCCCTAAGAGGTGTGAAACAATTTTTATATTTATATAACTGAAATTAAAGTTTATTTTATCAATTTTATATTTTATATGGATTTGGGGTGCCTATATTTACTAGGTTGCATGAGTTGCTCATTTGCTATGTAGGGAATCTTGCATGTTGACCTTGTCTTATCAATAAGTCAAACTTGTTTTCTTGAGTCTAATTTCAGTTATATTTGAATATATTTTATAAGTCTATTTTACATCACTTAGTATTTAATTAAATTTATTGTTTTAGTTTTCACTTTATATACACAATGTGCAATGGAAGTTATCTTATATTATACTTATTTTAGTTTTGTTCATTAATAAATATTTGTCAACAAGGAAGTAGTGTAATAATTAATTTTATAACTTAATTTTTCATATTTTTATCTCTATTTTTTTATCTTAGTTATTTACAAAGTAAAAATATCAATCATATGTATTTTAATTTAAAATTTTTTAGTTCAATTTTTATCATCAATCACATAAAAAACTACAGGATTAACAACTAGTAATTTTTAGATAGATTTGATGATAGATCACTTCCTTTTCAAATTAAAACATATCTAATTTTCACTCCTTCCATAAATTAAGAACCTTTATTTAGTATCATATCCTCATTTAAAAAATTTTCAAAAGGGTTTCAATCCATTATCAAGAGTATCATGGATTTTGTGAATCCTACTTATATGAATATTCCCATCTTTAAAGGTGAAAACTTTAAATATTGGAGATATAAATTGAAGAGAATTATTTTATATGAAGGGTTTATATTTTATCCATGTATATCCACAAATTTAAAATTGGAATACCTTGAATCAAGATCAAAAAAAAAAGATGAAGAAAAGGTAAATGCACAAACTTTATTCTATGTTTAGAGTTCCATAGATGCAAACATCTATCCAATAATTGCATGATGAAATAATGCATATGTGACATGCAATATCTTGGAAAATTCATATAAATAATATATTAAGTTAAGATAAGAAAAATTTTAAACTCTTAAAATTAATTTTGAAAATTTAAGAATGTCATATAATGAAGGAGTTTGAGAATATTAAATAAGGATAAATGACTTTATGCATTGAATAGGGGTTTATGGAGAAACTATACAAGATAGTGATATATTAAGAAAAAAAATGAGACATTTAACTCTAATATCTTTACATATTTTTATCAAGTTGGAGAAGTGTAAGGACATAAACACTATAATTTTTAATGAATTAGTGGGTTATCTCTTATCCCATGAGGATAAGATGAGAGTTTATTTAGTATATCAAGAAAAATAAATTGAAACCAATGAAAATGTTTTAAATACCAAAGATAAAAATAAAAATTATAATTAAGAGAGTTCAATAAAATCAAATAAAAAAGGAAAAGATCAAGCTAAATTCATAGTTAAAATCAATAAGATGAAGATAAAGCATTAAAATTTAAACACAATGAGGAACAAGAACACTCATATTATTATCTCATATGTATTATGGGAATATATGATGGAAATAATTTTGTCTCTTGATTCAATTTTCTCAAATATCATGACAATTCATAAATATGGTTTCAATAAGTTAAATTATTCCTTCAAAATGCAAGTACATTTAGGAGATGGTAATTCCATCAAAGTTTAATGAAAGGGAATCATAAAAATATCATAATTCAATATACATATATCATAATTTAAGGATTTATCCTCTTTATGCTGGTTTTAAAGGTTTAAAAATACCTACACATGTTTCTAGTTCAACAAGTAATAATGCTAGATCTTCCTAAGGGACTAGTCATCCATTACATCAATTCCAAGAAAGCACAAATGGTTTTTGAATCCATATATAGACATTAAAATTTTAGATCATAATTATGAGATGAGAATAACAAGGCCTAAAATTAGGAAGTTAATTTTTTTATGATGGTTTTGATGAAATCACTATGATTGCATTGTTATATATGGATAGTGGACCTAGAAGTTATTCATAAGGTAGTCAAAAGAAATGATGGGTTAATGAATCAAAATTTGAGATAGATTAAAATAATAAGATTGAAAAATTTAATATTTTTAATCCTCAATTTTATAAATATTTCATTATATACAAGTGGGTATATAAGAGCAAAGTCAAGAGTGATGGTATTATTGAAAAACTATAATCTATACTAGTTACAAAATAGTTTGCACAAACATATGAGGTCGACTATGAAGAAACATATCTACCGATAACACACCAAGATAATATAATAGTAATTATTACTATAAATAATCATAAATGATGTAAAATCCATAAAATGGATGTAAAAATTTCATTCACAAATATCATGATTAAAGAAGAAGTATATGTGGGGCATCCACAAGGTTTTGAGGTAAAGTATATTTTGTTATTGGATAACTAAGTTTTAATAATTAAAAATGAACCAAATATTTGCATAAAAGCATTGGATTATAATGTGTTATATGTTTGTCTCTAAGTGGATGACTTGATATTTATAGGTAGTTCTATGGAGATATTAAATAAATTTAACAAAGATATGAAATTATAACTTGAGATGATTTATTTTATACTTATGAATTACTTTATTTTCATGAAATTTCATCAAAATAAAGAAAAATTATTCATTTGTCAATTTGAATCTTCCCAAGACATGTTAACTAAGTACAATGTTCAAGATTCTAAGCCCATATACACTTTAGTTTCAAACAGACAAAATGTAATGAGAGAGGATGGGATTGATTTATATGATGAAAATAATTTTAGAATAATGGTGTGAGGTCTGATGTATCTCACTATGTAAAGACTTGATATTAGTAATGGGATTTCTCTAGTTTTTATATTTATGGGCAAACCATCACTAAAATAGTTGCAAGAAGTGAAGAGAATTTCCATATATGTAAGAGGTAATTATAATCATGGTATTAATTTTATACCAAAAAATTAATTATTTATATCTATATAAACATATTTATATTGGTGAGTATCTCTTGATGACATGAAGATAACTTTAGGTTATTGCTTCACATTGGGAAGTGGGTTGGTTTCATGGTCTTCAAAGTAACAAGCTATAGTTGCTTGTCCTATATTGAAGCTAAAGATAGAAATCTTAAATTGAATTTAAAATGAATATTATAGCTAATAATAATCTTATTTTATTTCAAAAAGGATCAACATGATCCAACACATACTTTTTATGATGATAATGGGGCAATACAATTATTTAATAATCAAGTTTTTCATGTTAAAACCAGGCATATGGAACTCAAGCATAATTTTTTTAGAGACTTAGTAAATTATAATCACTTTATAACTGAGAATTTGATAATTTAAGATAAATTTTATTATATTCTCACCAATATATTTCACAATTATATTCATATAAGACTTAGGATGATGATAGGCATTATTGCCCTTTATATCAAAGTGGTGAATATTTTATATGATTCTAATATAGGCATTTGATTATTAACATTCAATTTTTTTTTTTGGTATTTTATTATTTTAATAATATTATTTATTTACTTTATGTCATATATTTTTTCTTTTCTCAATTTTAGACACTTTTTGAGAGTAGCAGTTAGATGTAGTTCACTAGATGTATACTTAACTGAGATAAACACCTACACATTCATCCCCAGAAGGTGGGTAATAATTTTTTGAGTTTTATAACTTAAATTAAAGTGTATTTAATCAATTTTTTTGTTTTATAAGTATTTGGAGAAACTATCTTTAGTAGGTTGCATGAGTTTTTTAATTGATAAGTAAGACTTCTTGCATGTTGACCTTATCTTGTCAAGAAGTCAACCTAGTTTTATTGAGTCTAATTTTAGTTACCTTTAAGTATATTTTTATATTAATTATTTAAAAAAATATATATTATTTTATTTTTCACTTTATAGATATAACATGTCATGTAATTTATCTTGTATTAGGCTTATTTTAGCTTTGTTTAATAGTAAAGAATCATTCACAACGAAGTGTGGTGCAATAATTCCTTTTGTAAATTCATTTTTTTATCTCTAATTTTTATTTTAGGTATTATCATATGAAAAACAATAATCATATGTATTATAATTTTAATTTATTTAGTGTAATTTTAACTCCCTCTATACATTAAAAAACTTAATAATATATGTAAGATTAATAGAAAAAAATATAAGGTTAGTTAACTTAAGAAACCTATAGGGGTTAGATATATATCCTACATGTTTGGAATCAATGTAAATGTAGTTCCCTTGTGCATGTATTATATTTTATAGAAAGAGTTTTTCCTTATCTCCCTATGTGAAGTGTAACTACATGAAAATATAAATTTCCTTATTTTTGTATAAAATGAAGCTAAGACCTTGCTACAAGTCCTTAAGAGAAGAAATATATCAATATTATTTATATCTAGACTTGAATCTTCTTCATTGTTTGTTATTATATTTGGATACTTCTTATAGAAATACATATAGGACTATTTGTAAATATGAACATATCAAGATTGAATTTGTAATCTATTGGAATACAAACCAACTAAATAAAATACAAATAAGTGAAAATAAAAAAACTAAGCATAAAAAATAAGTGAATAAGGGTAGAAGGTATCATAAATTTAGAAGGGACACAATCAAAAAGTTACTGATTATGTACATGATGAAATAAATAGGTCACTAATTCTAAACTAGAAAACAAAGCGTAGAGGATGAAGAGAAAATAAATACATATATCATGTATGTTTAATTAAAACATAACATAGATATAACTAAAATTAAATATATGGACACATGATCACACAAAGAATAAATAGAATGATGAATTAAAAAATAAAATCATATTTTGAACCAATATTTCATATGCACAAAACAACACTAAAAAAATTGAAATAATAACCCTTGTACCAAAATTAGGTTTCTAAAATTGTAATGATGATTAGTTTAGATAAACAAAAAAACTCAAACTCAACCCTTCACAAGGCCAACTATGATATCATTTTATCTTATTTTCCTAATATATAGTGCAAATAATAATAGTCTAGCATCAATGAATGGGAACCTATTGTGGATATATCCAACCTCTATATAAATATCCCATTTCTTGATCTAATGAGATAATCGACCAAACATCACAATCCCTTATGAAAATGTTGCTTGTTATAAACATTAATTAATTCCCACCTATTAGATATTAGGTTACTCTACATAATTTTGAAGAGAATACCATGAAAACTACAAACAATTATCATTTATATTTAAACAAATATTAGTCAAACCCTCTCTCACACACAATTTTTTCATATAATATATTATTCCCAATGACATATTATTTTTTGATATATATATCTCCCATTATTCATAAACATAGAAAAATTTAATGTCAATTTCAATAGATCCAAAATTAATGAGGGATTCAACAGATGCATTGCATCATTATTATATTTTAATTCCATGGGTACTCAAATTAAAGCCTAATTTAAGGTACAAAATATTTAAAGGTTATTAATACAAATAAAGGAATATAATTGGATACATATAGATAATTATCACAATACTCCCTATAATTATTATAATGAATGAAGTAATTTTCAAATTTTCTTCTCATATAACATCTTGATTGGTTTTATTTGTTCTAATAAAGGTCTATAGCTTATTCCACATTCTAACATGTCACATTTCACTAATAAGGAGTCACTTTCAAGGTCCAAGGTGTCCCTAATCCTTATAAATATGAATAAATATAATAAAAAGAAGTTTACAATCTTCTCTCCATCAAATAATTATCATGTGTACCTTTCATCATATATTATTGATTCAAATATGCAATTGATTCTTTTCAAGGATAAAGTGATAATCTTGAGATAGCTGGTATAATTATACCAAACCTTTTATATTTTGATGATGATGAACCTTTTGAGATAAATATTAAGATTAGAAATTATGAAAGCATCACAAAGCATTATTTATGAATGATCTCATATCTTATGGCCTATATCTCATAAAATTCAAATATAAGAAATACTTGTGAAAAAAATATTTTGAGGAGAAATTCCATAAGGATATATTTCCTCATATTTTATCATAATTTTTAATAAATATGGTATGTTAAGTAAAATTTAGATAAATTGAATACATTATAGTAGTGAGTTGTAAATTAACTTGTGACAAGCAAAATGAAAGTAAAATAATAGATTTGAAAAAGTATAATCATATAAAAAATACTAGTTATGAAAAAACTAAAAAACCTTAATATTTATTATTTGAGATGTGACTATATAAAATTGACCAATGGTTGGAATTGAATAATAGGCATTAATTCTATAAGTGCATATTGATTCAGACTGAAATTGGTAAAGGATAAGATCATCCAAACTAGGTCAAGATCGACTGCCACTATAGTCCAAAGATGGTTGATCTTGTCCTTTACTAAAAACATTTAGGAGCTTAGATCACAATAATTTTTAATATCTTAAATTATGAATGTGTGTATATATTTGACCTCTATATGTGTGAAAATGACCTATAATGACTTATTCAAAGTTAAAACCCTAATAGGTCTTGTAATGGCTAAAAAACTACAAATATAAAAAATAAGGGAGTGTAATAGGTTGAGTTCACCCCAATCACCCCTGTGATGACTAAAAATTACATATTTATCCAATAATCCAAATATTTAAAGCAATCCAATGTATTTCTCCCACTCAAGTACTTTATGTAATTATGTATGTTGGACTATATTATTACATCTAGATATGGATTCAATACTTTATCATGTTTTGATTTTTATTGGGTAAAATAGGCTTTATACTAGGCTAAATACTACTTTAATAGATTATAATTAGAATTTTTAATTATGGGGAAGTTTTTCTAAATATGCAATAGTGTATACATGCCTTTGTATTGAAATTTCCAAGTGGTATACTATGTGATTGAAGTGTCTTTATATCCATCAAAAATGGAAAAAAATCAAACTATCTACCCTAGAAATATGGACATATATTCAAGCTAAGGTATTTTATGCATGAAAACATGTCATAATTACATTTTTACAATTATTAAAAAACCTTAATTTAATGAAGTTATGCCCATAAAAAGCAACACACCAATTAGCTAGTGAATAAATTATTTGCACAACTATCAAAATGTAAAAATACATCATAGTTTAGAATGATTCGTCATAAAAATGGAAGCTGCTAGGAAATCTACAACATAAAGAATGAGTGATAAATATAATGAATGAAACCTTAAATTTACATCTAAAACTAAAATTGGCCACTTATCCAAGAATAACATGAAGACATTCATTCCTAAGTTTTAAACTCCATGTTACTATATTTCAAGCTTGAACACTTATTAGACGTAAATGAGGTCATCAATGAAATCTATAGACATAACCACAACTATACAAGCTTAATCACTAGTTTATATTATATACATGAACTCATATAATCTAATAAATGTTAGTTACACTAAAGATCCAATAATAATCAATCAAACTATTTCCTTTTCACATATAATATCGAATAGTTGTCCAAACAAATTAAAATGATTTTTAAAATATCAATCAAAACATTCATAAGAACTAAACTCATTTGGATTGTATTCATCATGTGTAATCAGTTATACATATTGGATGACATTTATGAGATGTTATTAGGTCAAAATACCACTTATGGATCCTTGAGACTTAAATATCATATCTATAAGGAAAATCAATACCGATAATAAATTGTATCAAAATATACCTAAGAAATGTGAATGGAACCCAATATCACCATTCATTAAGTTATTGTGACCCCATTGGATTCCATATAGACCTATGGTGTAGTTACAAATAATATTGATAAGTCTATAAATCCATACATTATTTCTTCTCATTTCTTACATAATAGAAACAACTTAGTAAAAATATACCTTGCTAATATCCAAGCATAATATTGCACCAACAGTAATTACAACCATGGCCTATGCTTTTACATGTTTATTGAATGAACATCTTATTATTAATGAAATTAAATAACATAAGGGATGATTGTCTAAATTAATATATAAAATATAATTCCAATGATGATCTATAAAATAACCCAATATTTAGTAACTAAGCTCTTCAATGTACCATCCAAGTCTACCATTACCGTCTACTTAACCAATATGCAATTTTTAACACTTACTCACTTCTACTCAACTTCCATAATAATGAACCCAAAGAGATATGAGATAAATTTAAACTAAAAATTTATGAAAATCATATAAAATTTGTATTTTTACTACTTAAATTCTAATTTTAGCATAAATATACCAAAGTGTTATCACTTAACACTTAAGAACCAATAAATCCACAAGAAACATCCATATCTAAATCAATTTTTCAATAAATTGAAACAATGACGCATAACATACCCAACATATATCCAAAAATAACATCTTAGCTTATATAAAATCAAATATACATTCAAACAATAATATTTATTGAACCCAAGTCATTACAATATCTCTTTACTATTATTCAACTTAATTATTCCCCATGATCTCATAGATTTCTAAACTAATATTAAATGAGAACTTTGGGTTGTTATCATTTTTTAAATTGCAAAAATATTACAGACAAAAACTTTTTGAGAAAAGCAATATTAATAATCATTACTCATAGTTACAAACAATTAAATCATTTATATGATAATATATAAACAACTAGATAAAACAAGTGCAGATCACTACATCAATATGCATGTAAAAATTCAAAATATAACTCTTAAGTGACAAATACTAAAATTAATTCAACTATAATTCGTTACAAATTCACATCCCAATATTAGAAACTTAACAACCTATTTGTAAATTACCCTTGAGGCAAACATCAAGTACAAGTTATAATCCATAGTAATTCAAGGAGTGTTGTTCAAACTTATTTAAATATCATAATCGATATCACAACCTCATCAACATTTACCCAATGTTGATGAAATAAAAAATGGATTCATATCTATCATTAGTAGTAAATTATATGTTAATAATGAAAAATAAATAGATTCATAAATTAAATGTAGTATAAAACATATATATTTATAACATACAACTTTACCATACACACACAACCAACTCATTTCAATAACACTATAATAACATAAAATATCTAAATTTGTTTCCCTTTTATAAAACCCAAATTTCATTCTCACTTATTACTATGCATCAAAATGAAGAATGTGTGTAATTATTTTTTAAGTGCATATACAGTTAATCAATATCAGTAGGTTCATAATTAAAAAAATGTCCATACTATAAAAATATATCAACACTAAAAACTAACTTCACCAATAACCATTCACAACCTGCTACAAGCTTAGTGATTCAAATAATATAAGTAAAACAGCACATATCCATATGAAACGTTATGCATGAAAATATAATAATACTTTTAAAATCATCTTTCACTATGATCTAAAATTGACTCAAAGTTGAGTCATAATACATATTTTTTAAAGATTAAACACTCTTCCTTATTTCCATTCAAGAATATGACCCATCTTATTATAAAAAGATAAAATCATTTTAAATCAGAGTAATGAATATCAATAATTATATTTGAATGCAAGTAAAAATATATAGTTATGATATAATTAATTGAACTTTGAGATATTTTAATAAATTGACTAATCTCTTCTTATATAATTCAAATAGTAATAAACTTTAAACCCATTTTACTAATACTAAAAATAGTAAACTTAAGATATAATTTTCAACATGCTATGGATTGAAACTGAGTAAGGAAGTAGTATATGAACCAACATACATCAACTTATGGCTTAGATATTATACAATAATCACTTCTATATCCTATGTGAAATGAAATATACACAAAGCATTTAGCTTTTAAGACATTACTTCATTGTTAAAGCAATGAACTTACCTAATGAAATGAATAAATAAGTGTTACAAGAAACAACTTTACTACTCCATGAAATCTTGATATTAACTAAATGGAGGACTCTAAAAATTATTACAAATATATATTTTGATATATTCATATAAACGCTTATTAAATTAAATCCACATTATGTTACAAAAATGTGTTACAATAGAATAGTCAATAAATATCATTAGCCACCTATTAAGTCCAAATAATGGAGATAATGCATGCAAACCCCTATTTATGTATAAGATAAGCCAACAAACTAGTAGGTATCTACACCCACCCCAAACATTAGTTGGTGGTAGATGTATGTACCCAAATACAAAATTACAACATCAAGATAATCCAACAAGCATGATGCAATAGTGTCACAACTTAAACACAGGTTTCCATAAATAACTAGAGATCTAAACCAATCCCAAAACATGAAACTAAAAGTCCATTCTAATAATATTGACTTGATACATACACAATTGAGGCATAAAAAACTCAAAATAAATATCTAAAAAGGAACAAGGTCAAGACCCTAAACATACCCAAAATCATCCAAGAAATGTAAAACACAAACTTAACCATAAGAAAAACTAAATACTCTTTTCAAAATTTGACTTTACCCATACACCATCCATGGGTGAGGTATCCTCATGGTCTCACCCTATAGGGTTTCTTCAACTGATTATGAAAGATAATAAATATATTTAAGTCTATTTAGGAGACCACATGCTTCCAAACATTAAATCAATAATTTATTTAAAGTAAGAATGCACCCAATAAACACATTTATTCTTAAAACAAAGAATTATAATGCACTTACTTGGTCTTAAAATTTAATGTGTTATCAGAGAGGATCTACCCCCAAGTCTTTTGGATTTTTATTTTCCACCTATATTTTCCTTAATTATTATTTTCTTTTTCTTTTATTTTATTCTACATTTTTTATTATCAAATTTCCAACTAGTTGAAATCTTTATTCCATGATATTTAACTCCCACTTAAAAAATATCATTCCCAAATTCTACATTCATGAAGTCAATTTCAAAACCCTTGACATCTTACATGCATCCCCCTAAATTTCCATCCATACCATCTACCAAGACATCAAGTGAATAAATCAAATGATTAACCGTAATCCATTATTCCAATAGTAAACCACCAAATCCCTTCACGTTTGTGTACTTAAACCATGATAATTAAAATTAAATAGACCTAAGTCTCATCAACTCATGGTTTGATCCAACTAATACCATCACCTTGGACTTTCATGCCTAACCCATTTCTTAGTTTAGAATTACTTTGATATTAGTCATTTCATAGATTTTTTCTGATTATCCAATACTTTATTTATTTTAAGAACATCATAATCATTTAATTTCCTTAGATGGAAGATGTACTTATAAGGTTAGGGTGTCAACATTTCATGTTAATCACTTACAATTTCCACTCAGACATGAATTAGTCTCAAGTAAGGAATCATAGAACATAATCAAAGGTCATATGACATTAAACAACATTTTATTTACATTTTTATGGTAAATACATCTAATATTCTCATAAATCATCAAACTAATTTTATAAAAACATGTTCTCATCACAGTGTACATTTGTTTTCTGAAAATGACAACAATAAATAAAAATGACAAATTGAAATAGTTAAGGCACTCAACCAAAAAAAGACTGATACATAAGGTAGATAAACATAGCTCAATATTAAAAATAAAAAGTACTTTAATTGGGTGGAAAAACTAATTCGTCATGCTTCAACATTAACCTTATACTCCACTTTTATCATTTCATATAAGCTTCTATAACCAACCTACACTTTATTGTAACAAACCTACAACAAAACCAACAAAGGAATTAGTTGTATCTAATCATTATAAAAATTATACAAGTACATAAATATAATTATGAATTAGTAGTAGTTTAAAAATAGATTAAATGTTATGAAATGAATCATAATATCCATAATATAATGTCCAAAAATCAAAACAATATCAATAATTAATCTAAAATCAATGTATTGGGTAGATGTGGTCATGAATCCACTCCCCCTTAATAATGAAACCATCCTCATAGACTTAAAATAAATGAGGATAGTGATACCATAAAATATTTTAATCTTACCATGTGGCACTCCTCTATCCCATTTTATCCCATTGGATAAATGCTTGTTGTATCTTTATTTTCTGCATCTCAATGCTATGTTGAGTTAGAATATTGAGGGGTTCAAGTTTAATTGTCTCCTTACCCTCCTCCTAGATATCATTCCAATTTATCATGTGAGAGGTCTGAAACATATTTTCTTAATAAGGCTACATGAAAACCAACATGGATTTTAAATAGATAAAAAGGAAGGGAAATATTATAAACAACCATATTGATATTTTAAACTATGTCAAAAGGTCCAATGTAGCATAATGCTAAATTAAAAACTTTGCCAAAATTATTCAAACTTTTTGAGGGACTTGCCAAAAAAAGTACTTTATCCAAAACTTCAAATTTTGTATGCAATATTTTTATAGCTACATATATTTTATGCCAAACTAAGGAAAGTTCTAATTTTTATCATATGACAACCATTTTATCATCATACTCTTCAAAAAAATTAGGTCTTGAAAACACATAATTTTCTAGGTTGTTCTAACCCCAAGGGGTCCCACACTTTTTCATATATAAGTCCTTAAATGGTGTCATCTTGATAAGATAATGGTAAGTGTTATTATAGGAAAACTCTATGAAGTTTAAGATATATTACCACTTGTATTTTTGATACATGACATACATTCTCAGTATGTCCTCAACAATGATGTTTATCCTTTCAATTTGCCCATCCATTTTTGGATGATAATCCAAACTAAAATTCATATTTGCACCAAAATTATCCATTATGGTTGCCAAAATTGAGAAGTAAAAAACTTATCCCTATCGAATATGACCGCTTCAAGCACTCCATGAAGGAAAACCACTTATTTTAAAAATATCTTGGTAATGATGGTAGCATTATCTATGATATTCCCAATAATAAAATGTGCCACTTTAGTGATTTTATCAATTACCACTAGGATTGAATCATGTTTGTTATGAAATTTAGGTAACCCCATGATGAAATACATAGATATTATAACCCATTTAATTTTCAAAATAGAATGACGATAAATAAATCCTCTAGAATGACCATGCTCAAAAATCAAACATTAGAATTGTAAACACTTAGATACAAAGGTATCCACATCCTTCTTTAATTCAAGCCAAAAATATAACTTTGTCAACTCTTGTGTCATTTTATTATCACCTGGATAAGTGTAATTAGGTGCAACATGAACTTGATTTAAAATATGTTCACTAATATTTACTTAGTTTGGAATAAAAATTCTACCTTTTTGTCTTGACAAACCATGTGGATAAACTAAAAAAATGGAATAAGAACCTTTTCATTCTATTTCACACATATTTTAATGTATTCAAAATTAGATTTTTTTATGTTCAAGTATAGAATTTTTAAAATTAGATTGAAGAATAGTGAAAATAGCAAATCAGCTTCACATAATTAGAGCATTGACCACCTTATTTTATTTTCCTTTTAAAAAATAAATATTAGTATCAAAAATATAGATAAATTCCAACCACCTTCTTTGCCTTGCATTAAACTCATCTTGAGAAAACAAGTGCTTAAGGTTGTGATGATTAGATTTAATCTTGAAGTGACTTCCTAATAGGAAATTTTCCCTCTATTTTAAAGCATGAATAAAAAAGGCTAATTCTAAATCATGAGGAGTCATTATCCTCATGATTATTTAATTTTATAAACTCATAGGAAACCACTTTTCCATCTTGAGTTAAAATAGCACCAATGACTGGATTGCGTGCATCGGCCCAAATTTTAAAGTTACCTTTTATATATGGTATATTTATAATAGGATCTAAAATTATCAAACATTTTAGTTATTGAAATACAAATTCAAACTTAGGAAACCAATCAAATTTATTTCCCTTGTTTTGAAATTAAGTTATGGGGTGGGAAAACCTTGAAAAAAATTGCACACACCTTCGATAGTATCCACCAAGGCTCATGAATATTCTCGATTCATGTATATTATTTGGGTTTAGCTACTAATTAATGGCTCCAATATTTATTGGGCCAACTTATAATCCATACTTAGAAATCACATATCCTAAGTGGTGCATTTAAAATTTAAATAAAGAACACATGGATATCTTTCTATAAAATTTACGCTACCTCAAACATTGAAGTACCAACCTTAAGTATTGTTCATGCTCATTTTAAATCCTATAATAGATTAGAATGTCATATAAAAATAACAACACAAATTTTCCAATAAAATCTTTAAATACACTATTCATTAAATTCATGAATGTTGTCAAAACATTATTTATTCCAAAGAGCATAATACAAATTCATATTGTCCTTATATAATTATAGATATAGTCTTCTGGACATATTAATCTTTAATATGGAGTTGGTGGTACCTCGATAAAATATCTATTCTTAAAATATAGTTTCTTCTTTAATTTGATTATAAATACCATCTATGCGATGAATGGGATACTAATTCTTGATTGTGACATTATTGGGCATTTATATTCAATGTATAGTCTGAGCATCCCATCCTTATTCTTTACAAACACCACTTGAGCTCCCTAAGGTGACATAATAGGGTATATCATTCCATTGTCTAGTAATTATTATATTTAAACCTTAATTTGCCTTAGATCAGATATTTTCATCTAATAGGGTACTTTAGATGAAGGTGTTGTTCTATGTGTTTAACTCTATTTTAAAGTTAAATATCCTTTTGGGAGGTGGTTAGAGTAGTTCGTCTAGAAAAAACATCTAGAAATTCCTCCAAAATATGTTATTTATAGATCATAGAGGTGGTTTCCTTAAAAATTTCATTTAATTTAAGGTCATATAGTTGGCATCCATTTATAACAACCTTTTTAAGTTATATATATGAAATAATTCATTGATTTTAAGATTTTAAGACTTCTCTTTTTCTTCAAAATGATGCATTGATTCCAAAATAACAATTGAGGTTTTTGGATTGTTCATTACATCATGTATTATTATCTCATTCAACCTTAGTTTGAAATTGGTTATCTTTATTTCCTCATCTTGCATGTAATTTATATGATGTAGTAGTCCCAAAAACTTGATCTCATATTCTAAAACTATCATACTTCCTTGTTTTAACTACTGAAATTCCATGATTTTATACTCTTTATAGATGTTTTTAGATACCTTTTTTTGAACTAAATATCAAATGGTTCCCATGAAATATAATTAGGATTTTAATCTTTCAAGTAACACAAATTATTCCAACACAAATAAATATCACCGAACAATTGATAACCTTTGATGCATCATTTAACGTTAAAACCCATATTGTGTAATTTGAAATACTTATGTAAATTAACCATCCATACTTCAATGGCATCCCTAGTTTCCTCACCATATAATGTGAGAGGAGGAAGGTTTTTAAACTCTTTAATAATGGGTTACACAACCTCTTGTTATTGTTAATGTTCAACAGGAAGCTCCTATTCCTACCCACCATCTTGAAAATTTTATAAATGGGTTAACCTTTCAATAAATCCATTCAAATTTCCTTGAATGCCATGTAATGCACCTAGGATATCATGAAATACAACATTTTATTCCTCAATAAATTTTTGTTTATGTTTATCTTTATTTTTAGTATGGTTGTCACTATGTTCCACATATTTGTTAGCATGATCATGTTGATCTAGTTCATGATTGTCAACTAGATCACTTCCATTATTATGAGGGTTATGGTTTTTTCTAGTTATAACCATCCTACCACATTAAACATGTATTATAAAGTCAAATATTTCATAAAATATTTCTTTATTTAGCCTAAAAAAGGATTCAATACCAATTATCATAACCCTAATTTTTTGAGTATTCAAAAACCCTAATTTAAGTAAGTCATTCTGACAAAAAACATTACACTAATCAATTAGTGACTAAATCATTTTCACAACTAACTTTCACAATGTAAAATACATCATAGTTTAGAATGATCCATGATAAAAATGGAAGAAACTAGGAATTATAAAATATAAAGGAGTGTTTAATATAATGAATAAAAACTTATAATTACATTTGAAACCAAAATTTACCACTTAACCAAAAATAATAGATAGGAATTCATTCATAAATTTTGAAATCCATGTTAGTGTATTTCAAGCTACAA
This sequence comes from Torreya grandis, assembly GCA_037957365.1. Classification (NCBI taxonomy): domain Eukaryota; kingdom Viridiplantae; phylum Streptophyta; class Pinopsida; order Cupressales; family Taxaceae; genus Torreya; species Torreya grandis. The sequence goes on along the minus strand of JARHVA010003892.1, from coordinate 687,192 downwards.
CACTTGTTAAATTTATGTGAGGTCATGAGTGACATTTATTGTCATAACTATAACTATACCACCTTTCTCTTTAGTTTTTGTCATAGCCAAGCACTCATGGAATCCAATAAATTTTCATTATACTAAAGAGCCAATAGTCAAAAAGCAAACAATTTCCTCTTGACATGTAATATTGAGTAGATTTCCAAACTAAATATATTGTTTTTCACAATATAAATTGAAACATTCATAAGCATTAAACTCAATTGGATTGTATTCCATATGTGTAATCATTTATACATCATGAATGCCATCCATGAGATATTATTAGGTCATATGACCACTTATGGGGATTTGAGACATAAATATCATATCTATAAGGCAAAAAAAATTGCATAAGAAACCACATTAAATAATGACCTAAGAAATCTTTGTGGAACTCAAAAACACCATTAATTAAGTTATCATTACCCCAATGGAGTCCCTACAAACCTCTAGTATAGTTAACGATGATCTTGAGTAGTCTAAAAGTCTATACATTAACTCTTATAATTTGGTATATTATAATAAAAAACTAGTAAACACAGACCTTACTAATATCTAATCATACCCTTGTATTGATAGTAATTACAACCATGGGCTATGATTTTATATGTCTATTGTATCAACATATTATTAGTCACAAAATTAAATATCACAAGGGATCATATCCTAAATTAATATAGAAAATAAAAGTCCATTAATGATCAATAAAATAACCAAAGGTTTAATAACCATGATCTTAAATGTACCATGCAAGCTTACCATTACCATTTTCTAACCAATATGCAATTTTTAGCACTTACTTCTACTCAACTTCTGTAATAATGTACCAAAAGAGAGATGAGATAAAGTTAAACCAAAAATTTATAAAAAGATTATACAATTTTTATATTTACTACTTAAATTCTCACTATAGCATTAATATACCAAAGATTTATCACTTATCTTTTAATAATCAATCAATGCACGGGAACCATCCATATCCAAATCAATGCTTCAAGAAATAGGAATAATGACCCATAACATAACCAACCTATAACCCAAACAAATATATCAACTTATATAAAATTGAATTTATAATCAAATAATAATCTTTAAAGAATCCAGTCATTACAATATATCATTACTATTATTTGACTCAATGATTCTCCATGATATCATATATTGTTAAATAAATATGAAGTGAGAACTTTAGATCATTATCATTAGTTAAGTTATTGAAATATTACACACACAAACTTTTTTTAGAAAACTAGTATTAATAAATAATTACTCATATTTACATACAAGTAAATCATATATATGATAGTATATAAATAATTGGCTACACCAAGTGTAAATCACTACATCTATAGGCATGTAAAAATTAAAAAGATAAATCTTAAATGACAAACAAAAAAATACTTCAACTATAATTCATTACACATTCATAGCCTAAGATTAGAAACTTAACAACCAATTTTTAAATTATCCTCAAAGCAAACATCAAGTAAAGTGAAATTATAATCCATAGTAATTCAAGGAATGTTGTTTAAAATTATTTAAATATGATAATCAATACCATAAACTCATCAAAATTTACCCAATATTAATTAAATAAAAAGCAATGGATTCATTATAGACTATAAATGAAAAATTCTAAGTTAATAATAAAAATAACCAATTCATAAATGAACTATAGTATCAAACCTATCAATTTATAACATAAAAATATACCATACACATAACCAACTCATTTAGATAACAATATAATAACATATAAACTCTAAATTCATTTCCCTATTATAAAAACCAAATTTCATTCTTACTTATTATTATGCATCAAAATGAAGAATTAATGAAATTCCTTTTTTAAGTGCATGTATGAATAACCAAGTTTATGAGTTTAATACTAAAATAAATGTCCATACTATAAAAATATATCAACACTAAAATAATTCACCAATAACCAATCACAAACTTGATATAGGCTTATTGATTCAAATAATACAAAGAAAATAATGCATATCCATATTAAACATTATGCATGAAAATATAATGATTCTCTTAAGCTTATCTTTCACTAGAATTAAAAAAGTGACTCACATTTGAGTCATAATTCAAATTTATTTAAGATTGAGTAGTCTTCCTTATTTATATTCAATAATGTGACCACTCTTATTATATAGAGGCAAATTCATCTTTAATCATAGTAATGAATGTCAATAACTATATTTGAATCCAAATAAAAATATGAGATTATGATCTAAGTAATTTAACTTTGAGATATTTTAATAAATCAACCAATATCTTATTAACTAATTTAAATGATAATAAAATTTTATTCCATTATACAAATATGCATAATAGTGAACATAAGACATAACTTCCAATTTGTTATGGATCAAAACCAAGTAAGGAAGTAATATATTTACCAATAAACATCAAATAATGGTCTAGATATTATACAATAATCATTTCCAAATCCTGAGTGAAATGCATTATACATAAAGCATTTATTTATAAAGATATTAATTCATTATTAAATTAATGAACGTACACAATGAAATGAATAAATAAGTTTCATAATAAGTAATTATATTAATCCATAAAATATTTATGTTAAGTAAATGTAAGACTCTGCAACTTGATAGTGAAATATCCTTTGATATCGTCATATAAACCTTTGACAAATGTGATACAACAAAATAGCAAAAAAATATAATTAGCCACTAACTAAGTCAAAATAATTAAGATCATGCACACAAACCCCTATTCATGTGCAAGATAATCCCAACCATTAGTAAGTATCCCTAACCACCCAAACCATTAGTTCGTAGTAGAAGGTACCCAAAGATAAAATTGTAGCACTAAGATAATCCAAAAATCATTATGAAATAGTTACATACCTCATCTTATTTAAGTTTCAAGAGTTACACTTTACAATAGTGAAGCTTGAGGTCATACCTTGCATTGACCTATCATTCACTAAAACTATAAATGGAGGAGCATTCCTATACCATGTAGAACATAAAATAGTCATGGTGTGCATCTATGGTGATGTATTTCAAAGGTACATCTCCCTTTATATTTTATAACTTATGATTTGTTTAGAGTAGTGGCATGGAAGAAATAAAAATCATTTTATATGACACTTAGTAGTTAGATGCTCCTTGAAGAAACCATAAATTTGAAGGACAAATAACCCACACCAGTGATAAAATTTAGGATGGGAATATAAATTAGGAGGTCCCTTTTGAATAAACTATTTATTTATCTAAGTATCAAATTCATTCACTTGGATTGGGTTTCATCATTTGATTTACTAAGGACCTTAGATTTGACATTCGCTCTAGGTGAAGTCATTGGAGCAAGGTTATGAGAGCATATATTGAACATGGACAAGAGGCCTCTAGGAGGTTATTTATAGATGATATCTTACCTAATTAACATAATCCTTAGAATTGTATACATTAATAATGGATCACTTTGTGATGACACTCCAAAATACATAAATAATCATATCTTTAATTCTTACTCATTCATGCACATATGTGTATACACTCACCATATTGTGTGCATTTGAGGATGTCTATCCCTAGGTATAAATGGGTATCCATTATTCCCCCTACCTAAGATATCAAAGATCAGTTTAGATATATTATTTATTAGGTGAGACTACTAGATGTATCCAAATTACATTATTATCATGGTTATAGGCCACAAGGTAACACCTCTACACCTCCCCACATATGTCCCTGAAAAATTGGTGGAAAAGGAAATGGCCTACAAATTATGATGGGGTATTGATGAGGGCATGAAAAATAGTAATAAATATTACTTTCATGTATCTCACTTCATGATTGGAAAGATTTAATGCACCAAACAAAATCACTTTTACAATGTAGGTAAGTACAAATAATACTATTCCTTGGCTATATTACCACATAGGAATTGCTATCCCTATGGTCAAGTACATAAACATATCAAGGGACTTGGAATTAACCATTAACATGAGCCCTATGATCATGATTTATTATTCCTCGATGATCATAATGATGATCAAGTTAGGGAGAGGGCACAATCAATAAACATGAAAGATGACATCTTAAAGCTTATTCAAGGGGAACCTTCCATTTCAATAAATGAGGCATGGACTAGACTTCCACCAAATAAAGGATGGGATTCATCAAACTTATATACTAATATATCATCTTATCCAAAAAGGGATCAAGGTAAACCATCCTAGACACCTCCTCTAACACTCAAGGGGGTAAATAAGGATCCAAGTGTGTGTCACACCTTACTTAGGGTAAAATATAATGAACCCATTTGTATTGATTCTTTAAATTATAAGGTACCTACCTAAGAGCATGTTACATTAGTTTCAAATTTTTCTATTATGTTTAATTCAACCACATAATAATCTCCTTACATAGCTCCTAAAATGATCATTTTCTATACAAGGAATCCAAGGGCTCAATCCCATCCATAAAGCATAGTCATTGAAGCACCATCAGTCGATCTATCCACAAAATAGGTATTTAGAGGTGAGTCCATCGACTGGGAGGCATAATTGTAGAGAGATAAGACCATAAGCCTCTAAGACATAAAGGGGAAGGCACCAATACATAAACAACCATTAGGGCATCAAGTAAATACTTTAATTTTCATTAGCCCTATTATTTCACATGTTTTTGTTAGTATTATTAGTGAATTTGATCATGTTTCTTTTACCCCTCCTAGTCCCCCTCCCCTCTTGGTCCCCAATGTGGAGGTTTATCTTATACAACCCATTTCTCAACTAACCCTACTAGTTATGAAGGTAGATGATCCTTACTCTACCCTTGTTGGTCCTATCTTTCTAGTTGGTCTTCCTCAAATTAGTTCTTGCACATATGTTCCTATAATTCCTATCATTATTTCCTCCCACTATTGTCCTAGTCCCCAAAATAACCAAGAAATGGCCAGAAAAATGAAACAAATAAGGTAAGTGGAGCTCTATCAAGTCCCCAAATACATATGTCATATGTGCTTATAACTATGATAATAACTAGGAAGGATGACAAGAAGTTAATTTACACAATCCACCCACAACCACAACATGATGGAGTGGACTAGTCTAAAATCATCTGACCTTCACTTACTGATCTAATTCTATAGGAAACTATGAGGTATAAATCATGTAAAATATTGATTGATACTACATTTTAGACACTAAACCCATAGATCTAACCCAGTTAATCCTCCCATAGTGGGTAAACATGCAGTTGGAGGCTTCAAAAAGGCCCAATCTAATAATTACAAAATTTCCCATTATAATTTTAGAATTTTAAAAATCTACCAAGAGTTTATAGAGGGTTAGAAAGAGGAAGCTATAAGTTGAGACTGGGAGATCAATCATAATGGAGGAAAGGTAAGATATGTTTACCTTATCCAAGAAGAAGGTAAAAAATTAGATAAGTCCCTATATATAGAGGATTTTAAATCTTATTTTGAAGCATAAAAGGATGCTCTAGTATAGATACATGAAGGAACCAAAATTTCAAGGGGAGAAATAGAGAAATAATTATAATAAATAAGACAACAATGACAAATTATGCATGATATATTATAAATACAGATGGATGTCCAGAGTGTTGCATCTAAGTTGTATACTATTATTGAGGATACTAGTACAATGAGGGAAAAATTAGCACATCACATAGTAGAGACTAATAAATTATTTAATTGTTTGAAAATAGATGAGAATAAATTGAAATTTATTATTATTTTTAGAACTAGCAAAGCATTTTTAGACATAAATTTTATGGCAGCATTGGAGGCTACCAATGACCTCAATTTGGTACTCATCAGGACATAATAGTCTAAGGATATGATCGATAAAATTGAGGAAATAATGCCTAAGTATTCAGAATATGGAACTCTCATCTAGAATATTTTAGATGAAATAAAAATTTCACATGCCAAGGATTCCATGGGGAGGGTTATCAACATGGATAGTTTTTACCAAGTCTTACATCAAGATTCAAAAAACATCAAAAAACATATACAATGGAATACCTTAGAGGAAATATAATTTGAGCTCAATTTTTATAGGAAAAGGGTCACTGAATTTGAGATATTAAAAACTAAATTTGGGACTATAAAGACTAAGCATGTCAGGCTCCTACAATAGGTAAATAGGGTACATAGGCCTTTGTTTCTTAACATGGACATAATAAAATAGCAATATGAAATTGGACATAAGCACTATCATGTTTTGAAAGCAAATAATAATGTTAATGTCTCAACTCCTAGTTTGACACTAGCATCCACTTCAACACCTCCAATAACCTTTGTCACCATGCAAACACCCAATCAACCTTGAGTTAAAGGCTAATTTTGTATATATACATGAAAATATTAATTAATTTATCACTTAAAATTTACTTACACTTAGATCATAGATTTAAATTTGCCTAAATTATTTGTAAGCTTGCATATATTTCATTTATTTTTATAGGCCAAATGATCTTGACATAGTATTACTTATCTACGAGCATGAAAACATGAAACTTTGTGGCTAAAATTATAATTGAGGTTATAATTATGTAATTTAACCATGAGTTCGCATGCATTAGGAGGATGAGGCATCACCTCCCCAATTCGATATACATATATATATATATATATATGTATGTATATATATATGTATATATATATATATATATATATATATATATATCTGTGTGTGTGTGTGTGTGCATGTGTAATTTTACATTCCAAAGGGTCAGAAGATTTTACCAATATAAGAATAAATCAATTTTGATTTTCATGCAACTGCGTTTGTGTTCTTTCCTTCCATTCTTATGTTATTAAGGTTTTGATTTTTTGTTTATGATAATATAAAAATTTGAAGTGTGAAAAATATATATACAATTTTAATTGTTTTGCTAAGGTATGCTAACCTTATATGTGTTAAAGCTATCAAAAGTTAGTAGATTCCATTGATAGTTGATTAATTAGTATAAATTGTGTTAATAATCCTAGTTTATAAGAGTGTTTTCTATTTGGTATAGTTTTTTAAGCATTTGCTAATTCTACCTTAGACACCTTCTTGGTCTAAGTTTTAACCTTCTACTTAAGGGTGTGAAATAAAAACCCTAAAAGGAGTAATCTCTAATTAAGACCATCAATTTTCCTATATCTTTCCTACCGAAACATCATAACTATGTTTCCCTACGAGTGTGCAATAGTTACAAGTAGCAAGTACTAGTTATGAAATCACTTGTCCACCAAGAAACTACCATAGGAAGTACCTCTTAAGATCACAAAACTTTATTTTTTCTCTACCCTTCACTCTTTTTGAAGTTTATTTGATTGATATATATGAAATCAATATTAAATATCACCTATCCATCCTACTCACTTAGGTTTGATTTCTACACTAGGATTCATTTCACTATAATCAAAACTAGTTAACAACCTTCGTACTCTACTTAATATTCCACCACAAGGTTGTTTAATCCATATTTGTAACTTGTGCACTATAGTGGAGGTCACCTCCTTTGAGATCCTAAAATTTTAGAGGATAAATATTTTAAATTTTTGACTTGTATAAGACCCACATCAATATAATATTTTGGTCATCAATAAGATCTAAGATATTATGTTTCAAAGAAAAAGATCTGCTCATATAATGTCCTAGTCCCTGGTAATAATTATAATAAGAATTCACATAATATAATTTATGTAGAGATTTATTCATATCAACCTGTATATGATAATGGAGAGACATAATATGACATTCTATTAACCATAGGAGTAAAGAATATAGGGATTCAAGAAGATGTCTAAATTATCTCCTTGATGTATTAGTTATGACAAGTTGAGTAGGCTAATCTAAAATTGAATTAACTATGGTGGTTTTTTCCTTTTTAGGATTAGGATTTTTTACCTTATAATTTATTTTGATTGTAAATTTTATCTAGATGTAGATGTAGATGGTGTGTTTTTTACACACATGAGCTTATTTGAAGAAAGAATCTTCATTTCATGGTCCATAACAACATGACATATGTCATCAAAAGATTTTAAATTATTAAAAATAATGTAATCATGTAAATAAGTGAGAAAAAATTTCTTTAATATGTATTTCAACTCTTTATATACCATAATATTGGTCATTTTATCTATCATTGTCTTATAACTCAATACATATTCATTGATAGGTTTATTTATTCCTTATGTGATTTTGGCAATTTGAACATAGGAAACCTTTTCAAAAATATTAATGGAAAGGTGTGATAAAAATTGATCTACAAGAGGTTTGAATTATTTCATATATTGGAGAGGTATACCATAGAAATAAATCAAAGCATTGTCCTTGAGGCTTCTTAAAAATAATTTGGTCAAAAGTTTATCATTTGAGGCAAAGTCAAGGAATGTCACAAAAGTATCCAATATGTTGTCCAAGATAACCCTTTCCATCATAAAATGTAAATATAGGTTAAATAAAACTAGTTGGAAAATGGTTTAAAAATATCTCAAGTACAAGATGGTTATGCAACACATCTTGTGAATCAATAGCATGAGGAGACTTTACAACATTTTATTCAATGTCTTTAAACTTGTCCTCCAAGTTTTTTATAACTTGAATGAGTGTTTTAAATTTATACCCATTTGGGTTTATATTATCAAGTTAATTAGTCACCAAAGGGGACGTAAACATGATTTTAGTAGTAATATGTATTGAAACCAGTATTTCAGTTGAAACATTTTGTATTTCCATGGTAGATGTAGCAATAGTTGTTTCAAGAAATAGAGGCTAGAAATAAATAATTTATGCCTCTACTAGATGTATGTATTTATTTTAGCATAAAATTTCACCCTTGGATGGGTTATTAAATCTCTCTACATTTTAGCAACACTATGGGAAGAACCCTAGGCTATGGGTGACCTATGGTAGGGTTGGACCTCTAGAGAAGGACAACTTCCTCCTGATGGATCACCTATACTAATTTTTTCATTGGGAAAAGGGTTAGATAAGGGGTAAAGGTTCACTAATAAGGATAAAATGGTGATGCACAAAATTTAAATGAGAACTCACATAAGCATGAAGTAAACACTAAGGAAAGATAAGACAATGCTAGCTCACACAATCTCATAAACAAGCTACTTACATAAGTGTTTCATAAACTAGGTTTATGAAGTAATGAATGAAGGAAAACATAATTCTTAAGACTTACTAAGAGATTTCATGAATGATAGAAAAAACACTAACTTAGAGATGAAACTAAATTGGAGACACCTAGAAATGAGCAAGAAAGAAGGGTAATGGGCATGGAAGATTCTCCTTCACAATGTCATTATGCACAAGCTTAGCTAAACATAATTTAGAGGGGAGAGATAGAAAAATAAAGTCTTTATTTATTCAAGAGGTCTTTCATACAAAATTTTATAGGGTCTATCCTTATCAAATAAAAATCTCTTCTCTTTTAAAATTGAGAGAGAATTTCTAATCAAAAGTGAGAGATCTTACAAATAGAAAAGAATAAGAGATATAGGAGAAGCGGGAGAGAGAGGGGGAGCATGCCATCCAAGATCATTAATTGAGATAGAATTATTATTTATTTCTAAACCACCATTGATTTAATTAGGACTAAAAATATTTGAGAAGAAATAAATGCTCCACTATACTCTCTAATCCCTGAATCCATTTTATTTGATCTTCTATGCCATCTCAACTTGCTTTTATTATGAGAAAAAAGTCCTCATGTCTATGGACTTGATATATTAATGCCTAGGTCTACTTAAGAATATGTAAGTACAAAAGTTTCAAAGATATAACTTTGTCAAAGGACAAGATACTCCTACACAAATTCCCCTCTCTAAACCTAATAATAGGTCTATTTTAGATTGAAAACCATTCCATTTATTATTTTTCATATATTCAATATCCATGAAGAGATTATAAACTTCATAACATTATTCTTAAACTATATTAGGTCTAAACAAACCTATTCTACCTCTAAACCTTATGGAAATTGAGAAGCCACTACACATGAGGATCTACCTTCATGAAATGACATTGAAACCAAAAGAAAATTGAAACTTCATGCATTGGAACCTCTAACATAGGTCTTGACTAAGCTTCAATGGTGTCCTTTGAAATATTTTCCTTGGTTTGACCTTAGGTCACATTTATTATCTATTAAAGTCTCTTGTCTTCTAATTTTAATGTCAACTATTGATATTGAATTGGGCCTTCTAGATTATGACATTTGTCAGTTTCATGTTCAATCTTAGGATATGTTGTCCTTTTTATTATGATCTTACCATTGATCTTTGATGCATGATTTGAATGTGTACCATTGATTTACCCAGTAGTTATTGTGGTTGTGACACTTGGAAACTATGCATTTATCTTCAAGATTCACTAACTTATTGACCTTTTACTTATCATTTATATACTTTGGTATGATGTATTACATATCATTGATCAACTTGGACCCACTATATTTTTTAGCCACCACATGCCATTAGATCTTCATATTGGCACCTGAGATCTTACCACTTGTCAACAATGCATTCATCTTAGGATATGCTGACATTTTGAATACAATCTTACCATTGATCTTCAATGCATGATTTAACATGATTTTTTGGATCTTTCAGACCTACTAACATTGTTGATCATCCATTCACCATTGGATCTTGATTCAAAATTATGTGATTTAGACACTTGTCATCCCCCTTTTTATCCTTTGAACCTTTGAATTTAAAATACCATTTCACGAGGCCCAAATTTGATGTCTATGTGTGCATCCCACTCTAAAAGCTCAATTTTGGAATCTTATATCTTGAAATAAAGAACTCATCAAGATAAAAAAATTGTAGGGGACCTTCTCAATATGAAAAACATCATGTCCATGTGGTCTTTTGACCTTGATTGAATTCTTAAGTGTATTTATTAAACATGTAACTAGACTAACATGTCCATTTCTATATGATATGTGATGATGATCTAGCTCTTCTAGGCTTGTGCAAGTCATTTTTTCCATTCAAGTCTATGATGAATTAATGAAACTAAGAAACCCTGCTTCATGCTCCTTGGATGCCATGAATCATCATGGAAACTTGATAAATCCTTTATTTTATAATCTTAGACCTATTTTCGAGTCATTATATCATTTAGTCAATCAAGAAATCTACTCAACTAATCTATCCATGCAAAATCTTGGTATGTGGGCCAAAATTGACCAAATTTTTTGGTAAAATCTTGGGGTTGCATGATTTCTATGTAATATACTAATGGCCTTTAAACTAATCTTTTATGCATCTAGAGTCTCATGTTTTTCTTCTCTTAGATAATCATGAAAATGATACAAGGCTGCCCCTTTTCTAGAAAACCTCCTCTTAAAATGAGGACTAAAAGGAAACAAAACAAAAACTATGCCCAAGGCACTTATTAAAAGGGAAACCCACAATTAAAAGGAAATGTGCATGAGGCACTAAGAGAAAAATAAAAGAAACTATTGTAATATGTTATAATATCATTCAATAGTTATAAAATCTTTTAATAACAAGGCTTTAAATGAATTCCATTGATTGGGATGGGTAATACCTCTCCATTTAGTTGGGCATGTTGAAAAGAATTATGTTGTTTGCATCCATGGATTAAATAAGGACCACTCTACAAAATATCAAAAATGATATGGTTTCTTGGCTTGGACTCATTTGAGTTCCATTTGAGGACTAGGTCCCCTTCTTTGAATTCCCTTGCTATGGATCTCTTGTGAAAGGATTTCTAACCTGAGCTTAGTGTGACACTAAAGTCTTCATTACAAGCTCCCTAGTTTCTTTAAGATCCATTAGCTTTACCATCCTCATGTTCATAGGCTCACTCTCTATCAACTCAAGCTAATGGGCTAACTACAAGGTAGGCAATTCAAGAAAAATTGGTAATTTGGATTCCATTTCATATATAAGGACATATGGAGAATAGTAAATGCTTGATTTAGGAGTCACTCTATTAGCCCATAGGGTTGTCCTTAGTTTTGTATGTTATGTTATCTGATTTTCCTCCATAGTTTTATTGATGATCCTTATCAGTTTATTGTTTTTGGACTTTTCTAGTCCATTGCCTTAGAGGTAGTAATTAGAGGATGTGTTGAGGTAGATGCCGATCTTGAATTCTCACTCACTTGTCTTCATACCAAAAAATGCTAATGCATTATCTAAAATTATAATAGATTGGATAACAAACTTGGTTACTATGCTATAATAGAATTCCAATACTATTGTCTCATTCGCTTCTTTCAAAGCAATTACTTCCACCCACCTATTGAAGTATTCAATTGTAGTGAGAACCCATTTATGCCCTACATTTAAAGGTGGATTTATCATCCCTATGAAGTCCAACCCCCATTCCATGAAGGGTTGTTTCACTTATATTGGGTTTAGTGAAAGAGCTACTAATATTTATTTACCTATAAATAGAGCACATTTTTGACATTTTATAACCCATTCATAGGCATCTTTGAAGAGGATGGGATAGTAATAACTATCTCTCATTACCTTTACTACTATTGTTCTTAGAGCAAAATGGCCTCTTACAAGTCCATCACGAAACTACTCCAAGAGATTTGTCACTAGATTATCATAAATGCACCTAATAAGTAACCCATTGACATTTTATATAAATAAAACCACATTAATCAATCCATAAGTATGGATTAAAGTCTGAAATTCCTTATTTTTGCTCTGTCTAAGTCTTGGGGGCATTTTATTGTCATTAAGAAATGTGTCATATCTTGGAGCCAACTATTATGAAGTGGAGGTGCATCTATTTGTGAGTTGTCTTATGTCACAAAAATAAAATATTTGTCTTCTTAAAGGTCATCCAACATATGATCACATAATCCTTTGCCTCTTATCAGCTTGGTGATTTTTATCTCAACATCATACTCCACGAACTTAGTAATCCATCATACTCTTTCTCATTCAAGTATTTGATAAGGAGGAAGTCCTTAACTCTAAGATGAGACACTATAAGATGAATATTTCTATTGGAAAGCATTTGCCTAAATGTTTTGAGGCTTATTAAAGCTAAAAGAACCTAATTTTTTATAAAAGTGTACCTCAACTCATATCCCTCTAGTCCTTGACTCAGAAAGGTAATTGGCTACTCAAGTCCTTCATGATTATTCTACATCAACATAGTTGATATGTTGCCAACATTGGTAAAGGTGTAAAATATGAAATCCTTTGAGAAATGAGGATTCATGAGTGAGGGTTCTTGGGCAATGGATTTTTTGATGGCGTCAATTGCCGATTTACCTTCATTTAACCAAGAAAACACTTGTCTCTTATTCAACATGGTAGCGATATATTTGACCAAGTTTGTAAAACTAGGTATAAAACTTCTCATAAAGTTTATCTTCCCAAGGAAGCTCTAGATTCCTTTCTTATGCGTAGGTAAAGAGAGTGCTACGACAACACTTATTCTACCAAGGTCAATGAATAACCCTTATTTTGAGAAAATGTGACCCAAAATTTTGCCTTCATGAACAACAAACACACATTTTTTGGGATTTAAATAGATCCCATACTCTATGAATCTTCCAAAAAGCAACCTTAGATGGTCTAAGTGTTCACTAGATTTCCTGGAGAAAATTATGATGTCATCGAAGTAGATGAGTGCCATTTGATTCAACAACCCTTAGAAATCCATGTATATAGCTCTTTGGAAAATTTCCCCTATATTTAACAACCCAAAATGAATCTTATGGTAAGCATATGTGCCCCACTTGGTGGTTAAGGCAATCTTATAGTGATCTTCCTCTTACCAGCACTTGGATATAGCCTGAATAGCCATCCAAAATGGAAAAATGTTCTAAAGTAGAAACTATCTGAATGAGTTACTCCATGGATGTTAATGGGTAGTGATGTTTCAAATAGACCCTATTCAGATCCCTAAATTCAACACACAATCTGATTTCCCCACTCTTCTTCCTTAGAGGCAACAAATTGGCAACCCATGAGGAGTGCTCAGTGGGAAAGATGATCATAGATTTAATTAATTTGATCAATTATTTACTCATAGGATATTTAATTTTTGGGTTTATAGGCCTTTACTTATTCTTTATAGGATTACAATTATCCTCTAGTTCTATAGTGTGTTGGTCCAACTTGGAATCAAAGACTCTCATGTCACTATATTTCCAAGTAGAGATGTATGTATATTATCTACAAAGATCAATGAAAGCATGCCTTTCAACCTTATTACTTACCTTTCCAAGCTTGAGGAGCTTGTATCTAAGGATAAGGACTCTTTCATAGTTCTCTTCACTTGTTGACATCACTTCCTTGTGTTTTTTCATATGATCTCCCTCATAGAAAAGACCTTTAAGGGTGGCAATCCCCTTAGGAAGCTTGTTAGATCTTAACTAAACAATTTGATCCTCATAATGATGTTGAAACTTTTATTAGTTTATGGAGGAGAAATTTTCTTCCTACTAAAATAAATAGGTAATTTTTTTATCATTCTCAAAGACCTACTAATGATCTTCATTGTCTGGTATTAATGGTTTTACCACCACTTTTACATATGTCTACACCTTGGTCCTTTTTAACTCATTGGGGATATCAAATTGAGCTCCCATGATTGAAAACCTATCAACATGTTCATTTTGGTTCCCTGGCATTGCTTGGTGTTAAAGGCCTAAAAATCCTCAACTAGGTCCCACACTTTATGTTTGTAAGACTTCATCAAGGGATTCTTGGTGATATTTTGGACTCTAACCTAGTGCACTATCAGCTCACTATCTCCATGATCTTAAAATTATTGGATCCCTATCTTACTATCCCATTGAAGGAAATAGATAAGGACCTCATATTCTAATACATTTCAAGATAAAATTAATTTCAACATATAAGAAGATAAATACTTGACATTTGAGGGGAATACTAGCATTACACATGTACCTATTCCATCTTTGCTCCTTGAACTATAAAAGAACAATTTCCATAAGCCACTAAGATCTAATTGAGGTATAATGAGGGATGGTATGTATTTATTCTCTTCATGTACGTAGTAGACACCCATGTTCCTCTCTTTAAATCCTTCCAGGGGATCAACCAAATGAATTTCATTTCATAGTTCATCATCCAAGAACATGTTTGATATCTCCTTAGGATGGGTGTTTGTTCTTGACCAAATATAAATTCATCTTTATTAATGATGGTAAAATTGATGTTTATGATATCTATATCAAAAATATATATGTGGAATTATGAAATGGGCTTAGATTTGATTAATACTTTGGTCCCATATCTTGTTCTAAAATACCATGTAGGACTAATCTATTGTAATATAACCTCTAATCTTTGTAGTGAATTCTGTGGATAGGCATAGGGAAAAATGAGGAGGTACATCTAATATTAACACATAGTGAGCCATTGAGACACTAAGACAAGCATGCAGGGTCAAATTGAGGTCTTTGATGATACCAGATGGGTTGGTGGAATAACCATCAAGTTGTAGAACTCCTTTCAACTAGAGCTCATATTTTAGATCAAAATGATCAGGTATGGATTTTGGAATTACTAAGGTGTTATACTCAATGTCTACCAAGCAATTATGCACTCAAAAATTACCAAGTATCATTAATATATATATAAGGGAGGAGGTTTGACCACCTTAATTGATTTCCCTTTAGTAGGTCCTTTGATTGTATTGGTGAGAACCACATCCTCTTTGCTTAGTTCCTTCTCAAGAACCTTTATTTTTGATAATCCTTATTGAAGGATATATATATATATATATATATATATATATATATATATATATATATATATATATATATATATATATATATATATATATATATATATATATCCAAGCATGGATATAATGTCTCAAATTGGCATAGTCAAATTAGACTTTTTCATTTGTTCCATAATGTTGATGGGTACACCACCAATCTTTGGTTGTGCTTTGGGAGCCATAATTGTAATTTGAATTTGTGGGTTTTGGGGAACAAAGGCATTCCCCTAATTTTGATTCCTTGAAGTTGATGGAACCTTTGGAGAATCTGTAGGTTCAGTTGTCTTTGATATTGAAGGAGTAATGGTAGGAATCTCTTTGACTACTTCTTGATTACCATCCATGTTCCTTCTTTTGAGCCTTGTATTTTCTACCACTAGAATGTATGCCTAGCTAGAACTAAACTATTGATTGAGTGCATAACACTCTTCTTTCTCATAATTTATCATCGTATCACCTAACTATCTTGGTCTTTGATTAGTTATTTGACTTTGTTGAGGATCTTCTAGTTTTTTCATCATGGGTAACTCTTTATTTTGAGCCATAAGAGCTTGATTATACCCATAATTGGTAGCCTACTACCATTGATCATTGAAAGCTTGATTGAAATTAATGGTTAGAATAATGGATTTCACAAAATACTAATTACAAGGCATGGTACCCTCAGCTTCTTGA
The DNA here is from genome assembly GCA_037957365.1 of Torreya grandis. Classification (NCBI taxonomy): domain Eukaryota; kingdom Viridiplantae; phylum Streptophyta; class Pinopsida; order Cupressales; family Taxaceae; genus Torreya; species Torreya grandis. The sequence continues at coordinate 670,706 of JARHVA010003892.1, read as the reverse complement.
CTAATATTATATTGAATTGGGACCAAAATGTTGGAAGTGATTGCAATATTTGGATTAAAGTTGTTTTGCCTAACATAGTTAGGTTGCACTTTCCCTAGCTTTGACCTTAGCCTTGGAAGTTTACTTTGTATGGTGGCATATTTTCTTGATAATATTATTCTTGAGGTTAATATGAGGCTTGGTAAGGACTATTTAAAGCTCATTTTCTCTTAACATTAACCAATTCATTTCCCAAAGATTAGAACATGCTCTTCAACTCTTAAAAGTTTTTTTGTTCTTGGGAATCACTAGATTGACTAGTGGAATGACACCAAGTGGAGGAATAGAAACAAGGTGTGGTCTAATATAAGGGAACAAAGGCATTGGTGGTCTAGGTGTAAGATTTCCAACCTACACCAGACAATATTTTTCTTTGATTGCCACCTCATATGCATTTAGAATTGTGTTTCCACTCATATATTGGATCATTACTATAATGTCACTATTTATGGATTTCAAATATTTAAGAAATACAAAGCTAGGGGTAGGCCTAATAGAGATTTGGATTATATCCCAAGTATTTTAAAACATTGTATTGAAGTATTGCATAACTTCATGATGGGCTCTTTGAATTATGGTTAATTTATATGCAACTGACAAATGGTCACATTTATCTTAAAATCTGTTACACAATTCATCTCCTAACTAATCCCATGTGGTAATAGAAATAGTAGTAATGCTTCTATATGAGTCTAAGGTTTTACATTTGAAAGAGATGGTTAATAACCTAATTACCACATTTTACTCATTTATATCATGAATGCTACAAAATTTGGTGATATCCATAAGGTGTTCAGAAGGGGTTATAGCTTGGTCTCTAGTAAAATAAGGCACACTTTTAAGAGATACTACTAGGATAGGATCATAATGAGGGATGTCTTGAAGACTTTGGCCATTAAAATCCATAAAAAATATATGGGATACTATGTCAATGAAAGGGTTTTAAAAATATCTTCTTCTAGGGGTGGGACTTGAAATTGATTGAGGAACAAAGTTGCCTTTATAAGGGTGTGTGATAGTAAATCTTAATCTTTTTACTGATTTTAAAGGTAATTAAATTAACTCAAAGGGAATACCTCTATAAAATAACCTTATAGTCACCTTTGGTATGAGATTTAGTCACTACTTTACTACCAAAATTTTTTATCTTCTTTTGGATTCTCTAGATTTTATTGTCTAGAAGATATAACTATTAAATATTGATCAAACTAGCATCAAAATTTGACCAATATTCTTTGAAATGATGTCCCACCGGGCATGCCAAAAAATATTTTAGAAACAATTTCCACCCTTAGAAAGGGTTCTTTAGGCTCTCTCTAATTGTGCTACACTATGGGAACAACCTTAGGTTTTGTGTCACCTATGGTGGGTTTAGACCTCCAAAGAAGGCAGGCTTCCTCTCAAGGGATCACCTATACTAATGTTTGCACTAGGAAAAAGGTTAGAGAAGAGGTCAAGGGTCACTAATAAGGATAAAAGGTTAATTCACCAAATTTAAATGAGAACTCACATAAACATGAAGTAAACACTAAGGAATCATAAGACAATGCTAACTCACATAATCTCACAAAACTATCTAGTTTCATAAGTGTTTCATAAACTAGGTTCAATAAGTAATGAATGAAGGTAAAGAGGAGATCTAAGACTCGTTGAGATCTTGTATAAATGATAAAAATAACACTAAATTATACCTTAAACTAACTTGAAGATGCCTAGAATTGAAAAAGAGGACAAATTGCATGGAAGATTCTATTTCATAATGCCATCATGCACAGTCTTTGATAAACATAATTTAGAGGTGAGAGATAGGTAAATAAAGTTTTTCATTATTCAAGAGGTCTTTCATACAAATTTTTATAGGGTCGAGCCTTATTTAATGAGAGTCTCTACTCTTCCATAATTGAGAGAGAATTTTTTATGAAAAGTGAGAGAGCTTAAAAATGGAAAATAATAAGATATATAGGAGAAAGGGGAGAGAGGGGGGGAGAATGCCATTTGAGATCATTAATTGATATACCATTATTATTGATTTATAAACAACCTTTTATCTAATTAGGACTAAAATTCTTTAAGAATAAATAAATGCTCCACTATACCCTCCAATCCTTAAATCCCTTTGCTTTGATCTTCTATGCCATCTCCACTTGCTTTTATTATGAGGAAAAATTCCACATATCCATGGACTTGAAAGAGCCATGCCTAAGTTTTCTTAAATAGATTTAAGTACATGTTTTTTGAATCTATAAATTTATCAAAGGACAATACATTCCTACACATTTTCCCCTACTCTAAACTTGAGAATAGGTCTACTTTAGATTGAAAACCAATCCATTTATTAGCTTTTCTATATTTAATATCCATGAAGATCTTAAAAAATACATATCATTGTTATTGAACTATAATAGGTATAAATAGATATATTCTACCTATAAACCTTTTGGTAATTTAGAAGCCACTAGACACGATGATCTCCCTTCATGTAACAATGTTGAAACCATAATAAAACTGAGTCTACATGTATTGTATCTTCCAACAGAGGTCTCAAATAAGATTTATTGGTATCCATTTAAATATTTTCCATAGTTTTATGTTAGGTCACATTTGTTCTCTATTGAAGTCTCCTATATTTAAATGTTAATGTTATCCTTTGATCTTGAACTGGGCCTTCTAGATTATGACATTTGTTAGCTCCATGTTCAATCTTAGGATATGCTGACCTTTTGACTGAGAGATCAAAATTGATATTTTATGCATGATTTGAACATGTACCATTTATTTAATTTATATTTTCCATGGTCATGACACTTGGAAACTATGAATTTATCTTCAATATTCACTAACTTGTTGACCTTTTATTTACCATCAATCTACTTTGGTACGATAGATCATACACCAATCATCAACTTGGACCCACTATCATTGGTATTTTTAATGAATTTTTATATATTTGTATGGTAAATTAAGATATTTACAAATTTTATCCATGTATTCATCTTAGGATACACTAACCTTCTGACTATGAGCTCGATGTTGATCTTTGATGCATGATTTAACTCACTCTATTAGATCTTCTAGACCTACAGACATTACTAATCACTCACTCACCATTGGGTATTGAATCAAGATTATATAATTTTAAAAAATTTAAACCCCATTTTTATCCTTGGAACATTTGAATTTAAATAACTATTTCTTGAGGCCCAAATTTGATGTCTTTGCACACGTCTCACTCTACAAGTTCAACTTTGGAAGCTTATATCTTGAGATAGAGAACTCATCAAGATAAAAAAAATTTAGGGAACATTATCAACATGAAAAAAATCATGTCTATGTTTTCTTTTGATCTTTAAAATTTTCTTAAGTCTATTTATTAAATGTGCAACCAAACTGATCTATATATTTCTACATGATGTGTGATGATGGTCTCACTCTTCTAGGATTATGCATATCATTTTTTCACTTCAAAGATTTAATTAACTAATGAGAATTTGAGAAAAAATTATTAATTCTCATTGCACACAATGAATCATCATGTAAAACTATTGAATCCTTTCTTTGGTAATCTTAGACCTATTTCTAAGTTATTTGATCATTCACTTAATCAAGAAATCTGCTCAGCTGATCTATCTATGCAAAAGCTTGGTATGTGGGACAAAATTGGAAAATTGTTATATTTATTTCTATGGAATTAGTTATAGTACCTTTTAAAGACCCATCATAACTAAGTGAATAATCCTTAGTTTTATTATGTTTACTTCTTTCATCTCTTATAACATACAAAAATGAATCCATTAAGTTCATGTTATTATTGAGATGAGTAATCAAAGCCTCTTTATCTTCCATTTTAAAATGATTTGTTGCATTAACATTTTACATTGATTTAAAAATGAAAATTTTATAATTTACATCATGGTACAATAATCAAGAAAACATAAAAATTATAAAACCTTATTTGACTTAGGGTATGTTTAAGGATAAGGTTCAATAAATGTTTAAACCTAACATGGTTCTAGATTGGGGTTGTATATATATATTAAAGTGGATATATAAATGGTAATACATAAATATGATAAAAATTCTATATTAGGTAAATTGGGTGATACACTTAGATATAAAATTGAATTTATTATGTTAAGATGGGATAAAATTAGTAGGTAGAAATATGCTAGATATGGAAATGATAAATAAGTAATGTACTTATCTTGTTGTAATATTAATATAGTATTAAGATTGGAATAATAAGGACGTAGACTATAATAGGATTATAGAATAGCCATAAAATTTTGGATTCGATGCTTCTAAAGCTATAAACACTAATGTCAACCTAGGATGGTTAAATTAACACTATTATATGAATTTGATGCAAGTGTCCTATATAGAATACCTTCTATAAAAGGATGTGATCACCTGGATGATTTTGGGTTTGTCTATCTATTTTTTATAGTAAATTCAAATCTACATCATGGACTATCACTCCTCATGAATTTTCAAAACTCTAGTTCTTCTTGTTCATGGTGACCTTGTGTAAAAATGGGTTAATGGGAACATGGTGTTGAGATGAACCCAAAGACCCCCATATCAATGAGTGTTACCTTCATAACCAATACTATAAATAGGGCCTTAGATAGACGTTGTTCTCCCCTATGTGTTTTTATCATGCAATATGTGCAAAAAAAGTACAATAATGACTTAGTTTGTAACTTGGAAAATATATCTCTTACATTACTACTTTAGTACTTAAAACCTATATATGTGTTGTACCTATGACTAATATGGAGATAGGAGAAAATAGGGAATATTTTCTCACTTGAGTGATTGATTAAATGCCTTTTATAAGTTACTTGATGAGTAGGTAAGAAGATGTCTTATATCTGAGGAATGAATAAGGGTTGATCTTGTATTTGTATCAATTTATTTAGAGAATTAACTCATATAAAGACACTTAAGATAACCATTAGGATACATTTAATTTTCAAATTGGATGAATTTATGGCATTGGATAGTTGTGTAGGGTTTGGACACTAGTGTAGATGTAGATGTCTATCTTGGATGTTAATGTCCATGGATTAGGAAAGTAGGTAAAATCTCAAAACTTATAGAGGTGGAAGATAAACATATTTTAAGCATTATAGGAAAGATATAAGGTTTGGTTAATCATCATAAGATTAATCATACTAAGAGATAGGCCAAGGGGCATAACATAGAGCATATGTCTGACTTCATAAAGTGGGAAACGTGTATAACTGATAGGAAAAACTAAGGTTTGAGTTTCCAAAGTGTACAAGACTGAGGTGCTATATTATCCAAAAAATCATGTCTAAAAAAAATTATATTTATATAGAAATTACTAGATCACCATGTTATATATAATTATTAGTTTATTTTATTTCAAAAAATTCTATATAAAAAATCTAATTTAACTTTTATGGGCTTATATATTGTAATCCATAGGTTCTTAAAGGTTATGAATATAGTAAATCAAGGTATAAAATACGTAATAAATAAAACCATTGATTTTTGAAAGAATTGAGCGAGTATTATATTACTAATAATAACAATAAATGACAAACATGAATATTTAGTATGAAAAAGATTGAGATGAAGGATATATAAGCTTATAGTTGGTATAGAAGTTAGTCTAAGTGTTAAAGATAGGATCCAAGTGTCAAAAACCCTCTTGGATGATAGTGCCCTACCCTAGATATCATCAATATGGTGATAGTGTCTTTTGTGTAGGAAATGATCTATACTTTTAGGAACACCTATGTCTAAGTCTTCCAAGCCTATTATTGTGTAGAAAAATACTATTTCACTATTTATAACCTATTGTGACTAATTTTCTATGGAAATTGTAGACTTCCATGTGATTAGGGAATTTTATTGGCATAACTAGTAAACATGTGGTGTTAATTGGTTATTCTATACATCCTCAATACCCTATTGTGACGAGAGTTGCCTACATACCAATAATTTGAGGAAGGATCAAGCCCAATGTAGTTATAACCACCTAAGTACTAGTGCAAGTGAAAGTGAAGCTAATATGAATATCGGTTTGAGTACTTTGAGAGAGGATTTAGACTTGAAATCTATGTATTCTAATCTTAGGATGGTTGTAGATGAATATATACAAAATTAAGAATAATATGGATTGATAACCTTGATTGTGAAAAAACTTGTTCTGAGCTTGTTTATGTTTATTTTCATATGATTTCCATCTAGTGGTTAAAGGGATAAAATATATACATACATACATACATACATACATACATACATATATATATGTATGTATGTATGTATATATATATGTATGTATGTATGTATGTATGTATATATATATATATATACATATATATATATATATATATATATATATATATATGTATGTATGTATGTATGTATGTATATATATATGTATGTATGTATATATATATATGTGTGTGTGTGTGTGTGTATGTATGTATGTATATATATGTATGTATATACACACACACACACACACACACATATATATATATTTATGTATGTATATATATATATATGTATGTATATGTATATGTATATCTTTATATATATACACATATATACATATATACATATATATATATATATATATATATACATATATATATATATATATATATACATATATATATATACATATGTATGTATATATATATATGTATGTATATATCTATATATATATGTATACACACACACACACACACACACACACACACACACACACACATATTGATTTGGTGCTTTTCCATGGTTTGAAATAGGTCAAGGATAATCTTATGTGTCTTAGGAATTTATAATATATTCATTGGAGCTAAAAAGGGAAAAGTACAATTATATCCAAATAGGACATTAGCACTATGGCATGAGTGTTCGGTTATGCTGCTAGCATCCATATGGTAGAACTTGAGGAACTAGGGGTAGGGATACCTAAATAAGGGTATGTGACTGATTTTGAGATGTCTAGGGATGTGTGTGGCTCAAATGAAAGATAAATATGTGTCTAAATAATCCCTAATATAGGTTTAGGGTTAATATAGGGATGGGTGGTCTCAAGTAAGACTTTTGGCACTCAAGTGAAATTTTAGATGACTACATTTGAACCCCCTTTATTCTAAAAATGTATCAAATAAAAATGACTAGGATAAAGGAAAATAAATGTAACTAGACTTCCCTAAGAGGCAAATCTTATGAATTTGGATTGAATTATGTGAATCATGATCCATTTCATATATTAAAATTGAACCATGGAATAAATTAGTTCTTACCTAAGAGATATAAAAAAACAAAGACAAAAGTGAGTAAAGATATAAAATATATGAAAATAATGAATTTACCTGACTAAGTACATGAACCAATGCATAAACCTGGTGACATCCTCTGTGTGCATGTTGATAGTGATTAAATTGGTTAATACCTTGGATTGAGATGATGGCTTACTCAATTCCCACATATTGGTGGCTTAATAACTCAATATAGTTTTCACTCCATCATTTCCCACCCCTATTTAGTGGATCATGATATACAAATAACTTGGATTGGATTGATTTCTTATCCAACCCTCTTACATAGGTAGCTCAAGAACTCAAATGGGATATGACTCCATCACTACCTACCCATGTATAGTCGATGTATCTATAACTAAAATTTTCCAATGTAAGTAAAAATATGTGATTGTAACTAAAACTATATATAATGGTTTTATGGCCACTTGAGAATTATGGAATGAAAATGGACTTAGGGGCTTATCAGGCACTCAAATATGTATTTTAAAGACAATGTAGTAATGCTAAAAATTGTATATATATTAATTCATCGATATAGTTAATAAATTAGAATATGATGTTTGGTGTGTACAAGGTAGAGAATGACATGAATTTTTCCATTATATCTGATAAATTGGTGCATAAGTGAGCATATAGAAATAATGTGCCTCCAAATCAGATATTTTAGTATATGGACTATATATTGAGTTGTAATAATATGTATTTGACTATATAAAACCTAAATAAGAGTGATCATGCCATGAATGATGACCCCAATATGAGAAACCTGGTATGATTTTATGTAAAATAGAGCAAAAACATATAATATGTTATTGAATCTTTGTAAACCTAGACTATAACTATTGTTCCTTTCTAGAAATTCTATAAATTATTTTTTCTAGGGATACTAGACAATAGCATCACACCTTAGAAAATATTTTTGTGGTTCTAGTTTCCAATTGTGATGTTTTTCTATGAAACTAACTCCAATCTCTATCTGAGTATTTTCCACTATATTTTCTTGAAACTAAGCTATGTATTATGTGACTACATGTTGTAAAATATAATATGAATGCATTTGTATGCCATAATATTTGTAATAAACTTGTATGAGTTCCCCCTCTTTTGAGGGTTTGATGGGAGTTTTTGAACTTGTGCAAGAACTATCCTCAACAGAAAAAGCTCTACATGATATTTGGTAGCCTAAACATATATGATATCTATGTAGTAAACCAATATAATGTGTATATATGAGATTAGAATGAAAGATAAGTTGAGCATAAGTTGGTAATGTAAAATCTATGTGATATCTAGCATTTACAAGTTTTTCAAGATAGATATAATAATGTAAGCATGTGTATTAACAACAAATATGAGTAATAAACTAACTACCTAGGGGATGGGGCATGATCACCATCATGACACCTAAGGATAAATGGGAGATGTGTGAGGTCCGTCATATAATCTAAAACTATAGTGTGTAATAATCAAGATATAAGTGTCATGGACATGATGCATACATGCAACACATATGAGGCATAGAAATTAGGCCAATGAGCCATAATATAAGCGACATGAGAACATGTCACTAAATATAAAAAATAAATACACACAAGTACATGTTCAAATGTACACATATACAAATATTAAGTAAGTTGGCATGGAGTGACATGGAAAGGCATGTAAAAATGTATGCATACACAATCAAGGAAGCACACCCAAGGATATGGGAACATGTCCAAATCATACATCTAATGAAAAGAAGTTGTGTAGAACTATATAAAAATGGAATATTTAAATGACATAATATATGAAAAATAATAGAGATAAAATGAAGTATAAACTATTAAATCTATAAATGAATGTATGCATGAAAATGTGGTACAAATTCATATCAGAGAAAAGATATTCATAAACTGAGTCTAGAGTAGTAGTAGTCAAAATAAAATTTGAGTGGTGTAGGATGATCAATATCAATATATAATAATGATAAATCATGATATAGAGTATATAAATATGTAATATGGAAATTATAACTATGAATAGGATGCGCCCAAATACATGAATGTGTCAAGTGAGGACCCTGTGTATGTGCCCATAGTGGATAGATAGTACCAAATATGGATTTGTGTGGTGGACTTGGTTCCTATAAGTATATGTAAACATTTGAAACCAAGAAGTGATGCATGTATGTATGATCAAAATGACTATACTAAGATAGATAACATATATATCACCTAACAAATATAAAAATTAAAAACATAAAAATGTATACAATCTATAATTTGTATTTTTTGAGAATTTTTTTATGTTTTTTAAATTTTTAAAATTTTATAGATATAATCTATGCACAAGCAAAATTAAAATTAAACTATATACAAATATAAATAATAAATGAATCTATGCACAATTAAATGTTGTAAATAAGTGAGATAATGTAAAAAAGAAGTGTAATGCCTCTATAGACATAAGAACACATCCATGGGATGTGGATAATCAAATGGAGGATCTAGTGGGAGGTCATCTAATGTTAGATTTTAAGTTTGACCAAATTCAAATATATCATTATCATCATGATCATCATACCATGTTGTATGTATAAGTGTAGCCTTACCCTTAGAATTAGTATGGATTATGTACATCTAAAATCTATTATTTTCATAGGGTATCTATATGAAATCTATTATTTTCATCTAAAAAATCATGTAAAATTAAAACTATGTGTCCCTCATGAATGAAATTCAAGCACACACACACACACACACACACACACACACACACACACACACACACACACACACACACACACATGTAATTAATGTTGGAATCCATTACCTATAATCATGTGCTACCAAGTGTAGCCTATATATGATTACCTATGCTAGTGATGAAGAGTAATATTTTGGCCACCTTTGGGCCACATTCAACTAGTAGTTTGATATGTCCTAAGGAATACTAATAATGTATATCATGTTGTATCTCATTGTAATGATGTATTATGTGATGTAATAGTCCTAATGTCTAAGTGTTGGGATTTGAATCCTCACCTATAGAAACATGAGGGATGTATCATTCCTAGATGAAAACTTGGATAGTCAATGGATCATTCCATAAATATCTATGTTGATGGAGATTATATCATGGTACATATACTAGTGGAGGTGGAGGTTGTGTAATATAAATAGTGTCCTAACCCTTTAACCTATCCAACTTATGATGTAATGTTAAACACATATTTGTATCATGTCTTGTAATCTTGTAAAAGTGGAGAAAGGTTATACCATCCTATTATGACAATTTGTTGATAGATCTATGATGAATTCTGGGTAATAACAATAATCTTATATCAAGTAATATATGTAGAATTTGATGTGGTATTTCCTATAAACTACCTGCTTGAATCCATATAAATGGGTCAATATCCATATATGTAACCATATATATAGAGTGTATAGAGGAATTTTCATCTAAATATAACTTAGTGGTTAGGCATGTAGATATAAGACTATGAAGTAGGGGTGTTGTGTGTGTGAAAAAATCCATGAGTGACTTAGAATCTTCTATGTACTCTCTAGGGCCAACTAGTGTGAAGAACAAACCACATAAGTAATCATCAATGTCAAGAGGTGTTGGATCATCCTCTATGGTGGCCTAAGAATTTATATTAGATTTTTAGATATATACTTCCTCTAAATTAATGGGTAATGGTAAGTGTGATTTGATAATCTTGATATCCATTATGGGTGGGGATAATTGTATTATAGTATGGTCCTCATCCATCATGGGTGAAGGTAATAATGCTCTAAGAGGATCTAGAATGGGTTTAAAAATAATGGGGCTAGACTCCCCAACCTCATATGTATGCATATAATCTATCATAATCTTGTGAGGTGGGGACTCTATGAGAACATGAGGTGTCCCATTTAAATATGTACTTGGGGTGGTAGGTGGTAGGCTTTATGACTCTACAATATCTAAATGGTTGATTATCTATTGGACAAGTGTATAAGTATCCATCATGTACAAAATTGACACATTTCTACAAGCTAGAGGGTATAGCCTTTATAACATATATTTAAGGTCTCCCAAGTAATATGTTATAGTGAAAAATATTAGACATCACCCAAAACTATGTAGGTAGATTTTTTGGCCCAATCATAATATCTAACGTAATAGAACCTAGTGCCTATCTAAGAATGTCATAAAAACCTCTAATGTCCTTATATGTGTTATAAATGGATGCTATATCAACCCTCATATTCTATAGAAAAGTGAGGTTACATATGTTAACTCATGAAACACTATCAATTAAAATTCATTTAATAACACTTTTCTTGATTTGTGCATGAATGAAGAGTGGTAGATTCTGATCAATAACTAACTATGATGGAAAATAGTTATTGGAAAAAGATATAACATCCTCAATGTCCTTGAGAGTGTTCATTGTTGACCAAATTTGACTTTTATGTCAAATTGGGACATCCATAGGTAAAAAATTGATTTTTAGGCCTATAAGGAGGGTATAAAATATTTTCATGAGGTGTTTTATAGGTATTTGATGTCTTTTAATGCTATATTTTGTTTGATATTACTCATATTAGTTTGTTTGTCATTTTAAGTCATTAAATGTACTTTTAAGAGTCATAAATGCAAGTGTCATGGTTCCCAAGGTGATTAGGTGTCATTTTTTAGTGTAAAAACTCCAATAGGTCAGTTAAAAAGTTAGGGTTGTTAGTTACCTTAGAATTTTGTAGGTTCTCTAATTGAAATTGTAGAAAATAACTGAAAAAAGAAAAAAATGGCACTTGTATGACACATAGGGAGGTTTTCCACATGGAAAATGATCTTGAGATGCATCTTCATCTTATTAACACTTATTTACATGTTTTATATTATTTTAAAGTTTAAAAATTAGGCCAAAAAGATTTTTATACCTTTTCATTCTTCTTGGCAGATTGAAGTGACACTCAAGTTTTTACTTGGTATGAACAACACAGGTAGTTTTAGGATAAATTATTTTCAGAGTTTGTTGTACACTAATACACATTCACTTTAATATAATAATTTTTATTAATTATGTCATGTGCTTTATAAATCATTTATTTTAAGTTTACTATTCAAAATTACTTACTCATCTATGCACCCTATAGGTTTTGCCTTATTTTAGGGGATTTCATAAAATTAAATTATTTTTACTAATTTCAGAGGATGTTTAATTCATTACCTAATTATTGCCATGATTTGTTTAAAGTTATAAGTTTTTTGTATGATCAAATAAAATCAAATTTTCAAATTGATCTCTTTTAAGTGTGAAAGACATATTGCACCATTTTTAGGGTTTCATGCTTTGTCATTAGTTCTAGGGGATTTTATTAGTGTTATTTATATGTGTCAAAGATCCTATTAACACCATCTTCATGTTTCATCATCCTTCTCCAAGCATGTTCATGATTTGTAGTCATTGATGCCCAAACACTTGCAGTCAGCCATGGATAGCCACATACAGGTGCATGAAAGAGATAACACATTAGAAGGATGTTTTATAACTTATCTCAAAGTGACCTTGGTATAAATGATGATTTTGGAGGTTTGGCATAATATTATCTTCCCATGAGGCTCTTTCTCCACCTTGTTGTTTCATTCCAAACAATCACTGCCCTTAACTATACACTTGTTGCATGCACTATGAAATGAACATATACATATAATAATACAGAGAGTAAGATGGCCATTTTGAAGTGATTATAAATTGATCAAATCCATTTTGTAATCCTATTATGTCTATAACATCATGATGAACTTATTTAGAATGATGGTTTGTTGAAAAAGTTGAAGAACCCTATTCAGGAGATAAACGATTCAATTTTGGGAACATTTCTCAAAAATGTCAAAAGAAAGGTCTTCACTATTTTGTGTAAATGTTATATAATGGTTGAGGTAAATCTTGGAATAATTATTTTGGTAAAACTTGTAGATCTTGGTAGGATGAAGGACTATACCAAGAATGGGGTCAAGAGAATTGATGGAGATCAGTTGTTTGAGGAGCCCAAAATAACATTTTATGCACTAAAATTTTTCATTGAAACCTACATGCTTGGCTCCTTAAGGATACCTTCTCTACCCAAAGTGAAAAATGAGACTATGCAAACTTTTATGAGTATTTATAATGGTTAAATTGACATTAATTACCTAGGATATTATCAAAGGAAAAAGATTATTATTTTACTCCAAATCATACTCTCAATCTTTACAGGTTCCCAAATGAGCAGTTATAGCCAAGAGGTAGTGGGTGACTCAGGTAGGGTATTTGGATGATGTTTTAACCCATCCAACATGACAAGTATATATATATATATATATATATATATATATATATAACGTGAAATATAAATATTTAAGTAAGGTTTAGCAAACACTAAAACCTATATCTAAACCAAGTATGGACACCTATGGGACTTCATTTCTTAGTTGACTCTTTCTATCTATGTTGACAAAGAGTATGAGAAGAAATATTTTTTATGTCTTAACATTGTTAAAATGAGATGCATAAGTTTTAATAATAAATTAATGAACTTATTGATTCAGTTGGGGTGTTTAAGCATCACCTCCAAGGTCTAAATGAACTAATAATGACCTTAGGGAGGGTCTTAAGTATTTATTTTAGTCAGGCAGACAGTGAGCTATTTTAGAAATTTGATGGTGTTTAAGGGAATATAAGGTGATTGAAATAAAAAAAAGTTTTTTATGACTAAATGGGATTAAAAATACACCCCTTTTTTCCATGATAAAGTCTAAAGGAACTAGCACATACACCTACAGGGTTTCATTTACCTCAACATAATTGACTGTGTTGACCTAGAGGGGCATTTAATAAATTTGAAGTCTTAAAGAGAAAGTCTAACCAAACTAGGAAATAAATGAGTTAAAGACACTACTAGATCATCATGGAGAGTCTCACATATTTGTAGTAGAGTTTAGTCAAGGAAAACACTCCTACAAGGACTCTTCCCAATAGAGAACACAGTTAATAAGAAAAAAGGAGAGGTATTTAGTGTGAATAGGGCATGAACATGAAATGAATGAATATGGATCATTACCAAAATATATTTTTAATTTAAAGTGATTTTAATGTATATTTATATTTTACTCAAACTGTAATCTAACCTACAGGTAAATTCCATTAGAGGAGTAATTTGAACCTATAGGCCTTAGAACAAAATCAGTAAACAATGGTTATAGGTAGATAGTGAACAAGGTTTGATAATTATTGAAGTTGGATATAAAATATGAGGATAATTAACCTTAAAATTTTAAATTCCATTAAGAGAAGCATATAATGGGTCTTAAAAATATATTAGAACATAGTATACTTGCATAAACCCCTGCATAATCTACCCTTAAAAGAACTAGTCTTAGAATTTATGGTTTTGAAGGGTCAGATCATGTAGTTAGGAACTAAATTTTTCTAAAAATCATAATAAACACTTTAATAACCCAATCCAAAACTTGTTTTTTATAAATAAATAGTGTAACACCCCTCTATTTTTTTCTCAGAGGTATGACACTCTTGAGGAGCAAGAACCCTATAGTTTTGAAGGAGGGTGATAAATAAAAGAATAAAAAGTTATTTAGACACTCTTAAGTGAGTTTTTGAAGTTTAATCACGCAAATAAAAACATTTTAAACCAATAAATAACATATTAAACCAAACAAGGTACTCCATACTCCTAGGTTTGCAGCTAGACCTAATGGGCAAAATCAAGGGCTAAAAGGAAAATGAAGAGAAACTTTCATTTCTATTATGGAATGAATATCATAGTGAGTTGGAACATTTTATGGGGTTTATTGTGGAGATTTTTAAGATATTGGATACATATAATCCACCAAAAATATCATTTTGAGCCAAACTTGTAGGTAGGCTTATTGCACATGGCTAGACCTAGTGTTCAAATCGAGGTTTATCATCACTTATAGCATGATTTAAGTATTCCAATTTTTGGAAACATGTTCATGGGGTTATTAAAGAGGTTTTAAAAATATTTTAGGTAAAACAAATATATAATAATCCATTTTTGGACCTTGAACTAACTCAGACTAATGGAAATTAGAAAAAATAAGCTTGATAAGGCAAGTTTGGTTATTGATATCTTCCATGACATTATGTATGGTAGAAAAATACATTGAGGGTTGTTATTAGGGTCCCATAAGATAAAATTTTTGGAAATTTTCTAAAATTTTTTTGTGTAACTTTTATGAAAAATGCTTAATACCCAAAACTGACCTAAAACTCTACTAAACCCTCAACCAGGACCAGTTTGAAGAAATGGAGTTGGAGATGCAATAAAATGGCATAGTTTGACAAGAATAGATATTGGATGATGAAAATTACTATCTAAATATCCCTCCCATTCCAACTACCTATATGGACTTGTAAGAATGGGGTGTAAAATAGGCTCTATTTGACCATTTTTATGTTTTATAAGTTCTAGAAGGATTGACGAGATGAAACCAAGTTTGGGTAAAATATTAAGAATTTATATAACTCCCCATATTCATTTAATTAACTTAATAAAATCTAAGTTCCCCAACCAAGTTTTTTGACTTAGCCTATCAAAACTAGCATATTGCACAAGCTAGAGAGAAGTGTGAAAACTTCAAGTGGATGGCCTTTAAAGGTATCCCTAATGATTCCAAGGCCATGGAGGGTATTTAAAAATGTCACCCAATAAATTGTATGGATTTTTATGGAAAATTTAAGGCATTTTTAGGGTCTAAGTGTGCAAGGTGCATAGAAGAGTAGTTTTTTGGATAACAAATGATAATGGCTCAATTTTAGAGGTTTCTAGAGGACCAAGCATGTAACCAATTCATGGAAAGGAATTGTATGAGAATATAAACTTAAATAAAAATCATTATACCTGATCCTCATTATTTATGGGATGTCCAAATAGTTCCAATTATTTAGGTAGTTTTTTTTAGCCAAAATGAGGAGGTTTGTGCACATTTTACAAGACTTTGATGACTTGGATTGACATTTGTACCTCATTACCTTACATGGTTCAAAACATATCCTATTATAATGCATATATGAATTATTTTATAATATTTATAAGTGTTATTATGACCATCAAACTTCTCTTCTTCTTCTTCTCTCTCTCTCTCTCTTAAGCTCTATAACAACTAGCCATTTTGGCATTGTATGGGATACTCCACCTGATTTCAAGTGTAATATGCATATGGTTGGATGTCATAAATTAATTTGGTTTATCACCTCCCTTAGTTTAGTTAAATTTCACTTATATATCTCCCTTTTCACCCCCTAAATTTAGTAGTAGTTTCAATCTTAAGTGTTACATCAAGGGAGTTAACTGTATCTAGAGACTCACCTTATTCCTTAGGTTGCCCACAATCCTAGAGGTGATTCCATTGTGCCAATTGGATGAGGAGAGATTTTAATCTCCTAAAAGTGTGAAAATACAATTGACAATAGTTTTTTTCATGATCGATGGGACTCTTGTTCCAAGAGATTGAGAGATTTTTGGTGTTGTCTCTCAATAATTAGCCTTTAGAGGCATCTTTTCAAACATCAATGGTGACTCTAAAGACATATCATCTGGTCAAGAAAACAAAGTTATAATTTTAATACTTATGGTAACATATTTTCTTTGTGTTCTTACTTTCAATGAATATCTATGACTGACTTTGGTGTTGATTTCTTATGAATAGGAACATTCTAAATTCATAGTTGATAAAGAAGACCTAATGAGTTTTTATGAGGAAGAAATCGCCATAAGGACTCCATTTGGTGAATAAAAGTGAATTTCACAATATTTTTCCTCCATATTTGAAGTGGAATACCCTATAAATAAGGGAGAACACTTTCAATCCATCCCTCAAGAGGTGGTAGTCTTGAGAGAGTCTCATGAGATCAAGATAGATGAATTAACACTTGAAGATGATTTGATCAAATATGAATAAAAGGTGATTTATTGTGTGGATATTTTAGATTGGGTTGATGAGGAAGAATTTATTCCTTTTTCTAAAGAGGAATAAATTATCATTAACTCTTTTCTCACTTTGAAAGATGCCATGGATAGGCAAGGACAAGTTCTTAATCAAAATTTAGATGACTTGTTTGAAATCGTTGAAGCAGGATATACTCCTCTTCAAGGAGGATATGAGTTGGTCAAATATGGAGAAGGAAACATTGGAACTCAATTAATTATATAAAGGGAAAAAATATTTCAAACACATCCTTTCAAAAAGCATACTCATTTTATGATTAGTTGCAAGATGATAGTGTATGTTTAGTTTTCCTTTGATTTCCAACATAATATTCATATGGTTGGATGTCATAAATGAATATTATGTATCACCTCTCTTATGTTAATTTAATTTTAGTTATATTTCTCCCTTTTCATCCCCCCAAATTTAGGTGTAGTTACAATCCTATGTGTTACATCAAGGGAACTAGCCCTATCTAGAGACTCACCTCAATCCTTAGGATACCTACAAACCTAGAGGTGATTCCATTGTGCCACATGGATGAGGAGAGAATTTCATCTCCTTAAAGGGTTAAAATACAAGTGACAACATTAATGATAGATGAAAATTAAGATGGATCTATGTCACAAGGAAAAGATGTGTGATTGAGTGTTTGAAAAAGAATATTTTTGAAAATGGTTCCCTTTTGGATTAATTACAATATATAAATATTAACTAGTGTATTTTTCAATTGATCCACTATATAAAATGATATGTGCTAATACTTAGGCCCCATTTTAGTTTTTTGGGGATGAGGAGGGATGGTGGGATTAAGTTGTTCTTGTGTAGGCTAAGGAGGCATATGTTCTATCTAATAACAACTCAAACTACAAGATCTACTATTTTTTAAGGGTGAGTAATAGAGGAAGGATGGGAGAAAAAGTAATCAATTGGTGTAGATGGAGATAAAACAAAAGGATTCCTCTGAACTATATCTAAGTAGTAACTAGAGGTAACTCAAAGTGAGCCATGAAATAATGATCCTCATAGAAGTGGGACTCAAGAGGGGGTGGACCAATGTGTGAAATAAGTTAAGTTCTAACCTCTTCCATGAGAGGAGTGACATACATGTATATATTTATATAAATGGTGGGTAATAAGCATTCAAAATTAACCACCATACTTTGTACCAAAAAATACAAAATGGCATCCATCCTAATAGTCATGATGATAGACTGCAAACTAAAAACTATGTATATTCTATAAATAATAAGGTAAAAACTAAAGGTTCACTAAGATTTAAAACATGTTTAAATTAATTAAGGTTCACCAAATAATTTAAATTTTAAAGGTTTATGGAGTGTAAGACTTAGTTTTTTGAAGGGCATGTTTACAATAAATCAAGGTATAAAATATATGATAAATACAAGCATTGATTTGTGAAATAACTAAGCTAATTTAATATTCCTAATAATAAAAATGAATTATATAAATTAATACATAGATGAAAATTGCCTAAGATGAAGGATTTAAAAGCTAAATCTAGTACATAAGTTGGTCTGATCATCATAAACAAGATCCACATGTCAAAAATCCCCTTAGACAATAACACCCTACTCTGGACAATAATGTTGTGTCACTAGTATTGACTTATGGCACTAGTGTCCTTTGTGTAGAAACTAATTTATACTTCTAGGACCACCTATTTATATGTATTCCAAGCCTATTCTTATGTATAAAAACCCTTCTTCACTAGATGTGACCTATTTTGACTGGTTTTATATGTAAACCCTAAACCTATATGTGATTAGGGAATTTTATTAGCACAAGTATTAAATGTGTGGTGTTAGTTGGGTAGGATGAACACCCTCAACACCATATTGTGATGATATTTACCTACATACCAATACTATGAGGAGGGATTGATCCCATTCTAGTTCTCTCTACCTAAGTGCTGGTGTAAGTGCAAGTGATGCTAGTATGAATGATGGTTTTAGTACTTTTAATGAGGTTTGTGATTGAAAATATATGTATTTTGAGCTTAGGATGGTTTTAAAATACTATATGTAGGATTAGGTTATAATAGGTATTAATAACATTGGTTGTGCATAACTTTTTCTGATCTTTTTTTTGTGTATTTGCACCTGACTTCCATCTAGTGGATAAACAGCTAAAAGTCATGTATATATATTGATTTAGTGCTTGTGTGTTGTTTGAAATAAGTATAGGCTGATCCAAGGTTTCTTATAAATTTAAATGATATACATTGGATCTAAAAGAGGGAAAAGGAAAATAACAACCAAATAGGACATTAACATTGTGGTGTTAGTGTTGAGTTATGGCATTAGTGTCTACATGGTATAACTTGAGGCATTAGGGGCCTAGATGCCTAAAGAAGGGTTTGAGGATAATTTTGAGATGTATAAATATGTGTGTGGCCCATATAAAATTTGGATAACTATTAAAATAGGAACTATGATAGGTTTATGGCTAAGATAGGGATGGGTGGTCTCAAGTAACACTCTTCGCACTCAAGTGACATTTTAGATGACTATAGTATCAACCTATTATTTTTTGTTTTCTAGAGTAACATATATTTTTAATTTACTATAGCAACATATATAAATGATTTATTTTAGTTAAATATTTTATTTTAATGACACTACTCTTGGATATTCAAATAATTAATTTGATGAAATTGTTATTTGATATTTTTATGGAGTTGATCTCAATGGATCTGACTTTAAAATAATTTATTGTCTACAAAGTTGAAAAACACATTGATCAAATTTGATTGTATTATAATTGAATTGAGTTTTAATTAATACAATTAATAAAAAATAGGTCAATTTAAGTAACATTGACATAGTATGGGATATTGATCTCAAAATAAAATACTACTTCCTTGGACCAAAATTAAGAGTTTTCTTGCATAAATGTTTGTGTGTTTTCAAAATTGGTCTATGGAAATTTTATAATTCCAAAATCATAAATGATTTAATGATATAAATACTTTAAGAAACATGAAATAAATTTTAATTATGTATCCTATAAAAATGTGAATTAACTCATTGACATTATTCTAAAGGTTTTGCAAACCTTGTATTTTTTTGTAAACCACTAGAGTTAGTTTGGAAATGTAGTAGGAGTATATACAATAAATTTAATAAATTTATAATTGATTAATGTTTTAGATTAAGGTAAAAATAGGTTTTGAAGGGACCCCAAAACCCTATACAACAAGGTGGAAGATAAACCATTAAGCACAATCAGGTTAACAAAAGAACCAGATAACATAAAAGAACCAAAACCAAGTTTTACAGGGACCTGTTACCAACAAATAGGACCAATAAACACAGTTTTCAAAACACTGATCAGAAAGTTAACCAACTGGAATAGCAAGCTAAACAACCTCCCAGACCAGTATCCAGTAAACCAGAAAAGCGACCAGTTTACTGACCCCAATAAACCAGTCAGCAAAAAAGAACTTAAGATAAGTCTTTATAGTTATGATTTTTATTTTTTTTGCAAGACCGAAGGTTCATAACTAGAGGAGGGACCAAAGGCTTAGAATTCTTTCTCTTTACTGCTATCCAACCATCCTCTACCTTAGCTGCCTCAGCAACCCATGCCTCAAAAGATAATGATCTTTGGAATCCAGTAGGCAAAAAATCCTTGTGAGAATCATACCCAATTTGACTCTTAGAATGATCCTCCAAATCAGGGGGAGAGACCACCATCTCCACCTCAGGCTTAGCTATATCACTAACCATAGCCGCCGCCAGGGTTTTAGTAGAATGCTTTACCAATGATTCCTCTTCACTTTTTAGTTTAGATTGTGAACTTTCCTCAATCTCTGATTTAAAATCAGAAGTTGCTTCCAAAAGTTTTTTGTAATGGTAAGTTTAGAGGCAACCTTAGGCCACTAAAAAGGTAAACATCTGGGAAAGGATTTCCCATCAACACAACGAGCAGCAATATGTCCCGTCTGTTGACACTTCCTGCACCAAAAAGGGATCCCCTCATAATCCAATATTTTTGTCTAGGTACCCCTTGGGTTTTCAATGCAAATCACCTCAGGAAGGACCTTAGAAACATCCAAATATATAAGAAATCATGCACACGTCGAATAAGGACTTGTACTATCTTCTTCATATAAAAAATCTCCTATAGTATTTCCAATGGTTCTAAAAACCCCGTCATGCCACAGGTATATCGGAAGATAAGGGAACCACACCCAAATAGGGATATTATTAAAGGATTTCGAGAGAGGATTGAAATCCTTATGCTTGGGTTTGGCCATAAGAGGAAATCTGCCCTACCAAGAAAAAATATTGTGACACAATATAGACTTCCTAGCTTCAGGGCTTTGAAAAACTATTATAAAAAAACCCCTGGCACAAGGAAAGATTTGAACATCTTTAATTTGCATCCAATTCTTGGAAATCCAGTTCTGTAGATCTACAAAGGAGGGCCAAAAACCATGAAAATGAAAAATGGCAGCACATGATGAAAACCATTCTTTTGAATGGAAGATATTTTCTGCTAACTCTGGTTCTAGAGATACCCTAATAGGTTTTAAAGCACTTACAAGTGAAACGTGATTTGGTCCAAATGATGCATGAGGCAAAGTATCATGAATATCTACTTCAAAGGCTGCCACATCTGTAAATGTTCTTCCCCCAGATCCATACCCTGAACCAGGAGCATTGGCAGAATGCCAGTTCGAAGTATCTCCTCCCCCTATAGTAAAAATCTCTTTAGGGGCGTTCAGATCCCTCTTCTCACTAGAAAATAAATCCCCACCCATAACGGTAACCCCAGCCACATCGGCTGCCAGAATCCCAACAGTTGATTTCAAATTTTTTGGATGCATGCGCACAGGAGTAGGAGCCATTTTCAAATACCTCGACATGTTCTGAAAAATTATAATTCCTCGTATCCTTTCATAAAAGTTATTCCAGAAGTGCAATAATAATAATTGATTAATGTTATGTTGAAAATATTTTTGTAATTATAAGGAAATTATTTCATCACATATACATTTAATAATTATTTCAATGAATATAAGTACTTATTTCATGAATTATGGCTGATGTTTCTACCTGTAAAATATGTCACATATGTAAGCCAAGTATAAATTAGATTGCATGAATGTTTAATAAATGAATTAGTTCTGATTTTAATATTTATGGTATGAATAAATTAATATACCCATAATATTATGTAAAATAATTATAAATTAATTATATGTTACATTTATTATATATACTATAATTTTGATTTTTAAATTACTACAAGGATTTGTTTGTCAAGAATTCTCTACACAAAATTGTTACAAAGATATATGTACAATAATTTACCACACTAAATGTTACATGATGTTTGTGATATTTTTAAAGCACTTATATTTGTCATAATTTTTCCACATTAAAAATTACATGGATATTTGTGGTATTTTTCTTGCCCTTATAGGTAAAATAAATAAAAAATTAAAAATATGATAAATGTTGCATGGATGTTTATGATATTTTTTCACTTATACATAAGGAAATAAGAAATAAATTGTTTATTTAAATGTATTATAATTTATCATTACCATTTTTTTTATTGAATAGCATATATTTATTAATATTAATAAATAGTAGTACAATGATAATCATACAAAAAATGGTGGAAAAAGTCACACCCCACAATCATAGTCAACCCTTAGGAAAATATCAAGGCTAGTAAAGGGTAAATAAAGACTAGAAAAAGAAGTCACATGAAATGGTAATAAGTGTGTACTAACCAAAAAATACACACAAAAACACATAGACAATAAAATAATATATTAATGCTACAAAAATGTACATGGGATCTGGAGGAGGTGGCAAAGGATGCAGATATTATGGATTATCATCCCATCCCCCTTGAGTAGTTGGTCTTCATACATAGGTAAATTATCTCATACATCACTATACTAAATATTATTACTTTTATTCATTATGATGATTAAGCAAGATAACAAGAGTTATCCATAAATACTTGTTTTAAAAAAGAGGGCCCCAATCTTTTCCATTAGCTCCAACTATGGTAGAATCATGAGACCAATAACATTAAGGAGATGACCAGTGGGGGATGATTGATGAGGAGAAAGTCTTATGTGATGGTTCCTTGAATGTTACCATCACATATCATGACCTCATCCACGATGGGGTGACTTTGGACATGGAAGCTCTGGTGGCTAATGATTAATCACATGTGGCATTCCCCTAGTGATCAAAAATATGCTAGAGATGATTAAGTTCTAGGTAAACTTTATTAGTCAAAAATTTAATCTAGATAATAACATTAGAAATAACAATAAATTTATTATTAACATAAAAATTGTGTTCCATTTCCTATAATAAAACAAGCATAACTTATAACTTTATATATTTGGAAAATAATATCAACATGAAAAAACTACAAAACTCTATTATATCTTATAAGAAGCAAGGTATAAATCCCCAAGACAAACATATTTGATGTAAACAAACTCAGGCCTAAATAACTAAGAAAGGGTATGAATCTATACCATACATTCTAGGTGTGGAATTAAAACAAAAAAATATTATGAATTGTCTCAATTTGATGGCATAAAAGGAAAATAGGATATGAAACCCCCATTTTCTTAATATATTCACCCAAAATAAACCTTAAAAAAGAATACACCAAATAAAATGAGCCTTATTAAGCTCAATGGGAAAAGCCCACATGGTGGTAAACCTTCTAGACCAAAACACATGGTTGGAATTATGTTTTCGTCAGTGATTAAGAGTACCATCTTGAATATGTGGGGGAGATAAAATATTATACCCTATATAAGGACAATAATGAATAAAATGAGTGGTCATAGGTTAATGACAATCCTTACAATAAGGAGGAAGGGATTTAATTCCAACATTATGAAGATACTCATCAGGTATGGATCCTTGAATCTCTATAATAGACTCAACATCTACATTATTTAAGTTAATTTTATTATGAACTAGATGACAAGAAAGCTAAAAATGGATCACTTTATAGGAAAGATACCCAATATTTTTCACACCTTTTTTGAATAGCCTTAATATTTTAAACCAAGGGAACAAATTGAATGGAACATTATGAAAACTCAACAAGAGAAACGACCAAAAGGAATGATAATCAAGGGAAATATTATTATATAAACCCTCCCTCACGAAAATAAGATGGGGTTTGAGTTTATCCCAATATTTTCAAATGTTCTGAATAAAAAAAGTATTGTTAATTTTAATAGGAACAAGGCTGATGAGAAGAGTATGTAACCCAAGCCCTTGTCATGCATGTATACCACAAGGAATCTCCTAAGAGATACTATGATGAATTAATATCTTATAGGATTTAGTAACTTCTATTCTTCAAATAACCCATTTAATGTTAATATCAATATCTTGAAGCTTAATATCCATGATCCTTAGACAACTTGCTTCTTTAGTCCAATAAAAAATATCCAAAGAAATTATGTTAAAGACTTTATGACCTTAAAAATTAGCCTCGATTGAATATCATAGAAGCTTTTCTTAACTACCATAATCATCATTAGAAGGATACCGACAATAAAAACAAAAAACATGTGTAGATTCCAATACCTTGGAGAAAATTTGAAACTTACCCATTAAAGATAAGGGTTTTGTGATCTAGTAATAAATTTTATTATTAGACCTTTGAATGATATAGGACCATGGTTTAGCTATAGAGACCCAAAACTCAAAAGGAAATCCAATGAAACTAAACTAAACACCTAGAAGAAGCCACTACCATTGAAATCCCTCTAGCCAAGTAGATTTATGAGAGAGAGACTAGATATAACACTATATTATCTTCTATTTAATGGAGGACCCAAACTCTAAACAAAAACTATGAATATAATCCATATCATTCTTAATTGACTCTTCTTCTTCTTAGAGAGTGAGAAAATAATGATCATCAAAATGACCATTTAGTACTCAATGGTCAGACTTAGGGAGAGAGATGACTTTCACCAAGCCTATGGAGGAATACTAATCTAACATATAGCTAAAATCTTCATCTTCTAGCACATAAATTGAAATAGACAAAGGAAATCCTTGATTGATATATCTATGTAACTCAAATCAAGAGGATTAGACTCCATTAATAATAATGCATGCCCTAACATCTTGCAAAAATATATTAACCACCTAAATAGACTTGGGACCAAATCTAATAGTTTTGATCATGGATAAAATAAAAAGAGACTCAATGTGGTCATAGGCCATCTCAAAATAAATCTTGAAAAAAGGGGCCTTTTGATTGGAGACCCAAGCCCATTCCATGCCTTCTCAAATAGTAATGACATTTTCAAAGATATATCTATGCTAGATAAATCATCTTTGTTCACTTCTAAACATTAAATGAAGGAGATGTTTAAGTATGAGAACCAATGCCTTAAGAATTATCTTATAAGAAACATTACAAAGATTAATAGGTCTCTAGTTAATAACAACATCAGAATCACCAACCTTGGGAATAAACCTGATATTAACTTGATCTATAAGAGGTCCCAAATAATTAATTAACATAGCCTTGGAGCAAACCTTATAAATATTTAGACCCAAAATATCCCATAAGGTATGATATAACTAACAATGGAAACCATTAATGTGCATGGATTTATCATTATCCATATTCATAATCACTTATTTAAGATCATTAATGCTAAGAGGCCTATCATAGTTAATCCCATGAGAATTATGAAAGTTACAAGGGATATATTGAAGTCATTGGTTATGTTTTACTTCCTTGATAGATTTTATTCTATCAATAACTCTTCTAGAGAGTAAGAGAGAAAAACATTCCTTAGTGACCTTGTCCCCAATTTTTACCCAATGCCTTTGAGATCAAAGTCAAACCCATATAGCTTTATAAGCCTCCTAAAATTGTAGATTGTGATGCCAAAGAATTTCTTGGGTTTGTAAATGTACACTAAAAGAAGAGGATTCAATATCCTATGATACCTAGAAGTACTCAAAAGTTATAGCATTATGAATATGATGGTGAACTATAGAGGTTTTCTTACCATAAACATGAAGAAATGTGGTAATTTGAACAAGAACATTAGTCCACCACTGTATCCAACTAGATTTCTCATTGGGCTTGAGAACCAAATTCTAAATTCTTATAATGTGCCTAACATTTCTCTCATGCTTAAGATGAGCAATATTGAGATAGAACTAGGTTCAATAATGGCTTACTTGAGGGGTGGAAAACTCAATATTGAAGTATATAGGATGATGATCTAAAACTAATGTGTCAAAGTTCAAAAAAATGGCTTACCTTGAATTATATATATATATATATATATATATATATATATATTGTTTAAGAAATAGAGCATGGTCTAAACATTTAAGAAATTGATCCTTTATTTGTCAAAAATTAGACCAAGTAAAATAGGGAGAATTTGAATCTTTCCTTTGGTTGTGGTTAGGATCAAAAACCTCTACTTTATTGAACATGTACAACTATGTCTCCCACTCTTTGACACACTAACACATGGGAAGATGGCCATCCTTGTCCTCTAGAGATTAAACAATGTTAAAATACTTGTAAAGGATATAATGAGCATATAAAAGAGAGTCAATCAACCATATACAAAGTAGGGTCCATTTGACATCATCATTATAAGAATATAGATTGACTAACCCAATGATGTGATTGTCAAAGTCAAAAAGAGACCAAACAACATGATGAGTGGGGTTATATCCCTAGGAAATAATGTTTTGAGAATGCACTAGAGATAAAAGAGTGATGACACCACCATAGCCAAAGTCATGCATGGTATTCTGACAAAGGGCCCTAGGCCAAATAATTCATGTTAAATTCTATAGGAAGAAGCCATATATATTTAATTTTTATAAACAAATAATTTTCATATTTCTCAAAAACTGACAACTATTCTTGATCACATACATGGTGGATCATTAAGTCCTCAAAAATTCTAGGAATATATTATTATTGGGAAACATCAAGGTTCATGTAATTACCCTCTATGATACAACAAAAAACTAATTAAAATAAGGTTTGTGATTTATAAAGTCACCAAGCTATAAAGGCTTCTAATTATGTACCATGTATTCCTCCTCATGATAATTATAGGGGATTTTAGAACACTAGAGGACCACTTTATGATTTAAGGTAATGATATTATGGTCATCTTATGATGATATCACCCTAAGAGTGGGTTGTAATAATTGGGCTAGTAGAACTAAAGTTGGAATATCAACAAAAGTATCCATTTCTTGTAGTGCACACATAAGTAGAGGTGAAGCCTTGTTAGGCACAAAATATAAGATTTTCCAACAAGATTTGAGAATATAGGAGCCCTAACTTGGTGATAAACAAAATACTAAGATTTACCTCTAAATTTTTATAATTTATTATTTTTATTAGTGATAGTGGTCAAACCATCAACATTTACATCATGGGCTCTAGATTCAAGTCCACCCTTTTCTTGAGGAGTAAGAGGAACATGTACCATTAAGAGAGATTCCAAAATCATATGATTTGAGGATGGATACCTAAATTAGGCATTTATTAAATTTATGTAAATCACTTGTTATGTATTTCAAATTTGAATGCTAATAGACTATTTGAGATGCCAGGCTAGATCCACATCCATACATACCCATTTTGGGGGGGCAAGGTGTAAAATTTTTTCATGTTCATGGCATATGAAATGACCTAAGGGTTTTATAAGTTAGTAAATAAAACCCTAGAGGAGAAGAGGCAGACCATGAAACTTGACCAAGTCTGGAATTGTTAGTTTTGATTGTTTTGA
The DNA here is from genome assembly GCA_037957365.1 of Torreya grandis. Classification (NCBI taxonomy): domain Eukaryota; kingdom Viridiplantae; phylum Streptophyta; class Pinopsida; order Cupressales; family Taxaceae; genus Torreya; species Torreya grandis. The sequence continues at coordinate 642,557 of JARHVA010003892.1, read as the reverse complement.
AACTTGAAAGTCTCAAGTCTAATGAAAGAAAACTACTAACATGTTTTGGGTAAACAAAGGACCATGATTAATAATGGATTTATAGTGCTCTAGGTTATTGAAATAAAATAGTTAAAAACCCTTTGTAAGGTTATGGACACTTTCCACTTTTAGTCCATGGCCTTGCCAATGGTTATTAACCCATTATTTCAAAAGGCTGTCAGGGGGGATTCTTCACATAAAATATACAATTAGAGTGTAACTTTTAAAAAAAATCAATCTTTATCAAATTTAGGTAGATAAATATTAACATTAGGTAAGGGAATTTCTAGGTTAGCATCGGTACCTCATGAAAATCCTTTTGAATGAACTTCCTCACTTTTTATTGGTGCCATGATCACTCCCACTCACATTATCTATCCTTATATAAAAAGATTCAAAGATAGGGGTAGTGCTCATTTAAAAGTATGTGTAATACTAGTTACCTAAAGGTTTAATCACTGATCAAAATAAATAATAAATGCTTAATAAAACTATATCCTACCTAGATTTATGGCATATTGGTAGTGTGGTAGAAGAAATGAGAAACAATAGAGACTCATCAATTAACAAAAGAGAATTAATTATGTATCTTTCCTCATTCCTAATTTTGAATTGATTACATTAAAATAAAATATTAAATTCTATATTTTTTAGTAACAAAATATTAAATTGATTCAAAAAATTAAAATTTAATAATTACATCAAAATAAAATATTAATTAATGTCATCATTTAATATAAAAACATTAAATTGATTCAAAAAAATTAAATTCAAGAATCTAATTATTTAAGTCAAAGTTTTAATAACCTTCAAATTAGATTCCAAAAAATATGATATCTAATACCAAAAAACACTAAATTAGAATATGATAATAGCATTATATAATTATGATATGTGATATTATAAAAGCTATTAAATATAGTTCTAGGTTTTAATTTAGACTCAAATATGTCATAGTTTAACGAAATAATGGTTAAATATAAAGTAAATAACTCATGAGAAATGTTTTAGTATTTTTCCCCCAATGGAAATGTGTAGGTAAATATGAGCATAATGATATGTCATAGAAGTAAATAATGCAAAGTCCAATATAAGTATCTGAGTTGTATGGTGTCTTTATATGTATCATGGCAATGTGTGTAAAATTCATACCATATAAATCATGTATCACAAGACTATTTTAACTATTTTTTGTTTTTAGTGTAACTAATGCATTCAATAATAATTAAAATGGGTGTACAATGGATATCATCAAGTAATCAAATATACTTATCATTAAAATAAGATTAATAGAATAATTAGAAGACTATATAGGCAAAATAAAATAGAAAGATAGGGAAATTCATAAAAGCCTATCAAACTAATGACTATTTATGAATTTTGAGACTTAAATGGGGGTTTGAATGTGACTTTTATATCAATCTATAAATATGACTAAGTTCCCTTGGATAGAATCAACATGTTGTATAATGTATAAAAAATAGATATGCCATTAAATGTGTACTTATATAAATGCAAAATATGTACCCTTCTAGTAGATGTTACCATAATTATTTTAAAACTATATTTTTTAATTTTGTGTTGGTAAAAAAAACATAGTTTTATTCTTTTATCAATTAATGATTTATCTTCTCTGTCTTTGACCTAATTCTACATAAGTATGTTGACTATGATGCCTGGGTACTTGATTATAAATTTTAGATTTAATTTATTTTATGATTTATTAATTTATTAAGTTTATTTAATTTAATTATATCCTATATTAGTTATTTGGTCAATTTTAGGCACTTTTTTGGAGCTTCCTAAAAAAATGCTAGAAGTGAAATTAGAGTGGAGTTCAATTAATGTGTACTTAAATGAGCTCAAAAACCTATTCATTCATCCCTAAGAGGTGTGAAACAATTTTTATAGCTATTTAACTGAAATTAAAGTGTATTTTATCAATTTTATATTATATATGGATTTGAGGTGCCTATATTTACTATGTTGCATGAGTTTCTCATTTGCTAAGCAAGGATTCTTGCATGTTGACCTTGTCTTATCAATAAGTCAAATTTTTTTTCTTGAGTCTAATTTTTATTTATATTTGAGTATATTTTATAAGTCTATTTTACATCACTTATTTTTTAAGTAAATGCATTGTTTTATTTTTCACTTTATAAACACAACATGCAATGGAAGTTATTTTATATTATACTTATTTTAGTTTTGTTCATTAATAAATAATTGTCAAAATGGAAGTAGTGTAATAATTCATTTTATAAATTCATTTTTCATATTTTTATCTCCAATTTTTTATTTTAGGTATTCAAAAAGTAGAACTATCAAGCATATGTATTTTAATTTAAAGTTTTTTAGTTCAATTTTTATCATCAATAACATACAAAACTACTAGATTAACAATTAGTAGTTTTTAGATAGATTTGATGATAGATCACTTCATTTTCAAATTAAAACATATATAATTTTCACTCCTTCCATACATTAATAAACTTTATTTAGTATCATATCCTAATTCAAGAAATTTTCAAAAGGGTTTGAATCCATTAGCAAGAGTATCATGGCTTTTGTGAATTCTACTTATATGAATATTCCCATCTTTAAAGGTGAAAACTTTAAATAATTGAGATATAAATTGAAGAAAATTATTTTATAGAAATGAGTTTTGGATAATTTTCTCCATGGCTACCCACCACTTCAAAATTGGAATACCTTGACTCAAGATCAAAAAAAAATTGATGAATAAAAGGTAAATTCAGAAAACTTTATTCTATGTTTAGAGTTCCATAGATGCAAACATCTATCCAAGAATTTAATGATGAAATAATGCATATGTGACATGGAATAACTTTGAAAATTCATATAAAGAATATATTAAGTTAAGATAAGAAAAATTCTAAACTCTTAAAACTAATTTTGAAAATTTGAGAATATCATATAATGAAGGAGTTTGAGAATATTGAATAAGGATAAATGAATTTTTTCATTGAATAGGGGTTTATGGAGAAACTATAAAAGATAGTGATATAGTAAGAAAAAAATGAGATATTTAACTCAAATATGGTTACATATTTTGATCAAGTTTGAGAAGTGTAAGGACATAAACATTATAATTTTTTATGAGTTAGCGGGTTATCTCTTATCCCATGTGGATAAGATGAGATTTTATTTATTAGATCAAGAACAAGAACCAAAAACCAAGGCAAATGTTTTAAATACCAAAGATAAAAATAAAAATTATAATTAAGAGTGTTCAATCAAATCAAATAAAAAAGGAAAAGATCAAGCTAAATTCATAGGTAAAATCAATAAGATGAAGATAAAGCATTAAAATTTAAACACGATGAGGAATAAGAACACTAATATTATTATCTCATATTTATTATGGGAATATATGATGGAAATAATTTTGTCTCTTGATTAAATTTGCTCAAATATCATGACAATTCATAAATATAGTTTCAATAAGTTAAATGATTCCTTTAAAATGCATGTACAATTAGGAGATGGTAATTACATCAATGTTTAATGAAAGGGAATACTAAAAATATCACAATTCAATATAAATATATCATAAGTTAAGGCTTTATCCTCTTTACATTGGTTTTAAAGGCTTAAAAATACCTACACATGTTTCTAGTTCAACAAGAAATAATGTTATCTCTTCCAAAGGGACTAGTCATCCATTACATCAATTCCAATCAAGCATAAATGTTTTTTGAATCCACATATAGAAATTAAAATTTTAGATCATAATTATGAGAGGAGAATCACAAGGCCTAAAATTAGTAATTTAATTTATTTTATGATGGTTTTGATGAAAGTACTATATCTGCATTTTTATATATGGATAGTGAACCTAGAAGTTATGCATAAGGTAGTCAAAAGAAATAATGGGTTAATGAATCAAAATTTGAGATAGATTAAAATAGAATATTAACAAATGTGTTGAGACATGGACTAGATATTACTTTAATCTAGGACCATCCATGTGTTGTTGGAGTGCTCTACCACTGAGCTACTAGCCCCTCTTAGACCAGTCCATCTTCGGTCTGAGTATGGATTAACACCAACACCCCCCTTAATCCAAACCTCTCGTGTGCTTGGGGATCCTATCCTGGGCCTAGCTTTGATACCATGTTGAGACATGGACTAGCTAGGACTCGAACCTAGGACCATCCATATGCTGCTGGAGTGCTCTATCACTGAGCTACTGGCCCCTCTTGGACCAGTCCATCTTCGTTTTGAGTGTGGCTTAACACCAATGAAATGGAATATTTTTCATCCTCAATTTTATAAATATTTCATTATATAAAAGTGGGGATATAATAACAAATTCAAGAGTGATCGTATTATCAAAAAGCTATAATCTATACTAGTTACAAAAGAGTTTGCACAAACATATGAGGTCGACTATGAAGAAACATATCTACTAATGGCACACCAAGATAATATAATAGTAATGATTAATATAAAAACTCATAAATGATGTAAAATCCATAAAATGGATGTAAAAATTGCATTCACAAATATCATGCTTAAAGAAGAAGTATATGTGGGGCATCCACAAGGTTTTGAGGTGAAGGGTAAATAATTTTGGGTAAGTAAATTGAATAAATATCTTTATGGGATAAATAAAGATCTAATATATTGGTAATAAATAATGTATATTTTTTTATTGGATAAAGGAGTTTTAATAATTAAAAATGATCCAAATATTTACATAAAAGCATTGGATTATAATGTGTTATATGTTTGTCTCTAAGTGGATGACTTGATATTTATAGGTAGTTATTTGGAGATATTAAATAAATTTAATGAAGATATGAAATTATAAATTGAGATGATTGATTTTGGACTTATGAATTAATTTATTATCATGAAATTTAATCAAAATAAAGAGAAATTACTCATTTGTAACTCTAAATCTTCCCAAGACATGTTAACTAAGTATAATCTTCAAGATTATAAGACCATATACACTTTGGTTTCAAATGAAGAAAATATAATGAGAGAGGATGTGATTTATTTAGATG